>OZ037915.1:325695-687100 GCA_964035575.1 Rhynchopus sp. YZ270_cl-10
CAGGAACGCTCGGTAGGCTCGCGGTAGTACACAGAGGTGGGGCGTGTGTTCCGCTTCGTCCGCTGCATCCACGGGTCCTGCGCCATCAGAGGGTACTCGTACTTCTCCTTGTACTGCGTCTGGTACTCGTCGTGCTGGATCGGCTCCGTCCACTGTTCCATCGGGCGGAACGGGTTGCGCACATCCGTCCCCGTCTTCGGGTCGAACCGTTCTATCCGCCCCCTCTGCACTTCACGCGCCGCACTGTTTCGCAGCACCTTTTGTCTAAATTTTGTGTCACTGTCCAAAATATCCTGCCCCCCAGGTGCGTATTCGAAACTAATTCTTCTCCGCCTGTAGAGGAATAAAAGGGAATAGGTTGGATAAGGAAAATTTGAGTCATCAAATGAAAACTGTAGTTATTAATGCAGGCACCTCCGACTGACCCACCGTACGATGCCAGCTATCCGGATGAAAGCATCAGTACCCTGCTGCCAACAACAGAATATGTAAAAGGAAACCTAATAACTTGCCCGTACCGTAAGAGAACGAGGGCGGTACACAATGAAAGTAGAGTTGAAATACAAAGCCCTCTCGTGAACAGTGCACCTTGGTGCTATACCGGGGTGGACACCCAACCATGCAGTCCTACAATCCATTTCGTGGTTTACATCTGAATGAAATGTGTATGGCATGTTGCTTGGATGGCCGGAGCAGTGTTTTTATTTTTTTGGGGAGGGGATAAATATTTACATACCACATAGCATATTGCCTCCACCCCGTGTTGTAGTCCACGGGCTTCATATTCTCGCTTCCTGTCAAAATGAAGAAGGTGTGCAGAGGACATATGGCTGTGTATTTACATACGTAATTTAAAAGAGTCATTTCGCAAATAGGCAGGCGTAATCGCCTTCGACCATTGTGTCCCGTTCGGGCGCGCAAACGATTTGGACATTGTTAGTTCCTTCTCTGGGGTGGGTGGGGTGATTGGTGGGAATCGGGATGGGGATTGGAGTGGGATGAATGGATAGGAGCAATACAGCAAGACCCCTGACTATATGGGTATGTCCCAGCCTGGAGTCCATCACGCTTGCGTGAGCTCTCCTTAAAAGGCAAAACAGTCGGGAAGACAGTGTGAAAACCACCAAAAAACCTTCTAGAGCAACGTCAAGCTCAGTCACTACAAAGAGACTGGGAAGGTGAGGTGACAAAGGGAAGGCTCGTTTTTCCATTTAATGTTACAAAGTAACAATAAAGGGGGGGGAGGGGGTCCGACCGAAATCCGGGGAAAAAACTTTTTTTTTTGTAACAATGG
The DNA here is from genome assembly GCA_964035575.1 of Rhynchopus sp. YZ270_cl-10. Classification (NCBI taxonomy): domain Eukaryota; phylum Euglenozoa; class Diplonemea; order Diplonemida; family Diplonemidae; genus Rhynchopus; species Rhynchopus sp. YZ270_cl-10. The sequence goes on from OZ037915.1 coordinate 326,990, forward strand.
CGGGAAAAAGTGGCTTTTTCCAACAACAAGAACTTGTCCATTTCGGCAGATTGACCCCACCACAGTGCGGACGGATTCCGGAAATGCAAATGCGGGTGTTTTCGGATGTGCACGTCCACTGCGCCTTGTTGTTACAATAAATGAAAATTCGGAAAAACGGTTTTTCCGTGTAACATAGGGGGTGGGGAGGGGGGGGTCACCGGTAAAAATGGTTTATTGTTACTTTGTAACATTAAAAGGAAAAACGAGCCTTCCCAAAGAAGAAAAAAACCCTCTCTTCGGCAATGCATTTTGAGTACTCCCCTTGAGGATGAGCTCTACATTTTTTTGTAGGTATTTTTCAGTGCATTTGCATCAGGATGTGTGTGGCACTATTTGTTTTTTCTCCCCCCCCACAATTTTTTTTTTTTTTTTTTTTTTTTTTTTTTTTTCATTTTTGAACAAAAACGTCGAATATGGATAACGCCAAACACAACCCTCTCATCCTATGTTTTTTTCGAAGCTGACTCCCTCTTATAATCAGAGAAAGTCAAAAGGAGAAGAGGATACAGGCATCCATATCGACAATACCAAACGAGAGGTGGACAAAACACAGAGAGGGGAGATGAAGGGGGAAAAGGGGGAGAAAGATATCACATAAAAAAAGAGCAAAAGAAAGATACGAGAAAAGAAAAAAAAGACACACACACACACACCCAACGTTTTATATAAAAGAAACCCTGCAACGAAGAAATAAAAGGGGGTTTGGGCAAGAGAGAAAATCGAAACTAAAATAACACCCCCTCGCCGGCCCCTAATTATTCACTTCGTCTTTTTTGGTACGTTGGTTGTTGGTACAGCCTGTGCCCAGGGGCGTGTTTCAAGACGGGTAGTTAAAGGTCGCTATGTCAGGTACCCCACCCCACCTTACGTAAACTAATCTGAGATACACACGCCTCACAAAGACCGCAAAAACCCGAAAGGAGTGATACTTAATGAGGATATGAGCAACAACCAGACTTTGCCTCGTAATTCAGCCTGAATCCATTACCCTCCCCCCTGAGCACATACACGAGGCTGCACCTTTTTTTCATAAAGTAAACACAAAAAGGGGGGAAAATGGGTTATTTGTTATGCACTATGAACGGAGGTCAGGACTTCCCTCCTTCATAGAACCGTTCTCCACAGAACAACCAAAGAAATGTAAGCTTTCAAATGCAAAAGGTGACCACCTTTTAACCCACTACCCCCAGAGAGGGGTAGGCACTTAACCAGAGGGTGGTTCACATTCACACCGATCGCAAGGATTGGGAGAGGGGGAGTTGAATAGGGAAATACGGTATAATATTTTTTTGTTTTGTTTTTGTTGAGAAAAAGACTCCATTTAGTTCCTCCTACTGCAGCCCAAGGATCTGGTCGGCCCACTTCAACCACTGTATTATTTTTTTGATGATTTTTTTTGAAAAAATCTCCCCAATTTTGATGAAAAAAAGAAGAAAAAAAAGACATACCACATCATCCGATGGGATCATCGCTTCGACAGACCCCTTCTCGGTGCCACCAGCCTGCAGGTCTGGGATGGTCATGTAGCTGCTGCCGCCGCCACAGCGCATCATGGCAGATCCGTTTGGTGTGAAGTACTCGTTGTTGGCGAGGAGGGGCATCGAGGCAAGGCCCCCTGGTGGGCAGCCGCCTGCTGCAGGGCTGTAGACGCTATCGTAGAGAACGATGCATTTGTTGTTCTGGAAGTGGTGGGCGTGGGAGCAGCCTGCCTCAGTGGAGCCGACGCAGGGCGGGGTGCCGGTCTTGAAGGACCACGTGTTGATGCAGTTCTGGCCGTCGTATTTGTGGACGAGGTTGAGGTTGTTCCCGTATTTGCTGTCGTGCCCGCCGTAGTCCTGCTTGAGTCCTTCCCCGTAGATCACGTTGTGGTGGATGTTGTACCAGCTGGAGCCATCATCGTTGTCGAATCCCTGAGATCCGCCGTAGTTTGCGATGATGACGTTCTGCGTGATGTCGCTGAAGGCAGGGTTCCATCCAGGCTTGCCTGCGCCGTCGCGGACGTCGGTCCAGAAAAGCTGGCGGTCCCATGAGTTGATCGGGCCGTGGTCGCCACTCTGCCTGCATTGGTTGAAAATGACGTTCTTCGCAACAGTGTTGCCACCTCCAAACCCATCGTTGAAGTTGATCCCCGCCCTCGGCCCGTTAAAGAAAAGGTTGTTCGTAACATTCGACTGCGCCGTCTTCGCCTGAAACCAACACGAACTCTGCAACTGGAAGATCCCCACCTCACGGCACACATTGTTGATAACCTGAGTGAACCGCGGCTGGTCCCCATCGGTTCCGTCGTGCTCATCGGTGTACCCCCAGGCTGCCATCGCTGTGTCTCCAATCCAGGTAAAGTTGTTTCCGTCAAGCACCGTGTAACGGTTGTAGCCACTCAGAAGCACCGCGTTTCCATCCACCCTGACGAAGCTGCATCCACGGAGGGTCGCGTTCTGCGTTCTCTCGAAGAAGACCGCGCCTCCACGGTGCAGTGCCCAGTCTCCTCCGGAGGGGGGTGCCCAGTTTGCCATGTAGGTGTACTCCGTGTCTCTGAATCCAAGACCCTGGATGGTGACGGCCTTGACGGGGTCGCCAAAGGTTCCAGACACGTCAACAAGGCGGCGGAGCTTGGTCGCGACAAACTGAAGGTCCTCCGGCGGTGCAGTGCCCGAGGTTGCGTTGTAGTAGAGGTACAGCTTCGACGTCGCCTTGTTGAAGTACCACTCTGTGGGCGCATCCAGCTCCTCAAAGACGTTCTCGATGTAGAACGTCGGGGTAGGGTCAATCGCCCCAGTCGTTCCGTTGATCTGCCACCCACGTCCACCCTGCTGTCCTCCCTTCGACCATGTGAACGTTCCCTCATCCTTGTCGTGCTTCTCCACCTCGTACATGTTGACAAACCACCCCTGGGCGCGCCATCCAACCACGATGGCGCCGGTCGCGTTTTGGTAGGTCCCGAAGTTGGGAAGCGCGGTTTTGTCGTAGGTGACACCGGTGGGGAGGACCGGGCCGTTGTAGTATCCGTTTCCACGGTCCATTTCGGACCAGCCTCCAGCGGAGACGTTGCTGCACCAGTAGGACTTAGAGGACCAGACGCCGTCCTTCACGTCGCTCCACGCGGCGCAGGGGCAGTTCGGGTCGTGCACGGATTTGCAGTTCCCCGAAGCGTATGCGTTGTACTGCCAGAGAATGCTTGAGTCAAACCCGGACGTCGCTGTCGCGTTCACAAAGACCTGCTCTGCTGCCGGCAGCTTCGCTGGTGCATGCCAATTCTTGATAGCAGAGTTGCTCAGCCTCCCTGCAGGGCGGATCTCCTGGGTGCCCGACCGTGGGTTGGGGTACCGTGCACGCATCTGCCTGGTGTGCGGCTCCACTGTCATCAACCCGAGAATCTCCGCCACGCTGGAGTCGACATCGGTCACCCAGACGTTTTTGTTGTTGCTGGTGTCGTGCACCTTCCAGGAGGTCTTCAGGGGGGTGCCCCCGGAGAGCCACGCCTTCTCGCCGTTGTAGTTCTGGAGGAGCAGGTTGGAGTCCTTCGTGGTCAGCGCGATTGTGTCATCGAGGTAGTGCATGCCGCCACGGAGGAGAACGTTCTTGACGGAGGTCGTACGGGTCGTGGCGACAGCCTTGGCAACGGTCTTGAAGGGCTTCGTGAGGGACCCATCGTTGACATCGCTTCCGGCAGAGTAGTCCACGTAGTATGCAGCAGACGGCGTGGGGTAGGACGGCCACGTCTCGCGAGAAGGTGTGGTAGGCTCCGGGACGTCGCACATCGTGTTGAGGTTGAGCGCGTCAAACACATCCTGCAGAGGCGCGCGTTCGGGGTGTCCCGCTAAGCTTGCCTTGTAAGTGAGAAGTCTGAAGTGGCATTCCGTCGTGTTCTTCACGTCGCGGAACATCGGGGCAAGAATGGCATCGGAGAGAGAGCTGCCGGAAGCTGTGGCCAGCGCTGTCAGCGCTAGAAGCACTTTCATTTTTGTTATGCTTTTTTTTGAATCTGATTTGAGGGCGGGGTAAGGGGAGGAGCGGGAGAGGGAGAGAGAACAGAAATATATCCGTTTCGCTTGATCAGATCTTCGACCGTTTGTTGCAGTGCACGCTTCCACTGGTGTGGGGTAAGTGTTGAGAAGGAGGAGGAGGGAGGCAAGATACAACAAAATAGCTTTCTTGTTTGTTTTTCACTTAACTATGTGTGGTAGAAAAGACCCTGGGCTGACACGTTGTGCACAAAAGCGGTGGGACACTCCGTCTTGTCAGAGTTGTGCACCAAACCTGCCAAATATTCCACCCCAGCTCAAAAGTGAATCCAAAAATGCAGTTCAATAGGTTCAGCGAAGTGTTACACAAATCACCAAACCCCCCAAACCCCTCTGTTCATCCAGCTTGTCCTGCTCCTGTTTATGCTGCTCCCAACTCTCCAAATCCTTTGTTCCTTTTTTTTGTCCTCTTGCAGCAAACTAAGTAGCGCTCCAAGAGCGCAGTAGCGGCAGGGGCAATGGGGGGCGGACCTTTTGCCTTTCTCGACTTAATCAAAAACTCTCATTCTGTCTGCATCCAACAGCAGCACCATGCGCAACAATGCATTGTCGACCGTAAAGGTAGGTAGGGATGCTCCTGAAGGGATCCTAAAGGAAACTCAGTTTACAGGAATGAAAATACAACTCCAACGAAGCTGCACACAAGAATGGCGCAACTTAAGGAGAATGTCCGGCATTGTTCCAACGCTCAGTGTCTGCCCCTGCACCAATGAGCACCTCCACCACGTCTGCATGTTTTCTGTCCACAGCAAAGTGCAACGCAGTGCAGTTGTCGCTGTCTTGGTGATTCAGGTCGACCTCCGGCAAGCTAACAAGATAGCGCACAGTATCGATGTGTCCATCATACGCTGCAAGGATAAGACATGTGTCTCTTCTGGTGTCTGTGTCACGTACATCCGCACCTGCCTCGACCAACATCTTCACAGTTGTGAGTTCTCCTAAAATGCTAGCAAAGTGCAGAGGCGAGTGTCCTTCATCATTCCATGTCTCAGTGTCTGCCCCTGCACCAATGAGCACCTGCACCACGTCTGCATGTTTTTCCTGTACAGCAAAGTGCAACGCAGTGAAGTTCCTGCTGTCTTGGTGATTCAGGTCCACCTCCGGCAAGCTCACAAGATAGCGCACAGTATCGGTGTGTCCCTGATACGCTGCAAGCATAAGACATGTGTTTCCTTGCGCATCTGTGTCACGTACATCCGCACCTGCCTCGACCAACATCTTCACAGTTGTGAGTTCTCCTAAAATGCTAGCAAAGTGCAGAGGCGAGTGTCCTTCATCATTCCATGTCTCAATGTCTGCCCCTGCATCAATGAGCACCTGCACCACGTCTGCATGTTTTTGTTGTGCAGCACCGTGCAACGCAGTGTAGTTCCTGCTGCCTTGGTGATTCAGGTCCATCTCCGGCAAGCTCAGAAGATAGCGCACAGTATCGGTGTGTCCAAAATACGCTGCAAGGATAAGACACGTGTCTCTTCTGGTGTCTGTGGCACGCACATCCGCACCTGCTTTGACTAACATCTTCATATTCGTGACTTCTCCTGAAAAGCTAGCAAAGTGCAGAGGCGAGCATCCTTCATCATTCTTTGTCTCAATGTCTGCCCCTGCATCAATGAGCACCTCCACCACGTCTGCATGTTTTCTGTCCACAGCAAAGTGCAACGCAGTGCAGTTCCTGCTGTCTTGGTGATTCAGGTCGACCTCCGGCAAGCTCACAAGATAGCGCACAGTATCGGTGTGTCCCTGATACGCTGCAAGCATAAGACATGTGTTTCCTTGCGCATCTGTGTCACGTACATCCGCACCTGCCTCGACCAATATCTTCACAGTTGTGAGTTCTCCTGAAAGCTAGCAAAGTGCAGAGGCGAGTGTCCGTCATCATTCTTTGTCTCAATGTCTGCCCCTGCATCAATGAGCACCTGCACCACGTCTGCATGTTTTCTGTCCACAGCAAAGTGCAACGCAGTGCAGTTCGTGCTGCCTTGGTGATTCAGGTCGACCTCCGGCAAGCTAACAAGATAGCGCACAGTATCGATGTGTCCCTGAGACGCTGCACGGATAAGACACGTGTTTCCTTTGGCGTCTGTGGCACGTACATCCGGACCTGCTTTGAACAATTTCTTCACAGTTGCGACCAACTTCATCATTGTTGTGTTGTGAGTTCTCCTGAAAATGTACACAAATAAAGGGTGAGAAAGTTGCACCAGATCACACTATGCCCTCACTTTTCAGGTATGGTAGCTCGCCAACCTGCGGGCAGCAGTATTCACAAGAGATGCAAAGAAAACACTCAAAAAACACTCCTTCACAGATGGCAAAAAAAGGTTAGTATCTGTGCGGGTGTGGAGGGAGCAGAGGGGATAGGGAAGGGGTCTTCGTCTGACAATAAAAGGGGAGAGGAGAGGGGGGGGTGACAGCTTTTTTGGTTTGGTTACAACTGCAAAAGATACGGACGGGCAAGAATGCTTTAAGCTTTGTGTAAGAGGCGGTGGGGTGGGGTGGGGGATGCAGCACAAATCATCACACAGACAAAGTACCTCCATTACGTCTGCTCCTGGAACACTAGCTGTAGCATAGCCTTGTGGAGCCTGTCACACCATTCTGACATCTGTCACATCGTATGTCTCCTGTTTCATTGTTCCTTTCTGTATACTTTCACGCAGGGCTTTAAACAGTGTTTCGTGTTCTCAACAAAACTAAGTCAAAACTGAATGTTGGCTGAAGTCAATGTACTGCAGAAGGTACAGCCACACTACGCACACCACATCCTTGCCCAAGGGTACATGAAAAACAACACTAAACTTCGCACCGTGCGTTTCATAATCGTATTTTCTATAATTTCTTCACACACGTCTTTGCACCTTCGCACTCAATTGCAGAATCAATGGAAACAGCGTACTTCAGATAATAATAACAACCTTGTTCCGAGCTGCTCTCTTTCACCACTGATACGACCATTTCCCACAAATGAAAGAATATTTCACAAACAAAACTTTCTGATGTAATTCATGAAGCGCCGTCACGTTGCTGCATGTTGCTATGAGTGCGGCAAGGCGCAGTCGTGATAAAACCTTTCGCGTCGTCTGCTATTCCCGCACTTATCCTCCTCACAGTCCCTTGCCTTTTTCTTTGCGTGCTTTATTTTGAAAATTTCCTTCTTGTTACTTTGTTGAGTTACATAAACAGGAACGTGTATGTGGGAATCGGAGCACCATGCGGCATAATCTGACTTACAGGAGGTGGTCTTTCGGCAGTTTTCAGCAAAAAGTTTACATTTTGGTTGAGAAAGCGTGGTTCATCCCTCCCCAACCCACTCATATTAAGTTAACCCGCAAAGCGAAACAGTTGTTTTTATGTCCCCCACTCCGCGTTTATTGCTACTTTATGGAAAAACGGGCCTCCTTCTAGCATACTTTCACCAAGGTCCTCCATCTCCATGGCGTGTGCCCCTGATACAGTGGGGTACTTGGCAGGTATCTGGCACACAGGTGCTGTCACAAACGAAACAGACACACGAGAAGAAGAGAGGTACTCCTCCGACACCTCCACGAACTGCTTCCCTGCCCACCAGTTCTGGAGGAGGAAGTAGTGGGTGCCCCCTTCTTCACGGTGTCCCACCACTGCCATCGCATGTAGCCCAACATCGCTTGCTGTCAGATTTCCATGATAACTCGTACCGTCTTGCAGGAACGCTGGCTCGACCCGGAATGATGACACGAGCCCAATGCCGTACTGTCTGATGTGATCCGCAACGTCCAGTACGCTCGAGCCAAGTCCCAAGCTCGTCACATCCCCCATCTTCAACCCCATGATGTCGCACATGAAGTCGAAACTGCTGCCACCAATATTGTCCGTAACGCGGCGACAAACAGAAAAATCGTCACAGAACTGCACAACGTACTTCGCCACGTTCAGCATACCATGCTCTGTGTCGCCAGTGTTCAGCGCAACCACAACATGCTGCAAGACTGCCCCTGCGTGCGTGTAGCTCAACCCGCTGTGCTGGATACGACTTATTGCGAGGTCATCCTTCTCGATCCGTCCTGCAAGCGGGAAGTTGCGCAGTGTCCTGTAGTCCCTGTACAGGACGTAAGCACCAGCTTCGTTCCACTGAGGGTGCTCCCTCGTGAACGCATCAAGCGCGTCAAGAAGATGGGGTACTGAGTTGGCCTCAGTGGTGCCCAGTGAGTGGACAAGATCACCCCTCAGCAGACACTTCGCACGGTGGCACCTCTTTGCGTCGTTTCCAGAATTGATGTTGTCCAGTGCTGCCAGATCCTTCCATGTCCATGAATCAAAGCCATACGTCACTCCCTTCCACGCAAAGAAGTGGTCCACAGCAGCAGACCACAGCACATGCTGCTCTGCCTGCTTCGCCACTGCGCGAGGAATCTTCTTCGCCGCCGCTGCTGCCCGCCACTTCCTCGCGTCATCGCCGTACGCTTTGCGGAGGGTGCCAACTGTTGCGTCACCGCCAAACTTTTCCGCCTGTTCCTCCGGCACTACATCCGACAGTGGTGTGTCGTCGAAGAAGCTCCTTCGCTGCTGCTCAGGTTTGGTGGGGCGTACCTTGCTCGCGGTGCAACCCATTCTGTGTGTGTGTTTTTTTTCGTGTATTGGTATCTGTGCGGGTGTGGAGGGAGCAGAGGGGATAGGGAAGGGGTCTTCGTCTGACAATAAAAGGGGAGAGGAGAGGGGGGGGTGACAGCTTTTTTGGTTTGGTTACAACTGCAAAAGATACGGACGGGCAAGAATGCTTTAAGCTTTGTGTAAGAGGCGGTGGGGTGGGGTGGGGGATGCATCACTAATCATCACACAGACAAAGTATGATCCTGTCACACCATTCTGACATCTGTCACATCGTATGTATCCTGTTTCATTGTTCCTTTCTGTATACTTTCACGCAGGGCTTTAAACAGTGTTTCGTGTTCTCAACAAAACTACGTCAATACTGAATGTTGGCTGAAGTCCATGTACTGCAGAAGGTACAGCCACACTACGCACACCACATCCTTGCCCAAGGGTACATGAAAAACAACACTAAACTTCGCACCGTGCGTTTCATAATCGTATTGTCTATAATTTCGCTTACACTTTGTGGAGGAGATGATGTGACTCCATTTCCTGGCCATGCCGTTCACCTCACACCACTCTTTCCCTTTTGGGTTTCTTCACACACGTCTTTGCACCTTCGCACATAATTGCAGAATCAATGGAAACAGCGTACTTCAGATAATAATAACGACGTTGTTCCGAGCTGCTCTCTTTCACCACTGATACGACCATTTCCCACAAAGGAAAGAATATTTCACAAACAAAACTTTCTGATGTAAATCTATGACTGCGGCAAGGCGCAGTCGTGATTAAAACCTTTCGCGTCGTCTGCTATTCCCGCACTTATCCTCCTCACAGTCCCTTGCCTTTTTCTTTGCGTGCTTTATTTTGAAAATTTTTTTCTTGTTACTTTGTTGAGTTACATAAACAGGAACGTGTATGTGGGAATCGGAGCACCATGCGGCATAATCTGACTTACAGGGGGTGGTCTTTCGGCAGTGTTCAGCAAAAAGTTCGGCTAGATTTTGGTTGTGAAAATTTGGTGAAAGCGTGGTTCATCCCTCCCCATCCCACCCATATTAAGTTAACCCGCAAAGCGAAACAGTTGTTTTTATGTCCCCCACTCCGCGTTTATTGCTACTTTATGGAATAACGGGCCTTCTAGCACACTTTCACCAAGGTCCTCCATCTCCATGGCGTGTGCCCCTGATACAGTGGGGTACTTGGCAGGTATCTGGCACACAGGTGCTGTCACAAACGACACGGACGTACCAGAAGAAGAGAGGTACTCCTCCGACACCTCCACGAACTGCTTCCCTGCCCACCAGTTCTGGAGGAGGAAGTGGTGGGTGCCCCCTTCTTCGCGGTGTCCCACCACTGCCATCGCATGACGCCCAACTTCGCGTTCTGTCAGAGTTCCATGATAACTCGTACCGTCTTGCAGGAACGCTGGCTCGACCCGGAATGATGACACGAGCCCAATGCCGTACTGTCTGATGTGATCCGCAACGTCCAGTATGCTCGAGCCAGCTCCCATCGTTGCCACACTCCCCTTCTTCAACCCCATGATCTCGCACATGAAGTCGAAACTGCTGCCACCAACATTGTCCACAACGTGCCGAAAAACAGAATAATCTTCATAGAACTGCACGATGTACTTCGCCACGTTCAGCATGCCATGCTCTGTGTCGCCAGTGTTCAGCGCAACCACAACATACTGCACGACTGCCCCTGCGTGCGTGTAGCTCAACCCGCTGTGCTGGATACGACTTACTGCGAGGTCATCCTTCTCGATCCGTCCTGCAAGCGGGAAGTTGCGCAGTGTCCTGTAGTCCCTGTACAGGACGTAAGCGCCGTCTGCGTTCCACTGAGGGTGCTCCCTCGTGAACGCATCAAGCGCGTCAAGAAGATGGGGTACTGAGTCGGCCTCAGTGGTGCCCAGTGAGTGGACAAGATCACCCCTCAGCAAACACTTCGCACGGTGGCACCTCTTTGTGTCGTTTCCAGAATTGATGTTGTCCATTGCTTCCAGATCCTTCCATGTCCATAAACGAAGGCCATTCGTCACTCCCTTCCACGCAAAAAAGTGGTCCACAGCAGTAGAACACAGAAAATGCTGCTCTGCCTGCGCGGCCACTGCGCGAGGAATCTTCCTCGCCGCCACAGCTGCCTGCCACTTCCTTCCATCGTCGCCGTACGCTTTGCGGAGGGTGCCAAGTGTTGGATCATCGCCAAACGTCTTCACCTGTTCCTCCGGCACTACATCCGACAGTGGTGTGTCGTCGAAGTAACTTCTCGGCTCCTGCTCAGGTTTGGTGGGGCGTACCTTGCTCGCGGTGCAACCCATTGTGTGTGTGGATGTGTTTCTTTTGGTGTGTTGGTATCTGTGCGGGTGTGGAGGGAGCAGAGGGAATAGGGAAGGGGTCTTCGTCTGACAATAAAAGGGGAGAGGGGAGGGGGGTTACAGTGGCTCAATTAGGTCTACGTATTTGCATCGCTAAACAAACCCATAAGATAAACGTGACAGCAGCGGGACCGATGTATACCCGTCCGGTCGCTGAATACAATACCCTTTTTAGTTTGTTCTCTTGAAATATGCTATTTCAAGTTTCAATAAAAAAAAAAGTGCAAACAAGAACAAGAACAAGAACAAGAACAAATAATTGCTCAGAGAGAAAGTGAAGTTATTAATGCAGGAACCTCCGACTGACCCACGTACTGCAAAATAATAAACTGGAGTCTCTAATAAAGAGTTTTTTTTTTTTCTTCCATTTTTGAAACATTGAATGAACGAGAATAAATAAGGTGAAAGACTAGAGACGCCTTTCCGTGGAGACTTGGAGCGAGAAATTGCGTTTTAGAGTAAACGCTGCTCCGGTGCACACTGGACTCCAAGGTCCTCCGTCTCCATGGCATATGCCCCTGATACAGTGGGGTAACTCGTTGGTATTTCTGACACAGATTTTGTCACAAAGGAAAAGGACGCACCAGAAGAATCGAGGTACTCCTCCGACACCTCCACGAACTGCTTCCCTGCCCACCAGTTCTGGAGGAGGAAGTAGTGGGTGCCCCCTTCCTCACGGTGTCCCACCACTGCCATCGCATGTAGCCCACCTTCGCATGGTGCCACAATTCCATGATAACTGGTTCCAGCTTGCAGGAAGGCTCTGTCGACTCGGAAGGACGACACGAGCCCAATGCCGTACTGGCGGAGGTGCTGCGAAATGCGTAGTATGCGCGAACCAGCTCCCATCGTTGCCACATCCCCCTTCTTCAACCCCATGATCTCGCACATGAAGGGAAGACTGTGGCCACCAGCATTACCCACAACGTGTTGGCCAACCGAAGCAGCGTCACAGAACTGCACAAAGTACTTCGCCACGTTCAGCATGACATGCTCTGTGCCGCCAGAGTTCAGGGCAACTACCACATGCTGCACTACTGCCCCTGCGTGGGTGTAGCTCAACCCGCTGTGCTGGATACGACTTACTGCGAGGTCATCCTTCTCGATCCGTCCTGCAAGCGGGAAGTTGCGCAGTGTCCTGTAGTCCCTGTACAGGACGTAAGCGCCGTCTGCATTCCACTGAGGGTGCTCCCTCGTGAACGCATCAAGCGCGTCAAGAAGATGGGATCCTGAGTCGGCGTCAGTGGTGCCCAGTGAGTGAATCAGATCGCCCTGCAGCAGACGCTTCGCACGGCAGCACCTCTTGGAGTCGTTTCCATAATTCGTGTTGTCCAGTGCTTCCAGATCCTTCCATGTCCATAAACGAAGGCCATTCATCACCCCCTTCCACGCAAAGAAGTCGTCGACAGCAGCAGACCACAGCACGTGCTGCTCTGCCTGCTTCGCCACTGCGCGAGGAATCTTCTTCGCCGCCGCTGCTGCCCGCCACTTCCTCGCGTCATCGCCGTACGCTTTGCGGAGGGTGCCAACTGTTGCATCATCGCCAAAGGTTTTCGCATACTCCTCCGGCATAACGTCCGACAGTGGTGCATCGCTGAAGAAGCTCCTCGGCTCCTGAGGAGGCTTGGCGGGGCGTACCTTGCTCGCGGTGCAACCCATTGTGTGTGTGGGTGTGGTTTTTTTGGTGTGTTGGTATCTGTGCGGGTGTGGAGGGAGCAGAGGGGTTAGGGAAGGGGTCTTCGTCTGACAATAAAAGGGGAGAGGAGAGGGGGGGGTGACAGCTTTTTTGGTTTAGTGTTAACTGCAAAAGATAAGGATAGGCAAGAATGCTTTAAGCTTTGTGTAAGAGGGGTGGGGTGGGGTGGGGGATGCATCACTAATCATCACACAGACAAAGTATGATCCTGTCACACCATTCTGACATCTGTCACATCGTATGTCTCCTGTTTCATTGTTCCTTTCTGTATACTTTCACGCAGGGCTTTAAACAGTGTTTCGTGTTCTCAACAAAACTAAGTCAATACTGAATGTTGACTGAAGTCAATGTACTGCAGAAGGTACAGCCACACTACGCACACCACATCCTTGCCCAAGGGTACATGAAAAACAACACTAAACTTCGCACCGTGCGTTTCATAATCGTATTGTCTATAATTTCGCTTACACTTTGTGGAGGAGATGATGTGACTCCATTTCCTGGGCCATACCGTTCACCTCACACCACTCTTTCCCTTTTGGGTTTCTTCACACACGTCTTTGCACCTTCGCACATAATTGCAGAATCAATGGAAACAGCGTACTTCAGATAATAATAACAACCTTGTTCCGAGCTGCTCTCTTTCACCACTGATACGACCATTTCCCACAACTTTCTAATGTACGTTGCTGCATGTTGCTATGAGTGCGGCAAGGCGCGGTCGTGATTAAGACCTTTCGCGTCGTCTGCTATTCCCGCTCTTATCCTCCTCACAGTCCCTTGCCTTTTTCTTTGCGTGCTTTATTTTGAAAATTTCCTTCTTGTTACTTTCTTGTTACATAAACAGGAACGTGTATGTGGGAATCGGAGCACCATGCGCATAATCTGACTTACAGGGGGTGGTTCTTCGGCAGTGTTCAGCAAAAAGTTTGGCTTCATTTTGGTTGAGAATGTGGTGAAAGCGTGGTTCATCCCTCCCCAACCCACCCATATTAAGTTAACCTGCAAAGCGAAACAGTTGTTTTTACGTCCCCCTCTCCGCGTTTATTGCTACCTTATGGAAAACGGGCCTTCTAGCACACTTTCACCGAGGTCCTCCATCTCCATGGCGTGTGCCCCTGATACAGTGGGGTACTTGGCAGGTATCTCGCACACAGGTGCTGTCACAAACGACACAGACGTACCAGAAGAAGAGAGGTACTCCTCCGACACCTCCACGAACTGCTTCCCTGCCCACCAGTTCTGGAGGAGGAAGTGGTGGGTGCCCCCTTCTTCACGGTATCCCACCACTGCCATCGCATGACGCCCAACTTCGCGTTCTGTCACAGTTCCATGATAACTCGTACCGTCTTGCAGGAACGCTGGCTCGACCCGGAATGACGACACCAGCCCAATGCCGTACTGTCTGAGGTGATCCGCAACGTCCAGTACGCTCGAACCAGCTCCCATCGTCGCCACACCCCCCTTCTTCAACCCCATGATCTCGCACATGAAGCGAAGACTGCTGCCACCAACATTGTCCACAACGTGCCGACAAACAGAATAATCTTCATAGAACTGCACGATGTACTTCGCCACGTTCAGCATGCCATGCTCTGTGTCGCCAGAGTTCAGCGCAACCACTACCTGCTGCACGACTGCCCCTGCGTGTGTGTAGCTCAACCCGCTGTGCTGGATGCGACTTACTGCGAGGTCATCCTTCTCGATCCCTCCTGCAAGCGGGAAGTGGCGCAGTGTCCTGTAGTCCCTGTACAGGACGTAAGCGCCGTCTGCGTTCCACTGAGGGTGCTCCCTCGTGAACGCATCAAGCGCGTCAAGAAGATGGGGTACTGCGTCGGCGTCAGTGGTGCCCAGTGAGTGGACAAGATCACCCTTCAGCAGACACTTCGCACGGTGGCACCTCTTTGCGTCGTTCTTCACCTTGCTCTTATCCATTGCTGCCAGATCCTTCCATGTACATAAACGATCGCCATACGTCACTCCTTTCCACGCAAAGAAGTGGTCGACCGCAGCAGACCACAGCACGTGCTGCTCTGCCTGCTTCGCAACTGCGCGAGGAATCTTCTTCGCCGCCACAGCTGCCCGCCACTTCCTTCCGTCATCGCCGTACGCTTTGCGGAGGGTGCCAAGTGTTGCGTCATCAACAAACTTTTCCGCCTGTTCTTCCGGCACTACTTCCGACAGTGGTGTGTTGTCGAAGAAGCTTCTTGTCTCCTGCTCAGGCTTGGTGGGGCGTACCGTGCTCGCGGTGCAACCCATTGTGTGTGTGTGTGGGTGTGTTTTCTTTTGGTGTGTTGGTATCTGTGCGGGTGTGGAGGGAGCAGAGGGGATAGGGAAGGGGTCTTCGTCTGACAATAAAAGGGGAGAGGAGAGGGGGGGGTGACAGCTTTTTTGGTTTGGTTACAACTGCAAAAGATACGGACGGGCAAGAATGCTTTAAGCTTTGTGTAAGAGGCGGTGGGGTGGGGTGGGGGATGCATCACTAATCATCACACAGACAAAGTACCTCCATTACATCTGCTCCTGGAACACTAGCTGTAGTATACCTGACACACCGTTCTGACATCTGTCACATCGTCTGTCTCCTGTTTCATTGTTCCTTTCTGTATACTTTCACGCAGGGCTTTAAACAGTGTTTCGTGTTCTCAATAAAACTAAGTCAAAAATGAATGTTGGCTGAAGTCAATGTTCTGAAGAAGGTACAGCCACACTACGCACACCACATCCTTGCCCAAGGGTACATGAAAAACAACACTAAACTTCGCACCGTGCGTTTCATAATCGTATTGTCTATAATTTCGCTTACACTTTGTGGAGGAGATGATGTGACTCCATTTCCTG
Source organism: Rhynchopus sp. YZ270_cl-10 (assembly GCA_964035575.1). Taxonomy (NCBI): domain Eukaryota; phylum Euglenozoa; class Diplonemea; order Diplonemida; family Diplonemidae; genus Rhynchopus; species Rhynchopus sp. YZ270_cl-10. The sequence continues at coordinate 342,546 of OZ037915.1, forward strand.
GGCCATACCGTTCACCTCACACCACTCTTTCCCTTTTGGGTTTCTTCACACACGTCTTTGCACCTTCGCACATAATTGCAGAATCAATGGAAACAGCGTACTTCAGATAATAATAACGACGTTGTTCCGAGCTGCTCTCTTTCACCACTGATACGACCATTTCCCACAACTTTCTAATGTACGTTGCTGCATATTGCTATGAGTGCGGCAAGGCGCGGTCGTGATTAAGACCTTTCGCGTCGTCTGCTATTCCCGCTCTTATCCTCCTCACAGTCCCTTGCCTTTTTCTTTGCGTGCTTTATTTTGAAAATTTCCTTCTTGATACTTTCTTGAGTTACATAAACAGGAACGTGTATGTGGGAATCGGAGCACCACGTGGCATAATCTGACTTACAGGGGGTGGTCTTTCGACAGTTTTCAGCAAAAGGTTTGGCTACATTTGGTTGAGAATGTGGTGAAAGCGTGGTTCATCCCTCCCCATCCCACCCTTAACCCGCAAAGAAATCCCTCCCCACGGTTAACGGGCCTTCTAGCACACTTTCACCGAGGTCCTCCATCTCCATGGCGTATGCCCCTGATACAGTGGGGTACTTGGCATGTATCTCGCACACAGGTGCTGTCACAAACGACACAGACGCACCAGAAGAATCGAGGTACTCCTCCGACACCTCCACGAACTGCTTCCCTGCCCACCAGTTCTGGAGGAGGAAGTGGTGGGTGCCCCCTTCTTCACGGTGTCCCACCACTGCCATCGCATGACGCCCAACATCGCGTTTTGTCACAGTTCCATGATAACTCGTACCGTCTTGCAGGAACGCTGGCTCGACCCGGAATGACGACACCAGCCCAATGCCGTACTGTCTGAGGTGATCCGCAACGTCCAGTATGCTCGAGCAAATTCCCTTCCGCGCCACATCCCCCATCTTCAACCCCATGATGTCACGCATGAAGCGAAGACTGCTGCCACCAACATTGTCCACAACGTGCCGACAAACAGAAAAATTGTCACAGAACTGCACAAAGTACTTCGCCACGTTCAGCATGCCATGCTCTGTGCCGCCAGAGTTCAGCGCAACCACAACATGCTGCACGACTGCCCCTGCGTGCGTGTAGCTCAACCCGCTGTGCTGGATGCGACTTACTGCGAGGTCATCCTTCTCGATCCCTTCTGCAAGCGGGAAGTTGCGCAGTGTCCTGTAGTCCCTGTACAGGACGTAAGCGCCGTCTGCGTTCCACTGAGGGTGCTCCCTCGTGAACGCATCAAGCGCGTCAAGAAGATGGGGTACTGAGTTGGCCTCAGTGGTGCCCAGTGGGTGAATCAGATCACCTTGCAGCAGACACTTCGCACGGTGGCACCTCTTTGCGTCGTTTCTAGAATTGATGTTGTCCAGTGCTGCCAGATCCTCCCATGTACATAAACGACTGCCATACGTCACTCCCTTCCACGCAAAGAAGTGGTCCACAGCAGCAGACCACAGCACATGCTGCTCTGCCTGCTTCGCAACTGCGCGAGGAATCTTCTTCGCCGCCACAGCTGCCCGCCACTTCCTCGCGTCGTCGCCGTACGCTTTGCGGAGCGTGCCAACTGTTGCGTCACCGCCAAACTTTTCCGCCTGTTCCTCCGGCACTACATCCGACAGTGGTGTGTCGTCGAAGAAGCTCCTTCGCTGCTGCTCAGGTTTGGTGGGGCGTACCTTGCTCGCGGTGCAACCCATTCTGTGTGTGTGTGTGTGTTTTTTTCGTGTATTGGTATCTGTGCGGGTGTGGAGGGAGCAGAGGGGATAGGGAAGGGGTCTTCGTCTGACAATAAAAGGGGAGAGGGGAGAGGGGGGGACTTTTTTTTTTGTTTTGGATTTTCAATCTTTCAAGAGACACCTCTTTTCCTCATGTTTAGTCACCTAAAAAGGAATGGTGGGGTTTTTTTAATAATTTGTTTTATTTTTTGCAGAGAATAACATAACTGAAATTAGTTACAGAAAAAGGGATAGCTGTGTGTGTGGCAACACTAGATAGTCATGCACACAAAATAAATATACTGTAACCAATGGATAAAAGAGAGAGAGAGAGAGAGAGAGAGTTGGTAAGGGCAGCCTAAGCCTCTCTCTGGGCTGCGCCACCCCTAAAATGCTGTACCCGATAGTGCCAGGGTCTTACCCCGGGATACAGCGTCATTTGGCAGGGGCAATATTACTTTTGAAAAACAACAAAACAAAAGTGTCATAGTGTCGTTCCCTTACGCCCTTCTTAGCTGTTTGATGCGTTAACGCTTCTACACAGACTATCTCTGTGTTGGGGGTGGTGTTGTTGCGGAGCATGGTAGGGTTCAGTGAACGACGTTTGACACTTTCCGCTCAGTGTGCGTTAAAGAAAAAAAAAGATACGTACTCCTACACTGTGGGGAAGCACCCCACTTAGTAGTTCTTTTCAGAGCGAGAACTGGGTGCGCTGGGCCTCCCTTCCCTCTCCCAGGTGGAGGGCGCACGCTGAGAATAAGACTCGGGGACCCGGCTTCTTCTCAGCTGTGGTGTGGAGGGTTTCAGAGATTTAGTTTTGCGTGCAGGAAGGAAGGAAAAAAAAAAGGGTGAAAATCTTCAAGGGGCGGGAATGCTTTGTTGCCCCGACATCCAATCGTTGTTATTGCTATTGTTATTTGTATGCTTGATTTTTTTTTTTCCCAAAAAAAATATAAATAGCGGGTTCTCTCACATCGTTAAAACGGGTTTAGTTGGTTTTATTCTGTGTTATATCTAATCAATTGTTCATGAGGAAGGGGGGAGGGAAGCAACAAGCTGTCGCTTCTCATTCTATTATTATTACATCGGGGCAGAGGGATAAGCCACAAAACACAAATCACAAGATTCTCTGAATTTGAGTTAGTGTTCTACCCCCTCCCAACCCCATTACAAACTTATTGTATTATTTACCCACAATGTGGAAGTCGTCAAACGCCAAAAACGAACTAACAAGAATGGTGAGAGAACGGCAGGTGACACTTTACCCACAATGTTCGTATAATTTTTTTACCATCTCCCCCCCCCTTCCCCCAAAATTCTCAAAACCATGGATTTTTTTTAAAAAAAATATTTTTTTTTGAAAACTGTATTAGTGTGAGACACCCGAGGATGAACTCCACTTTATATTTTTTCTTTGTGTAACTCTCCTAAAAAGGACCCCCTCTCCCCCCTTTCACTCACTACTGCCTGATTCTGCGCTGATGTTGTTATCCTCACCGCTGTTGTCCTTCGCCTCTTCGTTGTTTTCCTCGTTTTTCTCGACAGTGTCGTCGTCAGCGTGCTCCTCTTTGCCAAGGTCGACGATTCCGTCTTTGTTGTTCCCTGTTGCTGAAGACTCGGAGGAGGAAGAGCTGTCGTCAGAAGAGGACGCAGCGTCTTCCTTACGTCTCGCGGCAATGCGCAGCTCATGCTCGCGCTGCAGAAGCTCCGCGGGGAGTGCCTTGTCGTCGTCGTTGTTGCCGTGCTCTGCAGCCTGCTCCGCCTTCTCGCGCTCCTGACGGATGTACGCCTCCATGTCATCGCGGAGTTCTGCATCGATCTGCTCATGAATGCTGTCGATATCCTTCTCTACAGGCCAGAATTTGTCGAATTCTTGGATCTATATTTTTGGGAGAAAGGTTGAGGATATTGTGTGGGGGGTTAAGGAAGAGAGGGTTTTTTTTGGGAAGGGTGTGTGGAAACCCTTCAAAGGACGATGAAGCGGGGTAGACGTGACATAAGTGTTCCTGTAGGCTCGAAGCATGGCTTGAGGCGTAGCAAGACGACCCGATTGCCCCAGAGCGAGGAGCACAAGCTCGCACCTTTGCACGTTGCGCCTGGGGTGGAGCCGATGGATGTTTAAAGGTTTGAAGGATCGCCTTTCAGGCCAAGGGTCTCCAGCGAGTTCCACAAGGTGTGGAACGATATGGGTGTTTTTTTCTCCAAATGATGATATATTCAGTCTGTGCATTGCCTAGCCAGTGTTATTGAGCGTGAACAAACATGCTGATAAATTGGTGCAGGCAGGGATGCAACCGTGCACCTAATTTTGTACGGTTGATTTAGTATGGACTGATTGAGGGGGGGTTGCGTGTGTAGACACCCCCAAGTATATGAGCGGGGAGGAGGGGGGAGGAGGGGTTACCTCAGTTGCAATGGAGCTGCGCTCGACCTCTGTGTCGGCAATGTGGCGATCGAGGGAGGCGTGGATGGTCTGGTTCTGCTCGGGGGTGCGGAAGAAGGCGAGCGAGCGGAACTGCGAGCCAATGCTTTTGCCCTGAGTACGAATGTAGTGTTTATTTTGAAAAGGGCTGATCTACCATTTCAGCTGTCAAACTCTTTTTTTTTCCCATTTATTTTCCCCTTACCCACACTACTTTGTCACCGCCATTCACTCAACCCAACCAGAGATAGTATGTAAGCGTGAATGCATCAAAAAAACTACAAGAAATGGGTGAGGGAACGACAAAATGACGCTTTTCTATTGCATACCTGTCTATGAGCGTTGGTTGGGTCGTGCCCGGACCAGAAGAAGTTCAGCACATCCTTGAGTGTCACCTTATCCGTATCGTAGACGATGTTCACACAGAGTGCGTGCCCCGTGCCTCCCTTCATCACAGACTTGTAGTCAGGGCTGCGCATGAAGCCCCCTGAGTAGCCACGTGTCACGGACATCAGAGAGAGGTCCGACTCCTTCAGCTTGTCGACAGCCTTGAAGAAGCATCCCATCCCCAGCGTCACCTCCTCCTCCTTGCACACAGCTGTGCCCACAAGGAGCAGCAGAACCACTGCGCGGGACATTGTATATTTTTCTGCTTAAAAACCCCCTGTGGGGAGATCCGGGTGCCCGCAACAACAATATTCACAAAAAATCACAAAAAATCACAACAAATCACAACAAATCACACAAAATCACACAAAATAAATACAAAAAATCACAAAAAAAAAATTCTATTCACAACAAATCACAAAAAATCACAAAAATCACAAAAAATCACAAGCAATCACAAAAAAAAAATCCTATTCACAAAAAATCACAAAAAATCACAAACAAAAAATCTTATTCACAAAAAATCACACAAAATCACAAAAAAATAAATCCTATTCACAAAAAATCACAAACAATCACAAAAAATCACAAAAAATCACAAAAAGTGGATGTGATTTTTTGTGATTTTTTGTGATTGTTTGTGATTTTTTGTGAATAGGATTTATTTTTTGTGATTTTGTGTGATTTTTTGTGAATAAGATTTTTTGTTTGTGATTTTTTGTGATTGTTTGTGAATAGGATTTTTTTTTTGTGATTTTTTGTGATTTTTGTGATTTTTTGTGATCGTTTGTGTTTTTTTGCGAATAGGATTTATTTTTTGTGATTGTTTGTGATTTTTTGTGAATAGGATTTATTTTTTGTGATTTTGTGTGATTTTGTGTGAATAAGATTTTTTGTTTGTGATTGTTTGTGATTTTTTGTGAAGAGGATTTTTTTTTTGTGATTGCTTGTGAATATTGTTGTTGCGGGCACCCGGATCTCCCCAGGCCCTGGTTTTTTTTTGTGTAGTCTTCTGGAAATTAAGAAAATAGGGAATTTAAGACAATGAGATGAATTTCAACCACTAAAAGGGGGAAAGAGGGGAAAGAGAGAGAGAGAGAGAGCTACGTTTACGTTATATCAAACCCCCAGAAAAGCCCAAAAAAAAAGGAAATAGAAGGATCAACAGAACTCTCGAAGCTTCGCTTCTAGCTTAGTTTCGAATTGCTCGACTCGTATGGGCTGCCCGATGCCGAATTGATCGACGTTATAGAAAGGGTTCTTGAGGACGTAGTCGGTGTACAGGGAGTAGACCTCTAGGAGGAACTGTGTGGGGATAGGAGGATGTGGTGTAGTGGGTAAGTATTTCATATGCAATTCGATGATATCATAGGTATATGGTGTGGCCGACGACCCCAAAATAGCAGAAAATAGCACAAAGTAGCACAAAATAGCACCTCCTTTCAGCCGCACCAAAAAAATCCAGATGCCCAGAATAGCAGAAAATAGCACCACAATAGCACCCCCTTTCAGCCACACCAGTGTCTAGATCAAAAAGTCAGTAAGAAAAGAAAGAAGAAGGGTTTATAAGATGAACCTAAGCCTCTCGTGTGCTTAGTCATCTCAAGAATAAGAAGCAGCAGGTACACACACCTCCTTCGAACGCGAAAAGTTCGTATTAGCCGAGCAAAGAAACTTAATCCCTGTGAGGCTCTCGTAGCAGTGGAAGTTGAAGCCGTCTGCCTCGATCCGTTCGATACCCGTGCACTCCTGGCGGTCCTGCGAGAGCTGCTTGCTGATCGCGTGCATGCCGTGGAACATCCCGGATATCTGGAGCAGTGCGTTCACCTCGAGCACCTCATCTTTGAAGTTCTGTGAGAAAATATATCAAAATATTCTCCCAACCCGACCTCCTTCGAAAAATGGAAGGGAGAAATGCACTGGCAATTAATTGATGGCCAACACACATGATATGATTTTTGAAAACTCGGTAAAATGGTTTTTCAGAGAAAAAATACAACAAAGCGGCATACTTTATCAAACACAAGCCCTCCGGACTTATTTATAATCCACAGAAAGTGCACCGGACAGTTGTGAAACATTCTCGCTGAATTCGCACTCTCCCCCCTACCTCCCCTTCTGCTTCAAATGACTGCTTGCTGGCTCCAGGCGGGTAATGAAAGCGTTCGGAAAAAAACAAAGTAAAGTACGAACAAAAGAGAGTACGCGCCTTTCAGCTCTCAGCTATAATGTGTATTATGTGTTGCAAAAAAGGGGGATACTGTTGTTTTTGTGTGGTGCTTTTGGGATCCGATCCAAAGGTGCTTAACTATAGTTTTTTGTGGTATATCGGTGCAATAAAAAGTGAAGGTTGAGAGCGATAAAGTGAAGCGTGTGATGGTGAAAAAAGCCTCTGTGACTGGGAAAACACCGGAAACGGTGAACAGGCACACAGTCATTTCCCCCCATCCAGATAAAAAAAGAGGGGAAGAGGGGGGGAACCGTTTTGTTTTGGTTTTCTCGAAAAACAACGTTTTCTTCTTTTTTTAACAAAATAATATTCTATCAAGAAACGGTACCAAAAAGAGAGAGAGAGAGTGTAGAACTTCCCTCAGCCCTGTCTCTTCCACAAGCCTTCTTGTTCCTCGTACGTCCAAAATGATCGTTGTGGCGGATTTTTTTTGAGTTTTTTTGAAACCGCACAACACCATCCGCAACGCGCACACACATTACACACAACTTGGGGCCATATTTCTGCGAAGGTAACAGAGAGTACCTCCATTGAACTTCCATAGCCCCCTCCCCACTCCCTACCTTCCCGTAAAGACGTTTTTTTCTTCTTCTTTGTGTAGAGCAACACAGATTTAAAAACTTTTTTTTCCCCATCAACCATCCTGCCACCCAGGTTCTGTATCTTTTACCACATCATCAGCATACTGTGGGTGTTGTAACGTTCTCGATAACGTTACACCAAGTGTTATTTTGAAATAACGTTATTTTTGTCATAACGTTATCCATAACGTTATAACACCCACAGTATGCATCATAATGAAATCCTCCACTTTCTTCACTTTCCAGACAATTTTTTGATGCATCTGTGCCATTTTTCTTTTGCATTAGTGTAGACACCCGAAGATGAACTTCACTTTTCAAAAAAGTTTTCCCCCTCCACAAACCGGAGAACGACCCTCCAGCGCTATAGGGGCGTAGGGGGAAAGAGGGGGTTAGAGTTTGGTTGGGTTTTTTTAAAAATGGACACATCCTGGGTGACGTTCATCTCTTGAGAACCTACCCCCCACGCAACTGCCCTTCAACACACAATCCACACCATGCGGAAGGCGAAGAGACAAATGAAAAAATTGAGAATAAAAAAAAAACCGTTGAGAAAGGCTGGAATGTACCTTTCCCAAAGGCTTTTTTGCACTCTTCAATACACATACACGGGCGTAAAAAAATCCTGAGGCGAATGGCCTCCGCCCTCACGCAGAGAAAAATAAAAGCCGAACACACACAAAAATAGCTCTAATCACGTTTGGGTGGTTTCGACAATCCGCAGCGGATCCGGGGTTTCGGCAAATCTGTGTGAAGATTTTATTTTTCCTTCAAAAACTTCACACACAACGCTTTTGGGTTTTTTGGGAGACACACAAAGGTGCCGGGTTCTGTGATATGCACGGAACACCTGCTTTGTCATATTGTTTCCCGTGCAATACATGGTGAAACGTTTCATCGAAACTAGGGAAATGGTTGTCCACCAGATTCAAAGAGAGGATGGCACAAAGGAGCAGAAGACTGAACACGAAGAACATTGCTTCCAATGCGGCTGGAAGAAATAGAGAAAGAAGCACATACGCGACGTTGGGTTCTTGAACTTGCCCTGCGACGCCACTGCTGCCGGCACCACTGTATTTGTGTTCTTTGCCAACACATTGCGCAGACGCGACCCCAGCAAGGGCCCGCTCCTCTTCTTCGGCGGGGTCGCTGCCTCCGTGGACCCTGCAGCGCCCTGCGACTCCTTCTGCGACTCCCCTTCCTCCTCCGCATCCTCGTCGAGACGACGCTTGGCTGCCTTCTTTTTGGGCTGCTTTGTTTGACTCACTTCGTTGTCCGAGTCGTCGACCTTTGCTTTCTTCTTCTTCTTCGCTGCGGGAGTACTTTGCGACTCCTTCTGCGACTCCTCCTTTGCCTGCGATTCTTTCTGAGACTCTTTTTGCGACTCTTTTTGTGACTCCTTCCTCTCTGTGTCCGAGTCTGCGTCTTTCTTCACTGCCACCTTACCTCTCTTAGGCTGTTCTTTGCACCGCTTGCACAGCTCGTAGTCACAGCTCCCTCTGGTGCATACCGTAAAGTACTCTTGTCTCCGTCCCTTCTTTTCGCAGGTATCGCAGACGTAGTGTCGAGAGCTGGGGTTAACGTGAGATTGTGCGACAGAAAGGGAGTGTTCCGACGCAAGGCAACGAACGTGAACCGATTCTTGAGAGGCGGCGGCGGCAGAAGGGTCGTCCGTTTTGTCCTTTTCTTTGTCCTTATCATCGTTCTTATCGTCTTCAGAGTCGCTTGATGACGATGTTGCTTTTGGTGTAGCAGCCTTCTTCGCTTGCGGCTTTTTTGCCGCCTTTTTCGCAGTTTTGCGCGCTTTTTTCGCAGGTTGTTTCGCCCCTTCATCGCTCGACCCAGAAGAAAACATCTCATCGGATGTCCCTGACCCTGAAGAGTCCGCTGAAAACACCTCATCGCTTGAGTCTGCATCTGCATCATCTTCAAAGAGATCGTCGTCCGATTCCGTCGCCTTCGCTGGGGTGCGTGCCTTGGACTTTTTCTGTGGTGTCTTTTGCGGGGTCTTCTGGGAAGCCTTCTTAGGCGTGACCTTCGGGGAACGTTTCCGCTTCCTCCCCCGCGCAGCCACATTGTCGTCGCTGCTGTCACTGCCATCCTCCATAGCCTCGGCCACCTTCTGCTGGGAGGGCGGTTTCAACAGCTCCGTCCCAACGCGCTCTGTGACCGGTGTTCTCTCGGGGTCGCTGTCGCTCATGCGAGGAAGTGCACGGATCGGGCTAGGGTCTGCGGTGTCGGCAGACTGTGTGTCCCCAAGGAGAAGGCAGTTGTCGTCTTGCATGTTGGTGGGAGGTGGGAGGTAGGGGTGTGCTGTGTGTTGGGTTAAAAAGGACCTGGTAGTGAAAAATTGGAAACCTAGGAGATTTTTTGGGGGGGATTGGAGAGAAAAAAAAGAGTTGAAATGTGCGTCGGTCGTGTTGCATGGGAAGGGTGGGAGGCGTGTGTACCGTGTAGTTCGCACAATGCATCAGGCAGACAGCAGTGTTGTGGTCAGCCCCTGTCTCTAAAATCGCGAGCCTTTGCTGCAGATTCTGAAACAAGGGTTACTCACAGAAACAAGGTTACTTGCAGAAACAAGGTAACTCAGTTGCGGACATTGCCTGTATGCACCCTTCTGCGTTCCCCTCAGTCATCACTATATTGAAGGATCAAAGGAATGTGTCTGCTGGAACAGTGCAGTTCCACCGGAGGTGATGATTGTGTTTTGCTACTAATGTGCCGAAGTGTAAGCTTGTTCTGTCCCAGAAGTTGTCTTTGTGTATCTCTGTATTTTAATTGTTTGCTTTCAAACGTTGTTCTAGCATTCCTCCACCTCCTGCTCTTCGCGCGCTTCTGTAGTGCTCTCTACGTATTTGACTTCCTCTGTCACTTCTCCTCCACCGCTACTTCCTCCACTGCTGCTGCTGCCGTTTCTTCCACCTGCTCAGCCGGCTGATCCATCTCACCCTCCTTCCGACACCTGGCGTGGGCAACGCATGCAGTCTTTTGCCTTCATGTCCTCGGCAAGTGGCCCAAAGTGGTACGGCGGCATGAACTCCTCCGGAACCACCGTGGTAGGTCCTGGAATGTCATGGAGCTTGTCGTGCCCTGTCTCCACCCGGTCCTCGAGTACGGCCTTGAGCACCATCTTGCTGGTCTGGCGGGGGTCGAAAATGATGCGGTGGACCTGTGTGTCGTGCTGCGGCACAAAGCCACGGTACTGCACAAGGAATTTCTCAAGACGGTCACAGTTAGTGCTGTAATTTGCATTTTCGGATCACTGATCTTGCCACCGTGGGGTCAATTTCGAAAAATGGGCAAGTTCTTGGCACATTAACTTTCGTCAAATCTGGCCCATTATGTGCTACGTTGTGTGTGCGGGTTTACCCCTGTAGGATAAAACTGCAGTTTTTGGGTGTGAAAAATATATCTTGAGACGTCTTTGGGGGTCAGAAAGCCCCAAAGCCATATATTTTCACCCCAGTAACCTAAAACTCAAAAAAAATGGTTTTGTGACAAGTTTTCTTAAGGATTTCCTTAAGGGATGCCGCCCCCACCCCCCCTACCCCGCCACGGCCCCCCCTTACCCCCCCCAAAAACGCGGACATTGTCCGCGTTTTTTGTTTTAATGTCACCCCTCTGCATAAGGACCATCGGTCGAACTGTCTGTCCGCAAGATGCGCACGGTGGTTGGGCTATAGTAATTGGAAACCAGGGAAGACCACCGTCATCACAAAGAAATACCTGCTGCAGCACAATCCTGTCAGCACTCAGAGGTGTCATGTCCTCTCCTTTTCTCATCAGCTCACCCCTGAAATACATCTCAAAGGTGCGGCCAGGCAACTTTGTTGCAGACGCCACCTTCCGACGCAAGTCACACACTGTGTCATCCACACTCACCTCAATCACGTGTTCCACTCCATCCACACCCTGCACAAGCACAGGCACCACAAGTCTCAGCCTCTTGCCAAGAGCGTCGTGCACGTCCGACACAGGCAGCGTCAGGGAAAACTCTGCGTGTGGGTATGCAGCACCCACAAGGCGGTGGCGGTCTCTGTGGCACGCTGCCATGCTGTCGATGCTCCGCACAACGGCCTGCGACTCTGTTGCCGCACGCAGCGCCTGGTCGTCCCCAAGCAGGCACACCTGCTCGCACTCGTTAATCACGCGTTCTGCCTTCGCAACAAACGTCTTCAGCGCACACACCTGCCCCGCAGCACTCAGTGCCTGTGTGAGGAAGCTCCGTGCCAACACCTCCTCACACACGACGTTGCTGCGCCACACATCCTCACCCATCTCGAGGTGTCCGACGTGTGTCTGCAGGAGAAGGTCTTTGTACCTGGCCTCTGGGGGTTCGACTGCCTCAAGCACACGGCACTCCTCATCTGCAGCAGCCCGCTGCTTCGTCAGGTCTTCCGCGTGTGAGCGCAGGATGCAGCACTGGCGTGCAACGTACTCAGAGATTTCGATTGTGTTGTGTCCCGCATGTTCACGCGGCACACAGCGGACACAGATCATTGCATCTCCACACGCAGGGTCTTCACAGACAAGGTGCAGCTTGAACTCTGGGTGCAGTGCACAGTTCGACGATGCCCCGTACGAAGTGACAGAAGCAAGATGCATCTCACGGTCGCGTGGCCTTGCCCTTGGGTGCAGAGCTTCGAAGCAGGCAGGCTTGTCACAGAAGAACAGTTCAATACAGACTCCACACTGCAGCTGTGCAGGTGCCGAACAGCTCTCACACAAAGGCATCTGTGGCGCGGTGGGCTCCATGTCATGGACCATGTTGTGTCCTTCAAAGCAAGGGGAGGGGAGGGAAGGGAAGGTCTCTGTGGGTTGTGGTGTCGTGAATGTTATGAATCCCACTGCCACTCAAGAGAAAGGTATGTGTTTCTACTGCTCGCATTGTAGGCGAGCACCAAGATGGCTGTGAGGTCCTGTGAGAACACAGACACATATCCTGGCATTTGTCGGAACCAGCTTTTTTGTGAGCAGCAATCAGCTGCACAGTGCAAGAGGAGATCACGCCAGCAGCGTTTCGGCGGACAGCGAAACAAAGTTTGCATTTTTTTTCAAGAATAAAAAATCTAAACTTGAAGCAGCACAGACTGCAGCTTCGCGAGCCTTTGCTGCAGATTCTGAAACTTGCAGAAACAAGCGGACATTGCCTGTATGCACCCTTCTGCGTTCCCCTCAGTCATCACTGTATTGAAGGATCAAAGGAATGTGTCTGCTGGAACAGTGCAGTTCCACCGGAGGTGATGATTGTGTTTTGCTACTAATGTGCCGAAGTGTAAGCTTGTTCTGTCCCAGAAGTTGTCTTTGTGTATCTCTGTATTTTAATTGTTTGCTTTCAAACGTTGTTCTAGCATTCCTCCACCTCCTGCTCTTCGCGCGCTTCTGTAGTGCTCTCTACGTATTTGACTTCCTCTGTCACTTCTCCTCCACCGCTACTTCCTCCACTGCTGCTGCTGCCGTTTCTTCCACCTGCTCAGCCGGCTGATCCATCTCACCCTCCTTCCGACACCTGGCGTGGGCAACGCATGCAGTCTTTTGCCTTCATGTCCTCGGCAAGTGGCCCAAAGTGGTACGGCGGCATGAACTCCTCCGGAACCACCGTGGTAGGTCCTGGAATGTCATGGAGCTTGTCGTGCCCTGTCTCCACCTGGTCCTCGAGGATGGCCTTGAGCACCATCTTGCTGGTCTGGCGGGGGTCGAAAATGATGCGGTGGACCTGTGTGTCGTGCTGCGGCACAAAGCCACGGTACTGCAGAAGGAATTTCTCAAGACGGTCACAGTGACGTCCGTTCCACGGAATGCAGATGACCTTCTCCCCATTGCGGCCCTCCTGCCCAGTCAGCGCCTTCCAGTCCTCTGCAGACCCAGACGCCCGCAGACATTTGTCCACCATGCTGAATAGGCTTGCCTCACGCAGGGCGCGTTGAAGCTCTTCTTGTGGTTCACGGTGATGCCAATGTTCTCCATTGCCTCCTTGCTGAGACCGTGGTCCGCGAGAAGCCAGTCGCAGTGCAGTTCTACGAGGGCCTGGAAGTAGTCGAGAGTCATGGCGTTGCCGCCCACTGCGTTGATGACACCCTGCGCACCTTCTGCGCCACGTCTGTTCGTGGGACACCTTCTCGTAGGAACCCTTACCGAAGCCGTCTGCCTCCGTCTTCTTGAAGAGTTCTGTCTGCACCTCGCTGTGCAGCGACTCCACAAGGACCATCGCTCTGTTCGCAATGATGGTGTTCATCGCCTGGTCGTAGAACTGTCTGTCCGCAAGACGCAGGGTGGGGATCACAACGATGCGCTCGAAATTAGAGGTATTGAGGACAGAATTTTATTTTTCTTCTTTCCAGTCCTAGCTGAATAAACTGAAATCTTCATCACAAGGAACTACCTCCTGCAGCACAATCCTGTCAGCACTCAGCTGTGTCTCCTCGCTTCTCATCAGCTCACCCCTGAAATACATCCCAAAGGTGCGGTCAGACAACTTTGTTGCAGACGCCACCTTCCGACGCAAGTTCCACACCGTGTCATCCACACTCACCTCAATTACGTGTTCCACTCCATCCACACCCTCCACAAGCACAGGAACGACAAGTTCCAACCTCTGGCCAAGAGCGTCGTGCACGTCCGACACAGGCAGCGTCAGGGAAAACTCTGCGTGTGGGTATGCAGCACCCACAAGGCGGTGGCGGTCTCTGTGGCACGCTGCCATGCTGTCGATGCTCCGCACAACGGCCTGCGACTCTGTTGCCGCACGCAGCGCCTGGTCGTCCCCAAGCACGCACACCTGCTCGCACTCGTTAATCACGCGTTCTGCCTTCGCAACAAACGTCTTCAGCGCACACACCTGCCCCGCAGCACTCAGTGCCTGTGTGAGGAAGCTCCGTGCCAACACCTCCTCACACACGACGTTGCTGCGCCACACATCCTCACCCATCTCGAGGTGTCCGACGTGTGTCTGCAGGAGAAGGTCTTTGTACCTGGCCTCTGGGGGTTCGACTGCCTCAAGCACACGGCACTCCTCATCTGCAGCAGCCCGCTGCTTCGTCAGGTCTTCCGCGTGTGAGCGCAGGATGCAGCACTGGCGTGCAACGTACTCAGAGATTTCGATTGTGTTGTGTCCCGCATGTTCACGCGGCACACAGCGGACACAGATCATTGCATCTCCACACGCAGGGTCTTCACAGACAAGGTGCAGCTTGAACTCTGGGTGCAGTGCACAGTTCGACGATGCCCCGTACGAAGTGACAGAAGCAAGATGCATCTCACGGTGACGTGCCCTTGGGTGCAGAGCTTCGAAGCAGGCAGGCTTGTCGCAGAAGAACAGTTCAATACAGTGTCCACACTGCAGCTGTGCAGGTGCCGAACAGTTCTCACACAAAGGCATCTGTGGTGCGGTGGGCTCCATGTCACAGCCCATGCTGTGTCCTTCAAAGCAAGGGGAGGGGAGGGGAGGGAAGGTCTCTGTGGGTTGTGGTGTTGTGAATGTTATGAATCCCCCTCGCCACTCCAGAGAAAGGTGCGTGCTTCTACTGCACGCATTTTAGATACGATGAAGTGAAATGAAGTACGCTCGAAAACTGACGTTACGTATGGGACGGATGGGCCAACCGAAATGAAAGAAAAGTTTATAAGATGACCCTAAGCCTCTCTTAGTCACCGTATCACATTCGTTGCGGAGCAACAGCTGCGCTGGTTTCCACAAGTTTGTTGAAACTATTGCATGAAGGGGGTGTAGTCTTTATTTTCTCACTACCCGAAAAGGCACATTAGAGGCCAATGGGGGTTAAAAAAAGAAGGGGAAAAAAGGCAAATACAATGAAAAAGCATGGATGTCCAAAGTACTTGAAGTACTTTTTTCGGATTTTTTATGGTACTTGAAGTACTTGACCTCCCTTTTTTTCCCTCTCAAAATGACAGTCAAGTACTTGAAGATTGATCAAGTACTTGACAGAAATCAAGTACTTGATACCCTATTTTTTTTTCTCGTACTTTTTTACTTTTTTACCCTCTGGCAGAGTCTGTCAAGTACTTGTTTTCGCAAAAAAACGTCAAGTACTTGATCAAGTACCCACTTTTTTTTTGTACTTGATCAAGTACTTGATGTTTTTTTTGTGAAAAAAGTACTTGACAGAGGGAGAACAAGTAAAAAAGTACTACCTACCCCCCCCCCCCCCCCCCCCCCCCCCCCCCCGTGTACACGACGGTGAAGTAACGGGTGTTACAAGTGGAGTTACAAGTGAGTTACATGTAACTTTTGTTACATGTAACTCACTTGTAACTCACTTGTAACCCACCAGTTACAACCTGATTTTGCCTGTAATTCATGTATCCCACTTGTAACTCACTTGTAACTCACTTGTAACGGTTTTTCACTTGTAACGTTACATGTAACTTCACTTGTAATGTACTATACTTCACCGTCGTGTATATGTCCTGTGCATATGTCCGTGTTGGCCGAGGCTCGGACATATACACATGTTTTCGGACATATACACATCCCGGACATATGCACAGTTCAGTGTATACAGTGTACAGTGGCAAAAACCCATTCCGAGCTTTCCGGCCGGTGCGTTGGCGGGGCATCTCCCCTCATGTTTTCGGAGAGGGTTTTTCGGGGGATGGGGTTGAAGACGGGCGTACGGGATTAGTACGGGCGTACGGGATTAGTATCTTTTTTTCGAGAGAACCCAAGAGCGGCCAGGTCCTGGACAAGTACGTTGTGCTTTTAGACCTACAAACTGTCTGGGGTGGTGGGGCCTCGGGGCGAAGGGTGCTTCCCGGGACCCCAATATCCTACCACAAGGAGCTCGAGTCGTGCATGGAATGCAGGGTACTCTGAGCCGATTACTTCCACAAAACTCCCAGATCCCAAGACCTCCACGGGGGGCAGGCATCCACGGCAACCCGCGACCGCCGACACCTTAGCTCCGTACTGCCTCTGTCTGTAACCTGCCGGTCCCCCACCTACCTACGCTTTTTGTGGTGTCTTTTTACGACGGTGGACCAAGGGGCTTTGCAGTGCAGTCAACGCCGACGGAGCGAGACTCGATTGTGACCGGGTGAAAAGGGAACCTTAGCCAGCGCTAACCAGCGGCAGTTTTGACTCAGGGAGGAGTTTCTCACCGCAGACTGGCGACACACCCCCACTTTTTCGGGGTGGCTGCATTCCTCTTCGGAACGGGGTGTTCCATCCTATTTTTAAAAACGTTTATCGGGGGATGGGGTTGAAGAAGGGGGAAAATGGGTCAAATACGAGAGGGGGCGGTTGTGAACCATCCCGCCACCAGGCCTCTCCTCCTCTGTGCAGCCTTGAGAGCTTTGTAGCCACCGGTGAGTCACAAGCCGTAGGTACATACAAAGAACGCGTAACCCTGCGCTCGCGGAGGTACACCTTAAAATTTGTTCTCCGCTCGCTTCGCTCGCGGAGGTACACCTTCAAAAATTTTTCCGCTCGCTGCGCTCGCGGAGGTACACCTTAAAAATTTTTCTCTGCTCGCTTCGCTCGCGGAGGTACACCTTAAGGCAGATTTTTACCTCACACACGGACATATACACCTGTACCTGTGTATATGTCCGGAAAATTTTCAGAAAGTCCCGGACATATACACATCAAAATGGGTCCGGACATATACACGGGGGGGGGTAGGTAGAAAAAAAAAATAGGGCGTCAAGTACTTGAAGTATCAAGTATTGGGTTTTTTGGGGGATCAAGTACTTGATATACTTCAAGTACTTTGGACATCCATGAAAAAGCGTCAAGGACAAAAAAAAAAAAAGGAAAAAAAACTACTAAAATATAAGTGTGCCTCACACAGTATAACCTAAAGAGAAAACCCTTTGGATTGCACCTAAATTTTACACATATTTACCAATTGGTGCACTCCAACCCTCTCCCTTTTTTTGCTAAGGGTAGCCAAAATCAAAAAAAAAAAAATCCGGTCTACTTCCCCTTCACCCTCTCAGCCTTTTCCGCATAGAGTTGACCCTTCTGCATCTCACCTTTGTTGCGGTACAGATCTGCCATGTCTGTGTACACCGCTTCGAGCCGCGCACTGTGCACAACGTGGTGCGCCTCCAGCACACCTGCCGCCCTTTCGTACAGCAGCAGCGCCGCATCTGTCTCGCCCTTCTTACTGCGTACACCCCCTAGGCTGTGACACACATCTGACACCGCCAACGACCCTGGCGCACTCTCCACCTCTATCTCCAAGGCAAGTTTGTACAGATCCAACGCACCATCTAGGTCCCCATGCATTTCCTTGATGTTCCCTAACGTAATATACGTACCCGACACCCCTAGGCCTCTTGGTGCGCGACGTTCTTGAATTTTCAAAGCTTTTTCGGCCAGGCCTAATGCAGACTCTAAGTCATCCCTGGAAACATAGATCCGCGCGATGTCTGCGTACGTCGCTGCAGCTTCGAGAGAATCAGGTGAAATCGATTCTCTGATTTTGCATGCTTTTTGATGCATCTTTAACGCCTCTTCTTCCTCCCCTCGCAGAGCTTGAAGACACCCTAGATTCGCATATGAATTAGCAACATCAAGACTGAAGGGCGCTTTCTCTTCTTTGATACACATTGCTTTTTCTTGCAAATCAAATGCCAACTCTAATTCCCCTTGCGACCGATATACTGCCCCTATGTTATTGTATGAATGCGCAACGTTAAGTGACCCTGGAGCACATCGTTCGTTGAGAGTCAACGCAGTTTGGTGTTGTGATAGTGCTTCTTCAAGGTCGCCTTGGGCTTTGTATGTGTTGCCGAGGTTTGTGTGTACTGCAGCGAGGTTGAGGCTGTTGGGTTGTGCCTTTTCGGTGATGCGGAGTGCCCGGAGATGGTAGCGCAACGCGTCGGCGTAGCTGCCTCGCAGGTAGTGGATGTGGCCGATCTCGGTGCACGACGCAGAGGCGGCGATCGCATTGGCCTCGTACTTCTCCTGCAGGGCGAGGGCAGCCTCGTGGCGGTGGAGGGCCTTCGCAAGCTCGCCACGTCTGCTGCAGGCGAGCCCTGCAGTGTGGTGGCGAAGCGCTTCTTCATGCGCCTGGCGTGAGCCTGAGCAGCCCATGATAGGGAGAAAGGGGGAAAGGGGGGGGAAGAGGGTTGTCTCGACTGTTGGGGTGTTGGGTGTGGGAGTTAACGAAATAGGGGTAATTCTTGCGGAATATGGCCCAGAGAGAGGGTGGGTGTGGATGATACGGTGACGTATGGCAGCATACTGTAAAATCAGAAGCTGAATAAATGGGAGTTTTTCTTTAGAATAATTGATAACGTGTAGACACCTCGCTTTTTTCTTCATGTGAAACACTACGCCTTTTTTTTTGTTTCGACCCTTTCAGGCTTTTCGTAACTCCTTAAGAAAACCTGAGGGGGGAGGAGCAGTTGCGTATCGAAAAATAGCACCCCCTTTTGGGAGCAGTGCAATACATCAGAAGTTTGTAATAATGCGTGTTTTGATGCGGGCAGGGTAATGGTGGCAGTATTGTGATGGGAGCCCATTGGAATACGCAAAATACATCAAAATACATCACAATACACGTGATGTATTTTGATGTATTTTGCGTATTCCAATGGGCTCCCATCACAATACTGCCACCGTTAGGGCAGGGGTGGGGAGTGTGCATCCCCGTAAAGAAGGTCCTGTTGAGAAGAAGGAGTATTTTCATCATATGCACGGCGGGGTCCACACACCCGAGGGTCCGTAAATTTTACGGACCCTCTTTACGGACCCTCAAGTGCGGACCCGGGTCCGTAATTACGGACCCTAGGGTCCGTAATTACGTACCCTAGGGTACGTAATTACGTGGTCTAAGGTGGGAAATCACTGTTTGGATGTGTGACTGCTGGTCGAAAAGCCCTGGGAGCAAACCGAGTGGTACACAGGTACCACATGATAGACCATGATCATGTGGGCCTATCCCAAGTTACATACCGAAAAAAGTCGTGAGCTCGGTTAGTTGTCAAAGACGTCTTCCACCATGCACTGAGGAGATAATGATCCAACAATTTACAAGAAAGATTACTTAACCTACTGCTGGAAATTGCCAGGTCGTAGTAACACACAAAGTGTGCCTCCGTTCGGGAAGACCGGATATTCTAGAGACCAAAAAGGCCTCAAGAATATCTTCCGGTAGTCAAGGTATAACCGAGTGAACGGCCCAAGACCCCCGTGGAGAAGTTAAATGTTGTAATGCTATCAAGTAGAAACTGCGAACACTGTCTTACCCTCCTCAATGCATGGTGGAATATTTCTTTGACAACAAACCGAGCTCAAGAGTTTTTAAACTTCCCTGAGGGAATGCGAGACGCAAAATTTACCACCAGACCCTGTCTTCGTGCACCTTCGGTGCAACGCTGCAGACAGGCCAAACTGCGTTGGACTCAGAGGAATGCCTGCTGTGCAGTGTATCAATGAGAACCAAGTCCCAGCAACAAGGGGCGCCTTTTGGCGGGCGTTGTTGAGGGTGTTTGGGGTGCAAAGTTTTCCACAATTTTGATGCGCGGGTACAGAAGTGTTGTCTTGTTCTTTCATCTTTAGGAATGTAAATGTCAATCGCGTTTAACTACCACTAGGGCTTGTTCAGTGAACCCACAAGGGGTCGAAGGGGGTTGGTTATCCCATAGCTATCAAAGGTTGTGTCGACCAGGCTAATCCACTATGTTACGCTGTACGTTGTTAAATCCGAAGAAATAACACTTTAGCAGCCGCAGGAAGTTTGTTAAAAAGAGTGCCTCACGCTACACAAACCACCACCCGCGATTGACTTAGATGTTATAACAAAGAGAATTCAGAACAAAACAACACCCTGCCCCATACACACTAAATTGTCATGCTTCAAGAGCATGCCTGGGCCAAAATTACTGTTGACAAAAAAGGCAACAAGACCACCCACAAGGAGTGTGAATTGTGCACTGGTTTTCTGGGGGAACGCAATATTTTCTTGTGTCTAGTCCTCCGCAAGCAGAGGACAGACTTTCCGGAAGGTTTCCAAAGTCGAATTTCTTGCACTAGCTATGCTCCCTTGGTTAATGGCTATAGCAGTGACTGACTAAGTGTACCCACCCCCCTCCACCCAGATCTTCGTCCGCAAACTCAGAATAGATTGATGCGGGTAGATTTTGAGTTGTTGAATGTCGGACCGCGGTGAAGCTTCTCATCGCAATCGCGGGTGCAGTTCAGACTTCACGATCCTGTATAAGTGTAAATGTGGGGTGTGATTAAGTTATGGTATACAAACGTAGTAGTCGGGAAAGGTGAGGTTAATAAAAAAGGCTATTTATTGCCGTGAAATAAGATAGATTTTTTCCACGCTACAGGTCGAGAGAGTGACCTGCTGCACAAATGGTTCGAGTGAAGCGAGGTGAATTATGTGAAGCAGGTAACGAGCGCCTGTGGAACCAAATAGAAACGTAACACTCATCACACGATAAAACCCATGGGAGAGGTTGTGGTGAAACGCACACACCTCGACCTGAGGAGTGGCTCTGCAGCGCGGTTCGTCCCCAGAACCGCAAGTGTGTTCAAAATGCTTTGTTTCTATTTCCTCCTTCATGTCATGAGGTGACACAAAATGAGTGCGTAAAAAAATAGCTATTTAATAGTGTGAACATTACGCGTTTATTTCGAGTTGAAAACACGAACAAGTTGAAATATGCGGCATTTTTTTGTTCAATCTTCACTAGTAACTGAAAGTTAAACATAATTACATACCTTGTCTTCCCCGTAACCTGCGCCTTCGCTGCTTTTAAGGTGCTTTCTCTGGGTGCCCAGTACCCAGTACCCAGTACCCAGTACCCAGTACCCAGTACCCAGTACCCAGTACCCAGTACCCAGTACCCAGTACCCAGTACCCAGTACCCAGTACCCAGTACCCAGTACCCAGTACCCAGTACCCAGTACCCAGTACCCAGTACCCAGTACCCAGTACCCAGTACCCAGTACCCAGTACCCAGTACCCAGTACCCAGTACCCAGTACCCAGTACCCAGTACCCAGTACCCAGTACCCAGTACCCAGTACCCAGTACCCAGTACCCAGTACCCAGTACCCAGTACCCAGTACCCAGTACCCAGTACCCAGTACCCAGTACCCAGTACCCAGTACCCAGTACCCAGTACCCAGTACCCAGTACCCAGTACCCAGTACCCAGTACCCAGTACCCAGTACCCAGTACCCAGTACCCAGTACCCAGTCACAGGTACACAGATACACAGGTACACAGGTAAAACCCGTTAAAATTGTGTGTGAAAGTTAAAAATAGCTATATTTGCATTTCATTGAGGACACATAGGCCCACCAAGGGCAATTTTGTGATGTCAAAAAAATTTTTTTTTCGGCCCAAAAATTGACTTGTTTTCGGTAAAACCCACTAAAAATTGTGGTACTCTAAACTGCGTTTTAGACCCCCACAGATGCTCAAAAGTGCCAAATTTTGCTTTTAATGGCCTCAAATCGTCGAAATTAGCCCTAAACGGGGGCAAAAAAAATTTTTCGAGAGTCCCTTTCCCTGGGAGGCTCCGTAATTACGGACCCTAGGGTACGTAATTACGTACCCTAGGGTACGTAATTACGGACCCTAGGGTCCGTAATTACGTACCCTAGGGTACGTAATGACACTCCGTAAAGAGGGACCCTCCTAACATGCCGTTTTACGGACCCTCGGGGTGTGCGGACCCCGCCGTGTGGGTCGATTTCAAAACCCCCCCCCCCCCAAAAGTTCTTTTTTGTCTTTTTCATGATATAGGCAGTTTTTTTGCAGTCTGAGGTCCGGAACCGCCCCAAAAACGATTTTCTGGGAGGTTTTGGGTGGTTTTGGGGCGAAATGGACCTTTTTTGACCATTTTTATGGTATTTTTAGGCTGTTTTTGGCCCTTCTTCTTACACAGCCTATTGGGGGTCAAAATAGCTATTTTTGACCAAAAAACACAATTTATTTGACGCCAGGAGGCCTCCGTTGGCCCAAATATACAGTGTGACACAGAATTAATGGCCGATGAAGACATTTTATAAAAAAACGGCAAATTTTGACAAGGACATATTCAAAACACCCCCAAAACATAAAATATTTACGCCCAGGAACACAATAAAAGCAAAAATATAATGGTTAAGGGTAAAGTGAACACTGAGGCCACGAGGGAAGGGTTGCGCCTACAGGCAGCGTTGTTCACCGATGAAAAAGACTTTTGGCTTTTTTCTCGGGTGAGCAAGAAGAACGATGTTGTCTGGGTTGCAGATGGTGATGAGCCGCCCCCAACCGTTGATAAGGTCAGGGCTACGCAGAAGGTTCACGTCTGGGGAGGAATCACCACCAGAGGTAAGACGAAGCTCTATTTCTATGACGGTGCTCTCAATGCAGAGAAGTACCGTACGCTCGTCTTACAGAAAGCGCTCAAAGAAATAAAAGAACTCCTGCCTGACAGTAGCTACACGTTTCAGCAGGATGGGGCACCCTGCCACACTGCGAACGTTACTCAAGCATTCCTCTCCTCCCAACCTTTCTCGTTCCTCCCTAAAGCTGACTGGCCAGGCAACTCCCCTGATCTCAATCCTATTGAGAACCTGTGGGCCAAGCTGCAGACTGCAGTCAACGAACGGGAGCCCAAAGACGTGTCAGCACTTAAACGTGCCATCAACAAGGAATGGTCCAAGATGGACAATAGCTTCGTTGCACGTTACATCATGCCAATGCCACGACGCCTAGACGCAGTTCGCAATTCCAACGGAATGCACACAAAATACTAATGCATGCTCTATTTATTTTTGTGCACCCACTCGTTTGTACTGCTACACTGTATTTTTTTTTTTTACACATACACCCTTTTTTACCAAAAAGGGATATTTCCATGTTAATATTTTCCCCACACACACACTTTTCATACACGGCCAGTTGAAAATGCAATGAAATGAGTCAAATTTTGCCTATTTTTTAGAATAATATAACAATTTTTACAAAATGTCGTCATCGGCCATTAATTCTGTGTCACACTGTATCCCAAAAATGGGCTGTGAGCCCAATCCGACCTGTTTTGGGCACATTTGGCACTTTTCTTGGTGCTTATTTGATGTTTTTTGGTCAAAAATAGCTATTTTGACCCCCAATAGGCTGTGTAAGAAGAAGGGCCAAAAACAGCCTAAAAATACCATAAAAATGGTCAAAAAAGGTCCATTTCGCCCCAAAACCACCCAAAACCTCCCAGAAAATCGTTTTTGGGGCGGTTCCGGACCTCAGACTGCAAAAAAACTGCCTATATCATGAAAAAGACAAAAAAGAACTTTTGGGGGGGGGGGGGGTTTTGAAATCGACCCATACACGGCGGGGTCCACACACCCGAGGGTCCGTAAATTTTACGGACCCTCTTTACGGACCCTCAAGTGCGGACCCGGGTCCGTAATTACGGACCCTAGGGTCCGTAATTACGTACCCTAGGGTCCGTAATTACGGACCCTAGGGTACGTAATTACGTGGTCTAAGGTGGGAAATCACTGTTTGGATGTGTGACTGCTGGTCGAAAAGCCCTGGGAGCAAACCGAGTGGTACACAGGTACCACATGATAGACCATGATCATGTGGGCCTATCCCAAGTTACATACCGAAAAAAGTCGTGAGCTCGGTTAGTTGTCAAAGACGTCTTCCACCATGCACTGAGGAGATAATGATCCAACAATTTACAAGAAAGATTACTTAACCTACTGCTGGAAATTGCCAGGTCGTAGTAACACACAAAGTGTGCCTCCGTTCGGGAAGACCGGATATTCTAGAGACCAAAAAGGCCTCAAGAATATCTTCCGGTAGTCAAGGTATAACCGAGTGAACGGCCCAAGACCCCCGTGGAGAAGTTAAATGTTGTAATGCTATCAAGTAGAAACTGCGAACACTGTCTTACCCTCCTCAATGCATGGTGGAATATTTCTTTGACAACAAACCGAGCTCAAGAGTTTTTAAACTTCCCTGAGGGAATGCGAGACGCAAAATTTACCACCAGACCCTGTCTTCGTGCACCTTCGGTGCAACGCTGCAGACAGGCCAAACTGCGTTGGACTCAGAGGAATGCCTGCTGTGCAGTGTATCAATGAGAACCAAGTCCCAGCAACAAGGGGCGCCTTTTGGCGGGCGTTGTTGAGGGTGTTTGGGGTGCAAAGTTTTCCACAATTTTGATGCGCGGGTACAGAAGTGTTGTCTTGTTCTTTCATCTTTAGGAATGTAAATGTCAATCGCGTTTAACTACCACTAGGGCTTGTTCAGTGAACCCACAAGGGGTCGAAGGGGGTTGGTTATCCCATAGCTATCAAAGGTTGTGTCGACCAGGCTAATCCACTATGTTACGCTGTACGTTGTTAAATCCGAAGAAATAACACTTTAGCAGCCGCAGGAAGTTTGTTAAAAAGAGTGCCTCACGCTACACAAACCACCACCCGCGATTGACTTAGATGTTATAACAAAGAGAATTCAGAACAAAACAACACCCTGCCCCATACACACTAAATTGTCATGCTTCAAGAGCATGCCTGGGCCAAAATTACTGTTGACCAAAAAGGCAACAAGACCACCCACAAGGAGTGTGAATTGTGCACTGGTTTTCTGGGGGAACGCAATATTTTCTTGTGTCTAGTCCTCCGCAAGCAGAGGACAGACTTTCCGGAAGGTTTCCAAAGTCGAATTTCTTGCACTAGCTATGCTCCCTTGGTTAATGGCTATAGCAGTGACTGACTAAGTGTACCCACCCCCCTCCACCCAGATCTTCGTCCGCAAACTCAGAATAGATTGATGCGGGTAGATTTTGAGTTGTTGAATGTCGGACCGCGGTGAAGCTTCTCATCGCAATCGCGGGTGCAGTTCAGACTTCACGATCCTGTATAAGTGTAAATGTGGGGTGTGATTAAGTTATGGTATACAAACGTAGTAGTCGGGAAAGGTGAGGTTAATAAAAAAGGCTATTTATTGCCGTGAAATAAGATAGATTTTTTCCACGCTACAGGTCGAGAGAGTGACCTGCTGCACAAATGGTTCGAGTGAAGCGAGGTGAATTATGTGAAGCAGGTAACGAGCGCCTGTGGAACCAAATAGAAACGTAACACTCATCACACGATAAAACCCATGGGAGAGGTTGTGGTGAAACGCACACACCTCGACCTGAGGAGTGGCTCTGCAGCGCGGTTCGTCCCCAGAACCGCAAGTGTGTTCAAAATGCTTTGTTTCTATTTCCTCCTTCATGTCATGAGGTGACACAAAATGATTGGTGCGTAAAAAAATAGCTATTTAATAGTGTGAACATTACGCGTTTATTTCGAGTTGAAAACACGAACAAGTTGAAATATGCGGCATTTTTTTGTTCAATCTTCACTAGTAACTGAAAGTTAAACATAATTACATACCTTGTCTTCCCCGTAACCTGCGCCTTCGCTGCTTTTAAGGTGCTTTCTCTGGGTGCCCAGTACCCAGTACCCAGTACCCAGTACCCAGTACCCAGTACCCAGTACCCAGTACCCAGTACCCAGTACCCAGTACCCAGTACCCAGTACCCAGTACCCAGTACCCAGTACCCAGTACCCAGTACCCAGTACCCAGTACCCAGTACCCAGTACCCAGTACCCAGTACCCAGTACCCAGTACCCAGTACCCAGTACCCAGTACCCAGTACCCAGTACCCAGTACCCAGTACCCAGTACCCAGTACCCAGTACCCAGTACCCAGTACCCAGTACCCAGTACCCAGTACCCAGTACCCAGTACCCAGTACCCAGTACCCAGTACCCAGTACCCAGTACCCAGTACCCAGTACCCAGTACCCAGTACCCAGTACCCAGTACCCAGTACCCAGTACCCAGTACCCAGTACCCAGTACCCAGTACCCAGTACCCAGTACCCAGTACCCAGTACCCAGTACCCAGTACCCAGTACCCAGTACCCAGTACCCAGTACCCAGTACCCAGTACCCAGTACCCAGTACCCAGTACCCAGTACCCAGTACCCAGTACCCAGTACCCAGTACCCAGTACCCAGTACCCAGTACCCAGTACCCAGTACCCAGTACCCAGTACCCAGTACCCAGTACCCAGTACCCAGTACCCAGTACCCAGTCACAGGTACACAGATACACAGGTACACAGGTAAAACCCGTTAAAATTGTGTGTGAAAGTTAAAAATAGCTATATTTGCATTTCATTGAGGACACATAGGCCCACCAAGGGCAATTTTGTGATGTCAAAAAAAATTTTTTTTCGGCCCAAAAATTGACTTGTTTTCGGTAAAACCCACTAAAAATTGTGGTACTCTAAACTGCGTTTTAGACCCCCACAGATGCTCAAAAGTGCCAAATTTTGCTTTTAATGGCCTCAAATCGTCGAAATTAGCCCTAAACGGGGGCAAAAAAAAATTTTCGAGAGTCCCTTTCCCTGGGAGGCTCCGTAATTACGTACCCTAGGGTCCGTAATTACGTACCCTAGGGTACGTAATGACACTCCGTAAAGAGGGAGTGTCCTAACATGCCGTTTTACGGACCCTCGGGGTGTGCGGACCCCGCCGTGTATGCAATCAATAAATTGAAGAAGGAGAAAAAAAAGAGAAGTTGAAAGTGCATAACGCCTCACCGTTCGGCGGACGCAGGGGCACTGCTTCTCCGAGGGGTTATCGAAACCCAGAGGAAAAATGAAGACAACAATCTTTGAAAGAAAGAAAGAAATAGTAACTCTGATAGGTAAGTAAAAGGAAAAAAGTTTTGTTCGTTGATTGCACAATTACCCTGTTTGAGGGGTGATTGGCGACCGTATCTGAGGAACTATTTCTCCTTTAAGCTATGCTTGTAGGTATAAAAAAAGAATTCGAAAAACGAGCCGCACATTCATTTTGTTATTTTTTGTTAAAAGGCGATTTCAGGCTGAAATGGTCTTTTCTTGTTATCCTCCTCTTCCTGAATTACAACAATAAAAAAAGGGAAGTTTTGGAAAAACAAAAGACCATTGGGAGAGAGCACTTCCATTCATTTGATATGATTTCTTGTCAAAGAGAACGGAACTTTTTTTTAAAAAGTGAATTTGATAGTGTTTCAGTGAAACACCGTTTGATGGTGTTCCCGAGAGGGCCTATATTGACATGTCCCCGACACTTGTTCGGTAACACCGTTTGAGTGCAAAAAAAATATATCAAAAGAGAAAGAGAAAGAGAAATAAGAAAAGTTTATAAGATGATCCTAAGCCTCATGTGCTTAGTCGGATTAGGTTATTCTTTGGCCTGCTTTAGTCACCTTCAAATAATAGGACAACGTACCCAAACCACACCCCACAGTACCCCCTTTCCCCTTACCCTTCTCTTTTTTGCTTTGTATTTTTCACAACCCAAGATCAAACTCTCCGTTCTTCAAAACTTTGAAGTGCGCATACATCGTCTTCCCAAATTCGTTTTTAATTTACCATTATTATTTTTTTGAAAACTTGGTTGTATTAGTGCAGACACCCGAGGATGAACTCCACTATTTTTTTCTTTCCCTCCCTCCTCCCTCCTCCCCACCCCATTTCCCCTCCCTTTTTACAATTCTTCTTCAATCATATTCTTCCGTTCTCCAGGAAGCTGGCCAAGACAGAGGGTGAGCCCGCAGTGGGGTTCCAATGTAGTGCTGATTTGGCGGTGTTCGACTGGTGTAGGGGGGCCCTTGAAGAGCCCGTGGAGGTTGCAGTAGGCATGCGCTGTGAGGCTTCCTGTGCCTGCAGGGATATCGAAGGAGAAGCTGGGTGAAGGGTTGCTTGGGGACAGCGTGGCCGCAGCAACAACTTTGCCTGCTTGGTTCTTTACGTAGATGGAATGAATATAGTGCAGCCCTGGGGAACGTCCTACCACCGGATGGGTATTGTCTTTACCACCTACGGTCACCACCGCCTTCGTCCCTTCAATGGAAACGATTGGGGTGTGTTTAAGGTTCTTTTTGTTGGGCTCAAATGGAAGAAGTTCTTGTTGTTCAGCCACCTGCCTGCGAAGCGCTTCCGCTTCCACCGAAGAAAATATCACACAAACCCCACCACGAACCCCCATGGTATCTGCAGCGCAGGACTGTAATTCGCAGGACAATTCTTCATCAGAAGTTTCCACCTCCATTTCTGTTCCGCTGAAGAGACCGTGTCGGTTGCAGAATGCGTGCGGAGTGATTTTCTGTACCCCTTTTGGAACTGCAAAGCGAAGAACCGGAGGGGAGCCTTCGGTTCCAGAAAATTCAGCCATGGCGATGACGTTCCCTGATTCGTCGGTTGCGTGGATGTTGGAGATGTAGTGAACCTGCTTAGGATCGCGCCCGACAACGTTAGGGTGTGTAGGGTCCTTCGTATCCCCGGTAACACTGCCAAGACCTACAGAGATCGAAGCATATCCGTCGCCACTGTTCTCAAGGTACGGCTGGTGCTTTGTGTTCGAAGGCTTTGGGGGGAATGCAGAGCTCCGTCCGTGCTGGTACTCTTGTTGGATGAGAAGGTCGGCACGTCTCAGATGGAAAAGCTGGCATGGTGCTGACGCAGCCTCCGTCGCGAAGACACAGAGAAGGGTGATTAGGGAGCGCATTATGTTTTTTTTTGTCCTGGAATTTTGAGATTTTGAGGATTGTTGTTTGAAGAATGGGAGGGGAGGGGAGAGCTCTGCTGGACCTTCAAGGTCGAGGTGTTTGGGATAAATTTAGTTGGATTTTCTATGCGCGAAAAGCACAAATATTCGCATTATTTGCATATATGTGGTGATGTATGTGCAGTAAAGAAAAGACAAATTCTTGTGATTAAGCCATGAGACACTTTTGCCAGAAGCGACCAGAGGGTGGGGGAGGGAGTTCGACAGTACGATTACAGATCTTTCCATTATGGCGAATGCTGCGTCACAGCTGTGCTGCTTCCTCATCACTCAATAGGGTACAGATGCCTTGTCATTAGGGTACCCCGTTCTGCTGACTCAAATATAATCACACGTGAACACGGCGATATCACAAAAGTATGCGCACTGTCCTGTATCTCACGCACACAGGACATGGTAGCCACATCATACTGGTGCAGGGTGTACTCTTCGCAAAACGGTCCCCCTTTCATAAACGCAACAACAACGTACTTCCCACACGGAGTGAAGTGTATGCAAGAGACACTGCACTGCTCCTTTTCGATCCTGCCAAGAGCCGCACCGCTCCAGCTATAGAGATGCACTCGTTTAGAGCGTACCACAGCAAAGACACAGGCAGACCGTGACAGCGCAACATGGCGCCCATCTGAAGTCACACATGCAACGATTTCACCTGTCTTCACATCCCACAGAATTGCGTTCAGATTCTTCTTGGAGGAGCTCATCATCCACCCACCACAGTGCGACATCACCACATTCTTGCACCTTTCATGCGAGAGAGAGCGGAGCAACGTCAGGTCTTCGTCATACACAGAGATGCTGTCTCTGCCCTTCGAGACAACAACACCGCCACTCGCGAACACTGCGGAGCTGGGGCCACCGACTTTGCGGAGCACCTCCCCACCCGGGAGCGCAACCTCGTGGATACCTCCCTCGCACGCCAGGTAGCAGCGTGTCTTGCACCGTGAGATGGCAGGCGGACCTCCACTCAATAACGGCATTTCAAAGTCAAACGCAGTCTCGAAGGTTTCTGTGTCAAAGCCACCAAAACACGTGGCCAAGCCATCATAGGAATAAACACAAAGCATGCCACAAGGAGACAGACACAAGTGCTCCGTACGAGGTGATACAGTGTACTCAGCAGGACACTTGATATCGGCCAAGCGAGGGCGGGCAAGCACAACCTGCACCCCTGCATCAAACACAGTGTCCTGCAGACGGCACGTCCCCTCCAGCACCTGCGTGCCGATGCGCATCTCGACAGACGCAGGCGAGACAGCAAACGCCGTGCATGCAATCTCCTTTGCCGCTGCAGCGTCCGCCTCGCACGGCACCTCCACTGTTGCAGTCACGCCTGACTCTTCCAGCACAAAGGTCACATCCATTGTTTTGTCTTCTTCTTCCACCTCAGTCAGGAGATGAGGTGTGGGTTATTTTCGCTGTATCTGTAGTTTCCACCAACAGAAGAGGGTTTTCCAAAGGTGTGAAAAAGAGCTGCCGATGCAGCCCCCTCGAAACACCCACTGCCTTGAGTGGTGTCAAGATAAATGAAGAAAAGCGAAAGAGGTAGTTCTTCGAATGTAAAAAGGAGACGGAGACGTTTTCTTTTTCTTCTTCTTTTGAGCAAAAAGTTGAGGAACAGAATCTTGGTCAAAAAGAGAACATAAAACGTGTGTGTGTGTTTTCTTTGGGGGGTGGATCAACGCAGGGGAACGTTGTCATACGGAGAAGATACCCGAAGGGAAAAAAAGAAAAAAAAATTCAAATGAAAGACGGGCCTCTCTGTGCACACATACACAGATCTCTTTTCGAAGGGTGGAAAGGGTGCGAGGGGAAGGGGTGGGGTAACTTTTGAGATACAAAAGCCCTCTCGTGAACAGTGTACCTTGAAGAGCCTGACTGGTGCACCGTGGGGTGGACCCTCAACCATGCAAAATAAAAGTTGTCAGATGTGACTCTCTTTTAATGTACACACACAATCGTGGAGGGCACTGGATTTCTAAAACAAAATTGATTATTAACCAAATTCAAACGGTTCTATTTCACAGAAAAGAAGGCGTGAGAAGAGGGACACTTTTTACGTAAAAAAAGCCAAAAAAAAGACAAGCATTTAAAAAAAAAGGGGGTTGAAAGTATTTTCATCATATGCAATCAATAAATTGATAGGGGGTTGAAAGTGAAAAAAACACCTCACCCAGAGGTGTCTTGGTTCTCCGCGGGCTGCTGAAACCACGAGAGAGTACTTTCAGTTGGTTATGCAAAAGCTTACATGAAGGGAGATAGAGACGTTGTATGCAGGTACATAATCATTTGCTCCCAAAAAAAAAAGGGTCACCTCGTACTCACAAATTGACACAAAAGAAAAATTTGGAACAATGGAGCCCAAAGCTCTCGTGTGATGCACCTAGGAAGAAAAAAAGAGAAGTTGAAAGTGCAAAACGCCTCACCGTTCATCGGCGGACGCAGGGCACTGAAGAAAAAAATAACCGACACTTTTTTTTTGAAAATTGGTCGCATTAGTGTGCACCCGAGGATGAACACCTCCTGTCTTTTTATTCATTTTTTTTGGGGGGTGCGAATAACAGAACTACACGACTTAGTGTCAATATTATTTTCTTGAAAATGGAATAAAAAAAAATCAATTTTGGTGAAGATGATCCGAAGCTTCACAGTGCTTAGCGCCACCTTTTAAAAAATTCCCCCTCCCTTTCCCCCCTCTTTAAAGATGTATATCACAGAAAGCAAAATCTTTCACACACAGACACTTACTTTTTTTTTGTTTTTCGGTTCATTTGTTTTGACCCCTTTTTCCCGCACGTCGTATGTGGGTTAGCTTATGCAGGAAAAAGAAAAATCTGGGGATGGGAGGAAAATTTTTTTTCTAAAAAAAAAATATGAAGAGATGACCAAACGCTCTCTATGGAAGCGTAACACCACCTAAATAATGATCAAGATACTTTTGAAAAGAAAAACCGTGGGGTTTAAAAAAAAAAGAAAGGTTTATAAGATGACCCTAAGCCTCTCGTGCTTAGTCACCTTAGTAAAAAAGCAACTAAAAAACTGGAAAAAAAAAAAGGGGGGATGGAAGGGTGCAAAATCTCGTTCTTGAAATCTACCATTGTTTAAAAAAAGAAAAGAAAGTTGACTTGAAATACAAAGCCCTCTCGTGACAGTGTACCTTAAAGAAATGGATCGCAAGATGAATGTGCCTCGTCATTGCACACAGCATCAAGGGGGGGGGATGTGGGTATGTGCGGAAGAAGTTTCTCACCCGGAATTTTTTAACCCGGTTTTTTTTTTTTTTTTGGAAGCTTTGGAAGGTTTTTTTTTTGTATTAGTGTAGGCGCGCACATAACCAGGGGGGGATTTTGGTTGTTGTTGATTTTACCGTTTTTCCTTTTTCTTTTTGAAATATTGTATTAGTGTCAGCCACCCTTGAGGATGCCTACAACAAATGGATGTATTCTTTTACGATACGTGTTTTGAAAAAAATGTATGTTTATTTTTTTTAGCGTTCCGCTGTTGTATTTTTCCATCTTCTTTTTTGTTAAAATTTTTTCGCACACAGGTAACAATAGCAAAAAAGAAAATAGTACATCAGAGGATCTACAGGTCACCTAAAATTTCCAAAGTTTATCAGGTGAACTGTTTATTTTTAGCCACCTTTAATAGAAAATTTTGTTGAGAACAGTGTATAATTGCCACCCCCTGTGTTGCAATATCCACTTTCCTTTCTTGAAAAAAAAACTTGGTACACACGCACTGCATTTCTGCACAAAAATAAAAACACACAATAATTGCAGGCATCTCCAAATCTATCCCGAAAGTTGATAGTGCAAAATACCTCAGGACACTTTGACACTCCGGGTTATCGAGAAAGAAAAGACCCAAAAACCCCCCCCCCCACTTTTTTTTCTCACGACACACACTGCACTGGAGCGAGCGGGCTCAACGTGACTGGGGTTACCAATTCTGCTTCAGACACCTCAGAGAGCTCCGACAGGTCAGATGCGGACACTGACGCGGAGGAGGCTGTGTCGGCCCGTTCAAAGCTAGGCGACGATTTGCGTCTCGCTTTACGTCTGGGTGTATCTAATGTGTCATCACTGAAGGTCACTTGCACCTGCAAAAGAGAGGGAAGCGTTTGTGTTGTGTTCGCAAGGGTGGTGTAGACATACATCAGACCCGTCCCGCAATGCGAGCAAGGCCTCCTGCGTGAGCGCGATACCTTCGATAGTGCGTACACCGCGGAGTGCCTTCTTCAGGCGGAATTTGTGTCGGGCCTGCGCAAGGTGGTTTTTTTTAAATGACAAACTAAGCCTTTCCGGCACAACATTGAAAAAAAATGTATCTCTCTCAAAGACTAAGATAGGTCTAAAAACACACAACAACACACCTGTTTGAAAAGCGATGCGAGCGATTCTTCGCCCTTCGGGATTGTGATGACCCGCTTCTCCCTCGGGTTTGAGATGTGCGAGACACAAAGGCGGAGTTGTGTCCGCGCGCGCTCTCTATTGTCTTTAAGCCTCTGGTGCACCGGCCCGACTTCCCCCGTCAGGAAAGGGTGCTCCTCGGGTGATTCGGGGTCACTGCTGTCGCAGCTGCGCTTCTTCTTCTTCTTCTTGATGGGCGCTTTGTTGATGCCCTTGGAGGCCCCCTTCTTGGCTTGCGAGAGAGGGAAGTGCTTGAGGCACTTTCCGCAGACAAGCGCACCGTTGCCTTCGGGGTTAAGCACGTCAGGGCTGTAGCATTTTGGGCAGCGGATGTAGGCAGGGAGTTCCTCGTCCTCGTCGTCATGGTCGCTGGGCTTTGCGTCCTCGTCCACAGCCTGTACATCGATGAGAACAGATGCGGCGCGCTCAACGTTCCCCGCACTCTCATGCAACACAGCTGCCGCGTCGCTCCGTTCCAACGTCGGAAAGCACGCAAGCAGCGTCTGGATATCCGCCTCTGTAAACTTCCCGCTCGTGGTCTTGCAATAGTTTTGGGTCATTGCTGGAGAAAAAAAAAATGTGTAGAGAGCGAGGGAGCGGAATCTGTTGGGAAGAGTGGTGAGTTGAAATAGGCCATCTGACAGTGTACCTTATATAGATGTATGATCGATTGGGTGGATTACAATGCAGTCGTACACTCAGTGTGGTTTACATCTGAAAAACAAAAAAGACAAAGAAATGAGAGAAGGTGGTGGTCCTCCGTAGGCTGTGGTTTTGTTTGTTTTTTGATAAAATTGTTGGAGTAGTGTAGTTGCCTCGGTTGTGTTGCCACAGTTGTGCAAATCTCCACTGTGTTTTTTTTTCGCCAACACAGTGGGTTACAAAAAACGGGTTCTGGGCAGTATGTCTTTGCAGGACAATTTGTAGTCTCCCTACTCGTAGTTTTTGAGATGTGAGGGCGGGAAAAAAAAATATAACAACTAAAGTTGCAAAGCGTCATAACAAAGAAATGAAATACGTCCTTTCTTTATTCGTTGTTTTGTTGTTTTGTTGATCGCATACATCCATTTCTTTTTTCTCAAACCTCAAAAGTCCCGGAAAACCCGCGTCCTGAAGTACGGGTGAGAGGTGGAGCACAAGGGGGGGAAGGGGAAGACTCCCCACTCTTTTGCATCGTCGCAACCTCTTCCTGCAGGACACAGCACCATTCAGGTGACATGAAAAAATACAAAAATACAAAAAAAAAAAAAACCCCCCGATAAAGGTGACATGCCTCTCTCCCTCCTCCCCTACCTTCACGAGACACCCAACCACCCCACCAAGGCACTCCTCACCTCAATACTGTTGTTACAACAAAAACGGGCAACTGTACAAAAAAAAAAAACGCATCAACACGAAATAAATTTGACCAAAAAATACAGCCTTCTCTGTGCCAGTTGTACCTTTGGTACATGACCTGGTGCACCGTGGGGTGGACCCTAACTTTACATTCTGATAAAAGAAACAAGGTTATACAAGATGCACCATATCCTTATCTCAATTGACATTCACCCCTACGCCCAGCAACCCAACCTATATGCAACCTCACAAAACAGCGCAAATAAAAACTGATGTCAGGTTTAAGCTAGTCTGATGAAAGAAACGAAATCAAAAGAATTTTTTCGATCGCACCGGATTTTTGTGGAGTATGTGTAGCAACAAAACCACAACCTTTTCTATGAATAAGCTGTGCCATGTTTTTACATCGCTCTCACCAAAAAAAAATTCGGGCACACACACTCAGATGCGTTTTTCATTTCCTCCCCAACCAAGACAGTTGTCTCAAAAAATATGGAACTACAACAAATTCAACCAAAATTTCGAAGAAAAAAAAAATCCAAAAAAAAAACCTCCAAAAACCTTTCACGCACACTGCCACGCAGGAGTATTCCTCGCTGATTCTGGGACCGGCTGTCTTGCGCGTCTTATCGCATTGGTAGGACTCCCGCATGCATCTGGCTGAGAGGCGACAACACTGGGACGAGCCTCCGGAAGCGGCGCGAAGCTGACCGGCCTGCACACACCATCCCCCCGCTCCACCATCGCGTACGACACCGCCTCCCTGCTAGGCGGCACAGTCAGGGAACGCACTGCAGCGACCACAAACACCTCGTCCCCAGCAGGCACCACCGCACGCACCGTGCACACCGCGGCACCCCCTGCACGCGAGACTAGAGGCACCCCACCGTCTCCCCCTCCGCCCAACACCACAGCACAGTCTCTTGCTGACAGCACCTCCACCACGACCTCGATACCTTCCGCAAACACTCCTGCCGCACAGCAGAACTGCACCAGCCTCGGCGACGCAGACAAACTATTAAAATCGGTCGCAACACACCATTTCACCCCACTCCGCGCAAGACACAACGGACCCACCGAATTTCCAGAAGCACACACACCATAATACCTACCATGCGGCAACGACGCAGTGGCCAACGTTGTACGACGTGGTGCCACCACACCCTCCCCTCTCCCCACAGCCACCACATGATCACCCGCCTCTACAGTATGTGTAATCGATACCGTCATGGCATGCTGTAAAATATCCTCTGGTAGTGTCCATTCTACATTCCGTGCTAAGGTGTGTAACGCTGAGCGATTAGAGGTATTCCCTTCGAGAGGAATAATTTTGAGGACACAAGGAGCGGTTTTCACAAAATCCGCCAAAATATTCCCTTTTGCAGCATTAAACAGCACAACACCCTTCACCACAACAACCGAATCCGCTGCGACAGACACCCTTTTTGTTTCAAATTGAAACGTCAAAATATGGACCATATGCGGGATCGATGCGGTCAAAGAACGTACCGTGGCCTCCTCCCGCTTTGCTGGTATTGCTGTGGTAGGTGTGGCATTCCATTTGAGGCATTCACACCCTTTGCTCCCTCTGACAACGATAACAACTTCTGAAACGCTAAGAGAGGAGCCCAGGTTGCGGTTCATCGCGGCAATAATGTTTTCTGGTGTTTTACATAAGAGGGCGGTAGCAAGCGCGTCAGCGTGCATGCAGGACGGTGCAACCACAGAAACCGACGCCGCCCTGCCCGACCCAGATTCTGCAAAGCAAACCGGAGATTTTGTGATAGTATCGTAAATATGCGTCAAATTCTCACTCTTCCCCAATTTCGCACCATAGTCACCACTGGTCGCAACGGACGCATTTTTTTCGGTCAAAACCGCGGCAGGTTTTCCTCCCACCCCAGGATCCACTACGTCTATCTCCCATTCCCTTTCCCCAGCGACCCGCACCTCTCCACCCCATTCCACATAGATCGATCCTTTTCCAAGATGATTCTGTACTGCTTTAAGGAGAAGGTCCACTATATGGCCTTTGGCTATGCCACTTAGATCGATAGAACCATCGGATTTTTTTGTTAATGTTTTGGTGTGCGGAGAATAGGAGAAGGTGGTGGACCATGTATCGGAGGAGGGGGGTGCGGACCCGGTTTTCTCCCAGTGGAGTAGCGCGGTTTCGCAGGATGGATCGAACAGACCGTCCGTTATTCGGTTCATGTGAACGACACAGCGGAGAACGACATCCATCTCAGATGACACTTTCAGCGTTTCGCCCACGGAAAGCGCGCCAATTTTCGCAACCTCACTGCCAGGATGATACCGTGCAGGGGAAAATGTTTCGTATCCCGCATCAAATATTTTGTTCGCAACATCCCTTAAGGTATCTTCCGAGACGTCACAGTTCGCCACTTTTATGACATATAACAGATCCATTCGGGTGCCTTCGACAACGATAGGTGGAGGGGTGCTAGGTTTTGGTTGTTTTGGCGGCGGCTTCGGTGCAGGGGGCCTCCTTGGTGTAGGGGTGGCTTGCATCATTGCGAGCGTTGCTGAGGTAGCGCCGTTCATTGCAAAAAAAGAACAGAAAAAAGTTTTTTTAAAAAAGTTGGTAAAACAAAAGATGAATCTAAGCGGTTGTGATTTTTTAACTCACCTTTAAAAAATGTGGGTTAGATAGGTAGTGCAGGAAAAAGAAATAAAAAAGTGAAGTTGATAGTGCAAAGCGCGCCTCTGGGACGCAGAGGCACTGACACTCCGTGGGTAAAAATAAAAAAATCTGGATTGCTCAGGAGATTTTGAGTGTTTCTCTGAGCAATAAAAATGATGAAAAATTGAAAAAAAAAAAAATATGCCGAAAATGAAAGGAAGGAAGGTAGGGAGGGTGCACTAAAATGTACCCAAAAAAATGGGGAAAAAATAAGGAAAAAAAGGAAGAAAAAAAGGGGGTTGAGACAAGAGCGCTGAACCAGGTTGGTTACCCCCCTCCCTCCTCCTCAAAAGTGCATAGGGTGAGAGTTGTTGATATTCCTCAGTTGTAAAACTGAGGGTTTTTTTTTTTGGATTTCTAAGAGGGGGTGGTGCCTGGGGCAGTACTCAAAAAAAGCCTCAAGAGAGAGAGAAGTGCATTTTTGTGTTTAGTTTTTGTGTCTGAAAGGAGTTATGTGTTGTATTGGGGGGGGGGGAAGGGAAAAGGGAAATACGGAATAAAACGAAACGTTTTTTATTTTTTATTTTGTTAGAAGAAAGGTAGGGGGGGAGATAGGCCAAGCCGGATTACCTCCCCCCCGTGTGTGTGTGTGTGGTTTTTAATAGCCGTACATAAACAGACGACTCTTCCTTCCCTGCTCTACCCACCCAGTTGTTTCTTATTTTGGTTTTGTTTTGTTTTTTTGTGAAACGAAAAAAAAATTAAAACATTGAAAATGCAAAAAAAAATTGCTAGTGTATATTTTGCATTTTATCTTACTTTCTTCTTTCCCCCCCCACCGAACCGCCCTATTTTTTCCCTCCCATGTCGAGAGAGGCATCTTCGGTACTGTTTTTTTATGTCAAAAATTGTGAGATTTCACATTATTTCTTCAATCAAAAATAGGTCACACGATCCCTGACCCCCTTGCCTGCCGGCAATTTACCCCCGCTCCGTTGTTGTGCGTCACTTCTTTGCCTGAGCATCGAGGAGACCAGTAATGTGCGTGAAGGTGTCTTCTTTGTCCTGTTGTACGTTAGTTGGTGTGGGGGGGATTTAATTGGGAATTGAAGAGTGGTTGAAATGTGCAAAAAAAACGCAGCTCGGTAAATAAGTATACATACCTCATCTTCCCAGTCCTCCTCCCAATCCTTGGCAGCCTCCTCCTCCACGACGGAGCCGCTGATCTGCCTCTGTGGCAGGTCTTCTGCCATCTCGAAACGCACGAACTCCTCAAAGTTGTCCGCGTCCTCGTCGTACCACGCACTCCACTGCTTGTGGTCTGCCTCGGTCTCGGTTGTCATTGTTGCTGTGTTCTTTTCTTTTTCTTCTGCTTGATTTGAGGTTATTTCATATACATTCTTTTCACGAAACAAAAAGAGAAAGTTTGTAATTACAGTGGGGCGCAATGTTACGGGCGCGCATA
Source organism: Rhynchopus sp. YZ270_cl-10 (assembly GCA_964035575.1). Taxonomy (NCBI): domain Eukaryota; phylum Euglenozoa; class Diplonemea; order Diplonemida; family Diplonemidae; genus Rhynchopus; species Rhynchopus sp. YZ270_cl-10. The sequence goes on from OZ037915.1 coordinate 381,349, forward strand.
ATTATTTATGAACGGGGAGAGATTTTTTTTTCACTAGCTCTCACAGACTCACAGCCCGTTACGTCTCACGGAGACGATCCTCTCATTCATTCACGAAAGCTTGCTGCATGGGCAAGGTCGGCTGGCTATAAAGCAGCAGAGAGATGACGACTCCCGCAGGCTACTCCGTCAGAGCACAACAAATGAGGGATGGTGCTCACCTCTGCACCATCTGCGCCAGGTGCTCTCGCTGATTTGGTGAAGGAGGTGTACTCCGGCGTCTCGCTTTTCTTTGCGCGGCGGAATGGTGAGAGCAAAAGTTCCGGTCATGGAACGGAGGATGCGAGGAAGAGTGTGACGTCGAGAAAAACAGAATGCTAAGAAGAGTAGGACAACAACACAAATAATTCTTCCACTTTCCCATAGGCCACTTGCATTTCCAAAAAAAATGTCCTTTGATATCTTAACCAAAGAGAGAAATATCGCAAGATTGAGGCGATGTGCAAGGTCGCGCGACGTCCGGGAGAGAACGGGTCAGTCCGGCAACAGCGTGCCAGAGACGTGTACGGGGCCGTGGGGGTGTGACCTCGCTGGACGAAGCAATGTATTGTCTTGGAGCGAGAGTTCGCTGCAGTGGAGAGCAAGAAGAAACAGAAGAGCAGAAGAAAAGGAAAGCAGGTGTTGACCTGCGCACCATGTGGCAAAGAGTGCCCCCGACATCCCCAACCATCCCCACCCAAAGACCCCACTGTAGAATGTTCAATGGTGAGGAGAGAAAGAGTAGAAAAAATCATCATTTCTGGGGACAGTTTTATCGCTTTTTTTTATTTACTCAGTGAAGAGTTGGCTTTTGTTGTTGCTGTTATGAGTGGGTGCATGCGGGGCGGGATGATCACAGTCCCTCCTTTCACACCACCTTTTCAAACCGCGCTGCCCTACGTTAGGATAGAAAAGAGGGCTTTGCGCACAACGGGGGGGCTTCATTCATTCCTTCCTTCCTTCCTTTTGTGTGTGTGTTTTTTTTTTCCCTGAAAACTTGGTTGTATTAGTGTAGACACCCGAGGATGAACTCCACTATTTTTTTTTTTTCAAAACTTCGTCGCTTTTTATTTAGACCAACCAAATCACGCACAGAGGTGGTTTAACCCAAAGGAAGAATTTAACCCAAAAGAGCTTTGTTTTTGTTTAAAAATATTTTTTTATTTTCTCAGGCGGTCTCCCCTTCTGATGCTGCCGTTTCCTCTTTGAGAAGAGCGTCACGGAGTTCTACAAGAAGAGTACCAAGGAGGTTCTTCCCTGTGTTAGTTGAAAGCGTGTCGTGACGCCAATCGAGGGCACCACCGTCACCCCATTGTGCGTCGTTGTGTGTGTGTTCTACGAGGAAGAGCCCTGCTGTGCTGAGAAGGGCGGCACGGCAGCTGGCGTGCTGGGTGAACTTTGCGCGCAGGGCAGTCCGCATGACCGGTACCTTTACGGATTCCCAATCCGCTCGAAGAGGCAAAGACCGGTCTCTCCCTATCCTCGCAGCCTTCGAAGGAGAGTCTGCGTTACGTACCCTCTCCACAAGGTTCGGCTCGGTATGGAACTTCATAGCCTGGAAATAATGTTCCGTGGTAGGAAACTTGACGCCATCGATGTACACGTGGTGTGCGGAGAAGTTGGAGAAACAGCCGTAGCGGGGGTCGCGGTTGGAATAAAACCACAGATAGCCTGGTGGGGGGGTGCCGTCACAGCCGTACGCCATGGAAGACATAGTGTTGAAAAGAGGGGGAAAAAAGGAGATGCTCCTGAAAGGGGTGGTTGGGTTGTTATGAAGATTTTGGCTTTTTTTTGGAAAAGGGTGGTATATAAAAGGGGTGCTTGTTGGAAGCAAGTTTCCTCATCTGCGAGAGGGTCGGCAACTCTAACGTCAAGGATTCTGTTGAAGGAGACAAAAAAAAAAAAAAGACGGGGGGTGAAGAAGGAGTGTTGTGCACGGAAGTGAGTTGCACATTCCGAGAGGCACAGCCCCTTCTCGAAGATCAACCCTGCGACTGGGAAAGCCACACTGCTATCGTACCTCTGCGGTCCCGGAAATACCCCAAGGAGCTCCAAGCATCCCGCGCCGTACTGATCTGTCTGTGACTACTGCCTCTTTGGGAAGGCCATGAGAGCACTGAGGGCTCAGATCATCACGGCACATAAAATCAACTGAAGTGCCGCGGCTGACCTCCCCCCTCTGAGCTTTTCAGATAGCAGGTAGCCGGCCTCACAGCAACCTAGCCCCCCCATCGTCAGGGAGGATCTGAAATGCCTCAAGCTTCTCCTTACACACAGCTCTATAAGGAAAGTCTGCACCCATGGAGAGAGCAACGTGCAGAACACACTGACGACAGCTGTAATTTTGTGGAGAAGATAAGATGGTGTGGTTTTTTGGCCCTTTTTGGCAGTCCTCGTCGAGGGAGATTTCACCAAATTTCTCAATCCTATTCACACAGATTGAATACACAGATTGAGTTGTGAAATGTTGGTCAGGAAAGAGTGATATAGGAGGAAGGGCTGTGGGGTGATTGAAACAAAAAAATGCCTTTTTTTCTTCAAAATTCGCGGGGGTGATCGCGTGATCGGGGAAGAGGAGAACCGGTATTCGTTCAAATAAAAAGAAATAAAGTTTTGGAGGAAAAAAAGATGAACATCTTCGAAAAAGAAACAAAACGACCTTTTTTTGATCGTGATGGGGGGGTTTTTTCTTCCTTTTTTCTTTGAAAAAGTCATGAAAGTGTGTTTGGCAGGCGCTTCTCGTTTGTTAGCGTTTTCCTTTTTTCTTTTTTTATTCTTTTTTGGCTGCTCACTTTTCGTTTTGCGCAAATCACATCCCTTAAAAGGGCAGCTAAGGTAAGAAGAATCACTAATACTTGAATGTCCCAGTGTTAAAAAAAAATGATAATAAAAATAGAGAAAATAGATGCACCAAACAGCCTCTCGTGCATAGCTCTAACAAGACAAGAGGGTTGCCACAACACAGCAAGCACTACTGCAACAAAACAAAAAAAGAAAAGTTTATAAGATGACCCTAAGCCTCTCGTGCTTAGCCACCTTGATCTTTTCAGAAGAAAAAAAATATATTTGACAGATGAGACTGATCGATCACCTTCAAAAAATGGGAGAATTATGGTTTTTTGTTTTGTTGACAATCACAAAAAGAAAACCGAGACGAGATTACACAATATATTTTTTCTTTTTTTTCTTGTGTGTGGGGGTTTTTTGGGATGATGGAAGAAAGAAAAAAAAAAGAAAAATATGCACCACTTATGCCTCGCTACACCACCAGCAAAACGCAGGTAGCTTCAAAAAATAGTAGGATCGGGTAGGTAAGTAAAGTTGTTTTGTTTGATTTATCAATCCTCCTGTTTGTCGGATGATTTGGCGCACCGTACCCGGTAATACTATTTCTCCTTTAAAGCAAGCTTCGTAGGAATAAGAACATGTCTTCTTGTGTCTCACAACACATTGATCCCTTTATTGTTATTTGCGCGGTAGATAACCACACGAACAAAGAAAGTAATGTGCCCCACAACTCAAGCTTTGTAGAAATAAAAAAAAAAAACACATCCCGCCACCCTCTGATAATTAACTCAGATTGCATCAATGAAGAAAATCTCTGCCGTCACATTTCACAAAAAAAAAAATCGCAGTGTTTATTTCTTCCGCTGGTTCAACCCTTCTGGGAGGAAAATAAAAACGGGAAGCTGTATTGCCTAAAAAGCTTTAACAAAATGCCAAGACAACAATCCCTCCATTTTGTTTCAACAACTAGAACGGTGAACCTCTCAAAAAATCCTTCTTTTTTTTTTTTTTTTTTTTGCGATCTTTTTTTTATCAGAAAAGAGAACACAGTTTATATTTTGTTCTATCGACACATGAGTAATTGCAAGAGTGTGGGAGAGAAGATACAAAGACAAAGTCTGTGGGAAGACAAAAAATGAGGAGGGGAAGAAAAAAAATCAAAATCAAAATCTTGGGAGAAAAATAGAAACCGACAGTCAGGATATCGAAGTAAATGAGATAAACTAAAGGAACACAAATTCACGAACTTTTAGCAATAAAAGGGTGTTACACTATTACTTTTTCCGTTTGTCGCTCCGCAAAAGCCTTGCTACTTCTTATTTTGAATTTTTTTTTACCATTCTTTTTTTAGCGAACGGATCATGTACGGTCCTGGAACCTCCCAGAAACATGGAGTCGGCGGGCTTAATAGGAAGTTGCCTTTCCTAAACGTGCACATCTTTTTTCTTCATTTCCCCCACTGAAATAATGATAGTTTTTTGTGGTTGTTATCTGTGAAAATGAAAAATAATAAAAAAGTAACCCAAGCTAGCGGGCACGCACTGTCCCAGTGGTTTCTACTTCCTGTGGCCAACTTCAATTTTTTAAAATAAAAAAAAAACACATGAGCGGGGAATAAGAGAGGGGGAAACAGGGGTGAGGGGAAGAAAACAAAAAAAATAAAATACTGTTTTTGAATGACGAAAAAAAGTGACGAAAATGTAATCGGCATTGGCCGGTGGGAGAGGAATGAAAGAAGAGAGAAGAGAAAAAAAAACTTGAAAAAAGTGAATTCGTTAGTGCGAAAACGCCAATCTAGATGGGTAAGGCACTGACACTCCACACAGAGTTATCAAACCCTTGAAGTGCTGTTCAAACTGGCAGCTTTGCTCACAGGAAAAAAAAAACTGCAAAAAAAATCAAAACAAAAAAGAAAAGAAAAATTTGAAAGAGTGAATCATCAGAATGTGTCAAAAAAAAGGTGCAATCGAAAGAGTGAGAAAAAAAAAATCTCCAATAAAAAAAGTCGCGATAAACTCTTTCTTCTGTGGCTTTTTTTTTTTTGGAGGGGGGGTTTTTTCGAATTGCACCCGGAAAACAAATGAGAAAAATTTTACGGGCGTGACTGATGCATCTTTGATGCAACACATCGAAAAATGGATTTATTGGGAGGGGTATTCACGGTGAACGGCAGCGATGCTGTGTGTATGAATGTTTTAACGTCATATATCATCCCGAATTGACACCAGAAAAAAAAAAACAAATACAAATACAAAAGGGAGTTGTATACTTCTCTTTTGTTCCGAACAGAACTACGTGAAACCCAAGAGAAGAAAGAGGGGCACTCTTGTTTCGGAACAAAACAAAAAAAAGAAGAAAATGCAAACATCTCGAAACAGATGGCAAGCACACATAGTCAACTCCTTCATTTTTTGTTTTTGTTTTTGTTTTTTGTTTTTATTTTCCTCCTGTCTTTTTGTGAGACAATGACATAGAATTCAGATTCGCATTGTATATTCTGCTGTCCTGGTGCCCTCAAAATCCCGGTTTTTTTTCTTTTTTGCCACTATCATTCTTGAACAATCAAACTGGGTGTGTGGGTGGACAATGGGAGAGGGGAGAGGGGAGAGAGAGAGAGAGAGAGAGCAAAACAAATATATAATTCAGGTGTAATCATTTCCTAAGTACTCCACGAGGGGAAGTTCTGGCATGAATTTTCCAATAATCACACCAGCGCAGCGAATACGATTAGGAAAAAACGAGTTGCCAGAACCCCATCCCGTATTTTTTTTTAGGAAACATTTCACACAAGACTAATCTTTTATTATCGCGCAATTTTGGTTGAGTTGCAGAAAACCCTGAAGGTAATCAGAACCTGGAGTGGGTGGCGTGGTGTGTGATCTGGACAAAAAAAAAGGGGGTTCTTTTTGAATAGAACGAACGGACCTCACAGGCACAACCACACTCTCCAAAAAATGCAGGAAGTAGCAAACGTAGGATGCTGTCAAAATCAATTGAAGATGACAACGTCCCAACACCTCTGGGATTACATTGACACTTCCAGTAAGCTGTCCCGAGTAAGGTTTGAGGGGGGGGAACACAAAAAAAAAAAATCAAAAATCAAAAATAATCCTGTCCCTCAATCAGGGACAAGACACTTAAAAGTAAGGTCCTTTTTTGAAAAGACGTAAAAAAAAGCAAAAAAAAAAAAAGGTGCAAATTGGTATGAAATGGGGGGGGGGGTGAGGGTTCCTAAAAAAAAGAAAAGAAAATTAGATTCATATACTTTCAATTCACAGAATTGAAAGTATTTGAGAGGGGTCAAACACATGCACCCCTTTCTTTATTTAAAAAAAAATAGAATGTGTCTCTCGTACACATCTTTACTATTCGTTATCGCGCTGGAATACGCTATTGGGGGTGAAGAAAATATACTACATTTGTCCCGTACATTGCCGACAACTGCAATACTCTTTTACATTCGTGTGATTCCGGCATTTGACATGGACATGTGTAGTAGTGGAGCTCATCCTGGTGTCTGCACATAAGACAACCAAGTTTTCAAATAAAATGAAGGGTTGGGTAAGATGAACCTAAGCCTCTCGTGTGCTTAGGCACCTTAATGAGAACCGGGGGAAGGAAAAATATAGCAAGAGGCGAAGCAGAGGAAAATACCGTTTATCCGGGTGGACAACGGAAAAAAGAAAGAAATTTTTTCAAAAAAAAAAAAAACCGATGAAGAAATAATTGTCCTATCGGAACAACGTTGTGTGATAAAAAACCAACAAAAAATAAATGGAGAGCAACTGGAGGGAGGCTGTTAAACAGCCTGACATAAGGTATATTTTGCAATTTTATTTTATTTTAAATTTTATAGTCCCCTTTGTAAACCACATTGTTTTGTTCTTCCTTTTTGCTTTCAACATTTTTTATTCATTTACTTTTTTGTTGTTTGGGAGACACGCCCTACGTGTCGGTTCTGTGGAAAGACCAGCACGGAACCACCTGCGTGCTCCCTTTTCATGTCGATCCATGAAAACTGTATCACAAGTGATACCGGGAAAAAAAGTTTGTAAATTGCGGAAGACGCAAAACAAACTCGCGAACGAAAAAAGGGTTTTTTCTGCGAAGTGGTGGTAATGGGGAGAATAAAACATTACGAAAAAACCTCCACTCTCATTTCGCAAGCTTCATTTCCGTTTTGGTTTTCTCCTCACAGAACACCCTCATTCTTATCTTTCTTTTAAAAAGTGTCACTTTGTCGTTCCATCACCCTCCCTTTTTCTTGTAGTCGTTTGCGTTGGCGTTTCCACACACGCTAATCTCCCACCTTGAAGGGTGGTGTTGCGGAGTATGGTTGGGGTTGGGTGAACGAGGCGACACGTTCCGCTCACATAGTGTGAGTGGAAGAAAAAAAACATCTGGACAGACGTCGACAACAAAGTGAAGTTGATAGTGCAAACGCCTCAGGGACGCAGGCACTGACACTCCGTGGGTTATCGAACCCCGGCAACAAAAAATCCTTTGTCGTTTTCCAATATCAAAGGTGTGCGTTGTTGAATCAATGTGGTTACGTCCAAACCTTCTCACAGCAGTATCCAAGACGGAACACAATGAAAATGTGTCCCCTCAAAAAAAAAACTAAATAAAAAAAGTTAGATTATTTTGTTAGAAATTTTCGGGGAGGCTTTCCCCCAGCAATATTATGGGTAAATATTGTTCGTACAAAATGTTGGGAACGTAATAAAAAGAAAGTGTCATCCTTGTCGTTCCCTTACCCGCCCCTCTTTCTTGTAGTTGTTTGATGCGTTGACGCTTCCACATACACTATCTGAGTGGTGTTGCGGAGTATGGTAGGGTGAACGACATTTGACACTTTCCGTTCATAAAATAGTGTGCGTAAAAAAAAAAATCTGTGGAACGGCTTCATTACACCAACGTTGGCCGTAGACAGAGACAGAAAGGTGTGTAACGCAATTGTGTTGCTCTCTCTTTTGTTGTTGTTGTTGTCGTCGACATTCACTTTGAGTACCCACCTTAGTGGGTACAGTTTGGACTCATATATAGGGCAACAGAGGAGCGCGTTTAACACAATATTTGTTGTTCTTTGATCTCTTTTTATTGAAAACTTGGTTTCGTAGGTTTAGTGTAGTACCCCAAGTATAACACTATTCTTTTCTTTTTGCGGGTTCAAAAAAAAAAAACAAAAAAAAACCACCCTTTGAGGTGATGATTGCCTTTTAAAAAAAAGACCCTTTTTCTTTGCTTGTTTAAAATGCATTTGACTTTTGGGGAAAGGACAGTACAATGCATAGCAATGAAATAAAAAGAAAAAAAAAAAGAAAATGAAAAGGATGAGGGTGAGGGAACACAGATGCGTTTTTTTTTACCCCCCTCTTTTTTTTTAAACGTGGATGTACAAAAAAGTACTTGAATTTTTAAAGTACTCGAAAGTCAAAAAAAAACCCTCTTAGTACTTGATACATCCATATTGGGGTGTTCCGGGGTATGGAATTTTGGGAATTTTCATTTCAATTCACAACTTTTCACAACTCTTCACAAAAAAGTGCGTGTGAAGAGTTGTGAAGAGTTGTGAAGTTGTGAAAAGTTGTGAAGAGTTGTGAACAGTTGTGACGTGGCGAGGTCTGGGTGGTGCCTGGGCACCCACCTACCCAGGTAGGTACAGGGCACCTTGGCGTTGCCATGACGTTGTTTGGCAACACAGGCGGTTCTGTGTGCAAAAAGTGCTTAAAACGGTGTGGCTGACCCGACAATTTGGGCCCTTTCGGACCACGTGTTTTTAGGTGTTTTTTTCAACTTTTTAATCGGTTTGCATTTTTGGGATCCGCCCGTGCAGTGGTGGGGTCAATGTTGAAAATTGGACAATTTTATGACCACTTAAATTTTTGGAAAATATGAGCCCGGTCATTAATAGGCGGGGCCATTTTCGGATAAAATTGTCCCCAAAATCCGGTTTGGCTTCAACACTAAACGAGGAGCACTCGTCAAGCTCTCGAAACTATGAGGAGGGCCCTGGAGGCTCTCGACCCAAGGGAGTTGACAGGTCTTGTGGGTGGGCCTTGGGAGCGTTGAAACCTTCTTTCCCCTCTGACAAAAAACTGGGGACAGCAGCAAGGGATCACCCACTTTTCGAAGTGGGTGTCGTCGTATCTAGTATAGTCTCCCGTTTAGACCCCAGCTCAGAGCAAGCAAAACAGGTCACCCCTGGCAAAAATAGCACCAAAACTTTTCTGGCGAAGCCAAGGTGCGCAACATTTCGGGTAGACCTGCGGGCTACCACTCGGAATTTTTAGCTGCCGCAGGCGCACGGTACGCTACTTTTTTATGAGTTGCGAACATGTTGAAAAAAAAAGACAACAAGCGAACTAGCCGCGGACTTCCGTCGTCCTCCTCGCACAGGGGGTGGGGTGGTACGGCCAACTTGACCCACGGACCCACGCTAGCTAGCCCTGTGCACAGCACACTTGACCTGACCAGTCCTGCAAAAAAAGCCCCCCTTTTTTTTAATCCAATTCACAACTCTTCACAACTGTTCACAACTCTTCACAACATCTGTGTTTTTTTCATCCAAATTTTCATTTCAATTCACAACTCTTCACAACTTTTCACAACTCTTCACATAAAAATGGCAAATACTATGTTGTGAAAACTTGTGAAAACTTGTGAAAAGTTGTGAAAACTTGTGAACGTGCCCAAAATTCCACACCCCGGAACACCCCACATATTTTAATTTGCAAAGACGATAAAGTCTTTGTGAAAGAAACGAAAGAGACTAGAGAAAGAGATTTTATTATTTTTTTTTGGAGAGGCCAAACCAGGAGTAAAAGACAGAACACTTGAAGGCACCAAAAAAAAAAAAGGTATGTCGTATCGCGAAATGGGTGCAATACACATAAGAGAGAGGGGCGGGAAAAAAGGTACCACTTTTTCAAATAAACAACCTCGTGTCTCTGCCCCCTGTCTTTTTTTTTTGCCCCCTCCCCTTTAGCAATGTCTCACCTCTCGGTTTCCTCTCTTTTCTTTATTGCTCCAAATATTAGAAGCTTTTTCTTTTTGGATTATTTTTTTCCCATACACCGGGCATTATACCCAACGTTATTTGATACACCTTATGTTGAAAAAAACAGCAGCTGTGTAAGATGGATGGGATATTAAATGGAAAATGAAAAATGGTGTGGACGCAGACACACCGTGGGACTGACCGATACTGTACTGTAGCGAGGGCGGCCAGATTGGAGTGAAAGCACAAAAAAAATAAAAAAGTTAGCGCACCTAAAAGCGGTCCGAACGAAGTTAGATTGGACGTAGTGACAAAAATGGGGAAAATAGGAACCAAAAAAAAAAGGGGGGAGAAAAGAAAAGAAAAGAAAAAAGAAAAAGCTGATAAGGATACCGCTAAGCTTTCAGATTGCTTAGCTACCTTACAAAAGAATGGGTGTGACGTTGGGGGTAAAAGATGATTCAGATAGAAGCAGTGTGGGGAGGAAGGGAGGAAGGGAGTTACAAATATGATTCAAATTTCGAACCTTTTAAAAAAAAATCTTTTTTTTTTCCCCAAGGCGTAAGCATGTCGGTAAGTTATTTGTGGAATTTTTTTTTGATTTTTTTCGAGAAAGTGTTAAATCCTTCATCGGAGTTGTGGGGTATCACAGATCTTAAAAAAAGAAGTATTTTCATCATATGCAATCAATAAATTGATAGTATATGGTGAGGGATCAACAAAAATGGTCCCATCTTTCTTTTTATGTTGTGTGTTTTGCAAAACGTAGAAAAGAAAAGTAAAATGCTTCGTGCACAAGTTGAAACTTCAGTAGATTGGTTTCTGATATTAACCCTGTTTCAGTCCTAAGAATCATACAGTTGTATTCAAAAGGGTGGACATCTTCAGTGATTTCCCTTTAAATGGTGGGTGAATATCGTGAAACCGATGTTCGTGTGAACATTTGGTACCTTCTACTTCAGTTTTTTGTTTCGGGAATACACAAAATACAAAAGTTTTTTTTTTCTTTTTTCTTATTCCTTTCTCTGTCCTTACTGGATGTAATGTCTGATCACCAGGAGGAAGAGTAACCTAAAGAGTCTTGGTCTTGATGGCTGCCGTGTATACGTAAAGTATTCCGTGCAATAATTGCTACCAATCCAAACAAATACCAACACATCCTGTCTGTGTATCAGATAGAAAACCTCAGCAAACACACAAGAAAAAGAAGAAAAAAAAAAGAGTTTTTCTTTTTTTGCAAGATGAAGAGGTAAGCCTCAATGTGCTTCAGTCACCTTCAAAAAAAAAAAAGATTGGGAAGGGAGAGTGGGTGAGAGGGCTTGCTTCGTGTGACCCACCCAGCGTTCCTTTCTCTACAGTGGAAAGGAGGGGAAAGGGGATGGACTTGAGAATTGATTTTCCTGAGTCTCCCCCTCTTTCCCCAAAAAAAATCTGTCATTTTTTTTTGTATTTGTCAAAAAATAAAATAAAATCAAGATAGAACGGTTGGTAGGATCTGTTTCTTCTCCAGAAACACAACACAAAATAACGCAATCTTTTTTTCTTCTTTTTTTATCACTGTGTTCGTATTGTTTTCATATTAAAGTATACTAAACTAAAATACGGTTCAAATATTTTCCCAAAACGGAAAAAAAACCCCACAATCAACCTGAGAGGTTCTATTCACAATATCAAAAATAATAAGTTTTGCATTTGGTAACCGAAATCCACCTCCGCTGGAGGTTGTAAATCAGAAACTTCATTTAATTTTTTTTTCTTTTTTTTAGAACTTCGCCAAAGGGGGGACGTGCTTGCGCAGGAAGGACTGGCGTTTCGTGACGGGGCTAGGGAGTTGAGCTTGCTTCTGCCCGCGGGGCTGGCTGTGCGTGGAAGAGTAACTGTTGATCATGGGTGCCTCCTCGCTGCTGTCGCTGTAGTAGCCGTCCTCCTCGTCACTGCTCTCAGCACGCACGGATTTAAAAAATTCCTCGCGTGGCGTCTCCACATGGCTGGGCGCAGTGCTGTGTCTACTACCGTGTGCACTGTGGATGCCGTTACGCTGCTGTCCCTTGTCCGCCGCTGCCGCAATAATGTGTGAGTTTCCCATTGTGTTTTTTTTTTTTTTGGTTTCTTTTTTGTTTTTAGGTTCCTGAATGGGTGTTGAATGGGGGAAAAGGTGGAATATTCTGTGATATTTTTATTATGTCGACAGCAATATGGGGTACTACTAGAGGAACTCCCAAGCCAAAAAAAAGCAATACAGAGAAGAACCAACCATTTTCTTTCATTTTTTCTTTCACTTTTTTCCATTAACCCCTCCGCCCTCCCTCCTCCCCCTCCCCCACTACACATTCCACCCTTCTGCCGGCACCTCTGCCCCGTGCAGTGACATGTAGAAACTCCACTTCATATTATGCTTCCGCGCCACATGCTGCTTGAGACCTGCCTTTGTCAACCTCCGCCCTGCCACAGAGGACACCGCACCGCACTCCCTGCACACACACCCCTCCTCCTCCTCCTCCCCCACCTCCACCCCCCCTTTCTCTTCGAAAAGCGCGACCACATCGTCGCCCATCTCCTCTGCAAGCTCAATGCAGGGGGTGTCACCGCAGCTCTGCGACCGATCTGCGTTGTGGGACAGCAGCAGCGTGCATATGTCGAGGCAACGCCGTTCCACCGAAATTCGGAGTGCCGTGTACCCCCCACCATCTACCAGAGCGCCCTGCGAAAGAAGCAAGGAGACCACAGAGACTCGCCGGGAAAATGCAGCGTACGTCAGGGCAACCCACCCCTGGGGGTCTTGAACCTCTAGCTCTGGCTGCAACGCGAGGAGCGCTTCGGTACCTCGTACTGCGCCGCACCTTGCTGCCTCCATTGTCGCAGTTCTTCCGTTCTGGCCTATCGCATTAACATTAAACTGCCCACCCCAGCCTTCCAACGCCTCCACCACCCCCCATTTCTTCAACTGCGCTAATCGAATGATCAGAGCCTCCTCTTCCCCTTCCTCTCCTACTTTAACATCGAAGGACACCCCCGCTTCTAATAACCCCTTAATTCTTACAAAATCTTCATTTAAACAGGAGTCCGCAACAATAGAATTCGGGCAATTAAAATCAAACCCTAGACCCGCAATGTTACGAAGAAATGAAGGATCGGAAAAGGCATCGCTGTTTGGAAGAAAATTAATGTTACATCCAGACTTCACCAATGAAGCCAGGGTGTGCTGGAGAAGGGGGCGGGTTAAGGTTGCAAAGAGGGTTTCAGCGGGTTGGAGCCCTGCGGAAATGAATATTTTTGAAATATTCCCGAATAGATCTTCAGTTCTCCTATTATGTGCCTCTGCGCCCACGACATTAGCAACAACAATATTATGAAATGACAACAAATACGCAAATAGCTCGGGTCCATCTCTCTCGTCCACTACCCCTTCTTTCACCATTCTTTCCAACGCACTGTGTATCACACCGTGTCCACTATATGCAAATTGAATCATCGCGGAGATAACATTACCAAGCGGCTGTTGTCTGGAAAGGAGCGCCTCAGACACCCAATTTTGAAACCCGTTTGTTCTCAATAATCGAAACCACATCCATCGGGAAAGGGCATAGGAAATGTCGAAAAGCGCGTTCAGGAAGCTTGGGGTGAGCGAATCGATGATGGACCGTTCCCAGAGGGGTTTGTGGTGGTGCTCTGGAAAGGCTGTCAAGAGAAGCAGTAGGGTGGCGTGATCTCTCGCTGAGGATGCGGTTTGAAGGGCGTCTGTAGGGTCTTTGTCATCCAAAACAACTCCATTATTGCGTAGCTGTGTTCTCGCAGCATGTTTTGGACACGCTCTAACCTCCACAACACACCCTGCACTCAGCATCGCCACATTTTCCTCGCACAACACCACATCCTCCACCACCAAATGCAAATCAAAAACACCAGGTACAAACCCGACAGCGGCAACAGAAGAAGCCACAACGCTCTTCAACCCTGCAAGACGAGGCTCCCCATTGAATTCACAAGACACTTCTTCGGTGCCACAGCGGACAGTGAAGTCCATAAAAAAAAGAGAGGATTTTATGCAAAAAATTCTTTTAAAATTGGTACAACGAAGGAGGGGGTTGTGTATGAGAGTGGGGGAAGAAATGGCAAAAAAAGTTACCCCCCCCTTTTTTTTAACAACGGATCCACTACTTTCCTTCAAGACTAACCGGATGACATAAAGATAAAAAAAAATGCTTTTTTTTTTGGAAGAGTGCACGTTGTGAGGAACGCAGACAACTGGAAAAAAAAAAAGGAAACGAAAAGAGAAGTTGAAAGTGCAAAAAAACACCTTACCGGACACAAAGAGCACTTCAATAATAAAATGAACAGTTCAGCGAGATCCTAAGCCAAAGCCTCTTGTTGTGCTTCGCAAATAAAAAAAGGGTGAAGTTGATAGTGCAAAACGCGGGCACTTACTGAAACAACACACACTATACATAATGATGGTAAAAGAGAAGGGGAGAGCTATGGGGGGAAAGATATGATATACCAGATGGAATGTTGGACCGGATTATAATTTGGACCAAAAATCTTGGGATTTTTTGGCCGGAAAATAGATTGTCGTCCGGTCAACAAAATTTACGGTTTTGCTGGGAAAACTTACCGTATACGGAATTTTGTTTGGACATAATCCGGAATTTTTTTTTTTTGGGACTTTTTGTCCAAAAATCGGGAACTTGGGACATTTATCTGTTCCAACGAAATCCTATGCACAGTATGCAGCAGACACCACTAAAAACACCTTTTCTGCAAGGCATATGAAAAAAAGGAATCCTGGATTGGTGTTCGGAGGGGGCCTATATTGACAGGTCGTTGACATCCTTGACACAAAGGGGTGTCACTTTATAATTTGAGCGGGTTTTTTGGCAAACCCGCAAGCCCGCTCAAATTTGCGAAATGACGCCAGCTGCTTGATGAAAGAATCAAATGAGAAAGGAAACAGTAAAAAAAGAGGAAAAACAACAACAACAAAATGAATGTATGGATCTCTTGGAGACACATAACTAACAAATGTCCTTTGACCTATTTTTGGGGGTATTTTCTTTACTTTTATTTGTTTATACCCACCCACTCCCCCTCCCCCCCGCAACACCCAAAATATCAGCAGCGCACACGATGGAAACAGAAATTTGGTGTGAAAAAAAAGGAATCTTTTTTAGTTTGTTGGTGCTATCCGAGGGCGAGGTTTCACAAAAATTTCAATCCTATTCACAACTTTTCACAACGGTGTGGGTACATAAGTTGTGAAATGTTGTGAAAAATTGTGAAAAGTTGTGAAACCCCGCCCCCCGAATAGCACCAATTGTCCTGTATAATAAAAGGAAGGATGACAACTCACACCACACATGGCACACGATGGAAACAGTTTTGAAAGGGGTAGCATGGAAAAACGCGTTTCCCTCCCACGCACTGTTTATAAAAATATAGAAAACATTGAACACCTGTATGCACCTTCCAGGCACAGCACTCAACACATCTGCTCATATTCCCACTACGTCTTTCAATTCGACAAGAAGCGCAAAACATTATTTTTTTGTTGTTATTAAAACTTGGTTGTGTATAGACACCCGAGGAGCGCCCCAATATTACTTATTGAAAAGGTGTCACTTTGTCGTTCCCTCATCCCCCCTCCCCTTGTAGTTCTTTGATGCGTTGACGCTTCCACACCTTGTAGGGTGGGTGGTGTTACGGAGTATGGTTGGGGTTGAGTGAACGACGTTGACACTTTCCGCTCACAAAAGTAGTGTGCATAAAAAAAAAATAAAAAAAAAAATCTCAAAAACTCCTTTTGATAACGATGCACTCCGTTTTTCTTCTCGCATCTTTCTTGTTCTCTTATCCCCTCCGTCCACCCCCCTCCCCTCAGTAAACAGTTTCCCCCGCACCGCTCATCGACAGATCCAGGTCCGAGGCTTCTGGCATGTTCACCTCCCCTTCTTGGATGGTGCTGTAGCCATTGCGGCTGCAGCCGTTCCCCTCCAACGCACGGACAGCAGAGCTGCAGCAGAGCATCGAGAGGTTCACCACCGCAAATACGCAGGCAATACCAGCCACAAAGGGACCATAGCTGAGACGCACACCGGGGATCATTGCGAGGGAATACTGGCCGACGATGAGGCAATCATCACTCTCCGTGAAGGACATCCCATACGCGAACCCCATCAATGCTGTGAAAAAGAACAACGCAAACACAGTCAACGCGTGGGTCACCTTAAGCGCAGTCCGCAGGGCCCTCCGTGTCGGCAGACGTGCTGTGGTGTGGCCAGCGAGGGTAAGGTGGAGGATAGCAGAAATCAGCAGAAACGAAGCCGAGCCAATCCCAAACCCCTGCGCTCCGTGGACGCAGAGAACCCGGTCTGAGCATTTGTCATCGGTTGGTTTGAAGTGCCCGGTGCTCACCCCGCCGATCTTCGGGGTCTGGCAGGACCACAGACCGCATTTGAAACTCAGCGTTTCTATTTCATTGTCAAGCGACACCGTCAGCCAACTGTCATCAAGTAACACAGTCAGCGCTACCCCAACAAGACAGAGCACAGTCAGACCGCTCTGGATGATGGAGTCAATTTGCATTGTTTTGATTTACTTATTTTTTTGTCCTGAAGAGGGAAAGGAAGGGGTCGTAGAAAAGACGTGTTCAGTTTGATCACAAAATCGTTCTCGTCTAAAGTTCCAACGTTGGTGTGGCCGACGACCCCAAAATAGCAGAAAATAGCACAAAAAATAGCACCCCCTTTCAGCCACCAAACTTGGAGTACTCGTTGTGTTTTTTTTCACCGTGAGAGGCTCACGCCAACTCGACCGTAAAAAATGTTCGACCTTTTCAGAATTTTTCTGCAAGTTCGTTATCGATAAAAAACCCCCCTCCTTTTTTTGAAATATCGGTGATGTATTGGTGACTGTTTTTTGCACCGTACCTTTTTTTCTAATTTTTTTTTTTGTTCAGCACAATTCAGCAAATCTTAGTTGTTTGTACTTTTTTTTTCTCCATTTATTTTTGCATTTATTTAGCTTCTTTTTTACTTTGCAAATATTTCTCATCAGCAATTTGATGATTTGCAGTGAATGTAAAAAAGAAGAAAAAAACAAAACATTCCTCGTCAAAACACATGGAGAAAACAAAAATCAAACAGAAAAGCTAAGAGCGTGCAGGGCACAATCGATGGGGGTGAAGAGATCATAGTGAAAAATAGGGAGGAAAGTGGGAGGGACAAGCTAAATCTCAGATTCAAAAAAAAAAAAAAAGAAAAATTTATAAGATGACCCTAAGCCTCTCCTGCTTAGTCACCTTTTTAAAAAAAAGGCGGGTGTTTTTTTTTCTTGTAGGTTTGCTTATTTGAGTGCTTTGAATTTGTATCTGTTTCTGTCTTGTGTTTGCCACAGTCTCACAAATCCGTATAAAAAAAAATCCACTTTTTTTTTTCCACTCTTTTTTTTTGCTTTCTGGTTTCTTGGTGAGATAAAAGCAAAAAAGAATGCAGAGTGTTTTCCACGGTGGTTTTGGGTGGCATGACATGCCACCCAAGATTTTTGGGGTGGTTTTTGGGTGGCATATATGCCACCCAAGATTTTCTTCTTTTTTTTTGAGTGTTGTATGACCTGTGACCCCACCACGGAGAGCACGTGGCTCGCTGAGTTGCTCGAATTGCCTGCAGCTACCCAACAAACATCATCACCGTCTCAGCTTCCTTCACGAGCCGTTCAGCCTCCGCCACCTTCACAAGCCAAAGTAAATAGGGCAAAAGTAGCGTACCGTGCGCCTGCGGCGCTCTTACTGTCTTCATAAAGACAAAAGCACATTGCCAATATTGTGAATAGTGCAATTTTTTCCGCCTGCGGCGCCTACCTCCCTCCTCTCTCCTTCCTGTGATTGACAGGGAGTCGCGCGCGCGACGACCGCTAGGGCTCGAAGAAAGCTCGGGGGGGCCAAATTTTGAGACCAAAAACCAAGCGGAAGCCCTGTTCGGGTAAATCAGGTACCTACCCCCCCCCGTGCATAAGTCTGCGTATAAGTCCGATTTTTGGGGGGGCTGAGGGCCTCCGGACTTATACACGGGGTTTCGGACTTATGCACGGGTATCGGACTTATACACCGGTTTTGTGCACCCAGGTACCCAGACCCATGAGGTGTCACGTGACCTCAGTGTGAATGACCCACACATGAGGGAATGTGACACCGCAAAATTTAACGGCCGTTTTCAACGCCGCAGGCAGGCCAAATAGCGTTTGACTCGGAGGAATGCCTGTGCAGGTATCAAACATGAGAACCAACTCCCAGCAACAAGGGGCGCCTTTTGGCTGTTGAGACTGTTTGGGGTGCAAAGTTTTCCACAATTCCAGTTCCAGTAACAGTTCGCATCTTTGAGAATTGTGAGGATGATGTTTTGACATGAGAAGCGCGAATATGATCCCTGGTGAATACACCGCCAATAAAAATAAAGTTACGCTCGCTTCGCTCGCGGAAAAACACCCCAAAAATTTTCCCCCGCTCGCTTCGCGAGCGGGAAAACGCCCCCAAAAAAATTCTCCCCACCACCAATACACAAAACCGGTGTATAAGTCGGCCTGTGCATAAGTCCGATCCTGAGCCCAAATCTGCCCGGACTTATACACGGGTCATCGGACTTATGCACGGGTAATGGGGGTCGGACTTATGCACGGGGGGGGGGGGGGTATAGGGGGGTCCACGTAGAAGGAATTCCTTAAGGATTTGCTGTCCCAAACCCATTTTTTTGAAATTTAGGTGAAGAAACCCACTAAAAAGGTCGTACCTGGCCGCAAATCGCCCTGGGGATCACGAAAATATCCCATTAAACCACCTGACAACCTCTACAGAGACTTTCCTGGTTAAAAAAAATCGGTTTTTTGTGAAAAATCTCCAAAAATAGCGTCATCAAATCGTCATCAACATGGGCTAAAATGCAACACTTACCAAAAAAATTCTCCAATCAGACAAAAATCCTTCTAAACACCCGAAAAACACCCCAGTCCACATCCGGTGGGGTCCCAGGGTGGAAATATATAGTTTTTACAGCTTTTAGGGGTCCTGTGTGGGCCCCAGATGCATTTTGCAGTGGGTGTGTGTGCCCCAAACGCTTAAAAGTACCCTTTTTTTAGTCACTTTTTTGACTTTTTTTGTACCTGAAAACCCCCAAAAAAGTGCCAAGGTAGTCGGAATGGTGTCCAAACACCCAGGAAAATGTCCCCCAGACCCCATGTAGGGTGAAAAATAGCATTTTGGGCACTTGGGAGGGTTTTATAGGCCATGCAACACTTATGCAACACTTAAGCAACGGCTATGCAACGCCTAGCAGAAGACCACTTATTTACCAAAAAAAAATAATACCAATTCATTCAAAACACCAAAAAACCACCTCGGTCCACCTCCAATGAGGTCCCGAGGTGGAAATGTGTGGATTTTGCAGCTTTTTGGGGTCCCTGGGGGGTTTTTGAGGGTGTTTTTGTGTCTGCAACGCTTAAAATAACGGTATTTCCCCCCATCCTTTTGACGTATTTCGCACCCAAAATAAAAACCCTAAAAGGCGTATTCAGGCAGTCGCAGAAGTGTCTAAATCCCTCCGAACTGCCTGACATACCTCCCGAGCTGTGGAAAATCGCACTTGCAACACTTACTGGGGCTTTTTGGTCCCTGAAAATGAGAACGTACCCTGTGCCTAAGTGCAGTAAAGCCTTCCTTGCCTCCTCCTATGACCAATGATTCGTGCGAATCCATTGTCGGTGTCCTTGACCAAGTTGCAAGCCACCACGGAAGGAGCCAGCACCCCGACAACACCGACCCACTGTCGCTGAAACCTAGACATCCTCTACAGTCTAGGTTGGGTTCCGTATCTCTCAAGGGAAGAACTTGCCGCAGGATACACCAAGCGCACCACAAAGGCAGGTCCATGCAAAGCACCCAGAAGTAGCAACTTGAAAAGTACAACACTAAAGTGCTTCATCTCTTCACAAAGACAGAGTTGCGGGAATTTGCGGCAGATTGTGCACCCCTTGACGGCGAAGACACCGGTACGATGAATAAGGAGCCTCTGGTCGCTATGCTGTCTCAGTGAGCAGTACAGGGATTCTATAGGCATATTAGGGGGTATAATTCCATGGAAAAAAGCGGAAAAAGCGGAAAAAAACACCAAAAAAATCAGAAAAAAGTGCGAAATAGTGCTCAAAAGTGTGTTTTTCGTGGTTTTGGGTGATTTTTTGGGGGTTTGGGGGTGTTTTGAGGTGTTTTTTCGGGTTTTTCGCGGGTTTTTACAAAAAAAAGTGGTTTGGGACAGCAAAAACGGCCGGACGGACCCCCCTAGGGGGGGGGGGGTAGGTACAGTGTTTAAGAGGGGGCCTTCCGCGCGGGAGAATTTTTTTTTTGGCCTAAAAAAAATTATGCCACCCAAAAAAAAAAATGTCAGATCCTGGAAAACACCCTGGAATGGGGAAAAAAAGAGAGAAAAAAAATTAAGTTGGTCTACGGGTAAGTGACATTCGACTATGTTGAAACACAGCGAAAACTCTTACAAAATGGGGGCGCAAGAAACTACAGAGGAAAAGTTTGCTAAGATTGAACCCCGAAGCCTCTCTCTGTGCTTTAGTCAACCTTTTTTTTGATCACATTCGTTATAAAAAAAAAAAAGTGACTAAGCAACGAGAGGCTTCGTGTTTATCAAAGTAAAAAAGCGCGAAGTTGATAGTGCAAAACGCCTCTGGGACGTAGGGCACTGACACTCCCGCAAAAATATAAAATAAAATAAAATAAACACAGCCTCTGAGAGCTTGGAAGGAAGGAAGGCGAACGAGGGAGCGGGGGTTGGTGAGAGAGAGAGAGAGAGAGAGAGAGGAGGGAGAAGACCTAGAAATTTGAACGAAGCATGCTGCACCGTTCAAAAAAGGGTTTTCTCGCCAATAAAACAAAATGAAAAATAGGGCTTTTTATTGAATCAAATTTATGTCATCAGATTCAAAGGTTGTGATCTTTTTTTTTTTGTATTTTTTTTTCGAAAAGATGAACTGAGGGCTCTGAACAGCTGGAGAGAGAAAAAAAACACAGCTGAAGAGACACAGTACAGCATTTTAAAGGGCTTGTTGTGGAACAAAGAAAAGAATAGTAAAAAAAGACTGCTTCCTGTGATGAAAGGGTCAGATGCTGGGACAGCTGATATGACATGCAGAAAGATCGCCTGTCTTTTCAGCCTGAACCTCCTGCAAGAACACCAGACAACGTTTGGGGGTACAGACACTGTGTCCACAACAGAAATGACAAAAAGGGAAATTTGACTTTTAGAAATCGATAAAACAAAAAAAAAAAAAAAAAAGGGAAAATCAATTTGAACTGGGAAGAGGCTTCTTTCGGGGCGTAGCCTCCTGACCGAAGTGCTCACAAAATTGCTACAACAAAACATGGTTAAATGTGTGCAGCAGATGATGCGGCGGAGGGGCAAATTAAACACATTGAAAGAAAGAGAACGGACGGCCTACACAGCAGCCACCTGCCCTATCGGTGGGGAAATAAATGATGACAAAGACTTGAAAAAAAACTTTTGCGTTGCCAAGAAGGCTCACGCAACACCGTTTCTCTTGATAGAAAAAAGCAACGGAAGGGGAAAAAAAAAAAACTCCGAGAGACCACTTGAGTGGTCGCTACGATGAGGAAAAAGTCTTCAAAAATAAAATGTATAAACAAAATTGGAAGAAATAATGAATACGCCTCGCGATGATACGTAGACATATTTCAAAAAAAAAATCTTCTTTTTTTTTTTTGCTTTTTTTTTTTGTAATGCACAGCACCTTATTGATGAGCAATGGCTCAAACGAAAGTACACAGTAACAAACAATGTCAAAAAAAAACAAAAAAAAACAAAAAAAGAAAGAAAAAAAACGTAGATGAACGTGCCTCTCGTGCACACACCATAAAACTAATCAAATGAACGATGAACTGTACCTCAATTGGCGCAGAGTGCATCGTTCAAAAAAAAATAGAGCAAAAAGTAAAAGACACGAAGTGGAATCTGTATAGCAATGTCTTCGGCTAAGAGCACAAAGCATTGTATTTACAGGGGGGGAAAAGAAAAACAGAGAAAAAAAAATCAATCAGATCATCTTTTTTTTTGTCCACAGCAGTCAAAAAAAAAGACAAAACAGATAGGTTGTGTGTACACATCGTGTAGTTCTTAGCGAAACTACGCCAATTGAGGACAATTGGGTGGTGACACTTTAGGCACTGTACTCACATACACCTTCCGGCTTTTGGCCATACCGTGCGTGGAAATATCCTAGTGGTAAAAAAAAAGGGGGAACACATGTGTATCACAATGTTGAATGATAGGAACTCTGCAAAAACAAACAAAAAAAAAGGGGGGGGAGAGAAATGGTGATGATGATGGGTTTGGGGGAGGTACGTTGCGGCGTGTGTGCACAGGGCATCCAGAGAGGGCTCATTTGATGCAAAATCATTTTGCAACAACAATATCAGAGACGCCCCCACAGTATCAGCACACTACACGTACAGCGGTAAAGTGCTTAGTCGATCCAGGGACGGGCCTGCTTGACCTCAAGGTGTCCACGGGAGTTGTCGGTGGTGCGTGTGATCTTGAACTCAATGTCCATCGCAAAGCTGCTGCCACCGGACAGCTGGGTCTTGTAGTGCGCCTGGATCTTCTCCATGGCAACACGCAGCTCCTCAATCTCGTCGTCCTCAAGCACGTTCGTTGTCGGCACAGGCAGGCCGTACACAGTCTCGACGTTCGACCGGCGGATGTACTGGTTGATCCACTGGTACTCGATGGAGCCGTCCGGTGCGTTTCCAAGCACACGGGCCAGAAGGAACTCGTCTGGGACCGAGTTCACGGTCTCCCCACCCACCACAATGGGCTCCGGGTTCGTGACAGAGATCTCCCCGTACTGTGCGTTGACGTAGTGGCCGTCGCCCGCCTGGAAGATGTTCTTCGTGACACCCACACCGTTGACCTGCTCGTCCCCGTAGCTCTCGTGCGCCAGCACACCCATGTAGGTCTTGAAGTGGTCGATGCGGTAGAAGTCACGCTCCTCAAAGGCACGGAACGTCCACAGCCCCGCCCACACCTTCTTCGCCGACTCCGCAAGCACCCCCTCATCCGGGTCGTGTGTCGTCGACTCGTACAGCCCGGCCCCGTTGAACCCCTCAAGGTCCTCGTTGTTTGTCGACGACCGCAGACGCACCGAGCGCAGCATCGTCCCGTCGGCCTCCTCCCAGAAGGTGTGCACGGCGTTCAGCTTCGCCACAATGTCTGCCGGCACCTCACCCTTCTTCACCTCCTTCCGGAAGTCCTTCAGCTTGCTGTCCCGCTCGGCCGCGTCGTCAATAAAGGTCGCCTCCTGCATGATGGCCGTAATCTGCTCGTAGAAGGTCTTCCCCGCCGCCACGTCGTCTCCGGGCGCAACACACAGACGCCGGAACTCGCCGTTCGGCACCTCGAGCATCGTGTCCGGGTCTGTGTCCGTCCCCTCGCAACGCTTCGCCTTCATGTACTCGTCGTACACCGTGAACGGAATGGCATACCCGTCCGGCACCTGCCCGGGCAGCAGAACCTTCGCCAGTTCCGCCACGTTCGCCGCCTTCGCCCCGTAACGCACCCAGTCCGCCATCCCAATCGCCGTCAGGCGTGCAGCCTCCGTCACCGTCATGTCGCTTTCCGGCGTCTGCGGCTCCGACGGCTGCACACTCGCCAGCCACGCCAGACGCTCCGCCTCCGTCGCCTCCTCAAGCGAGTACCCGTCCACAGTCACCGTGTACTTCACAATCTTCCCCACAAGGGCAACCACGTCCGGCGCAGTCGACGCCCCGCGCACGTACGCGTTCGGCATGTTGTTCTGCTTCGCCTTCAGGTTGATGTGCGACAGCGGCGTCTGCGGCTCGTCCGTGATGATCCCACCAACGTGCGACAGGTCGTTCGGGATGTGCTTGAACACCACCACGTCCTTGATCGAGAACGTCTCCGACCCGGTCTCAATCACACGCAGCGTCCCGAACCCAACCCCCAGGTTCAGCGGCGAGAACGTCACCCCCGCGTACAGCGCCTCGCTCAGCACCACCGCCACCCCCGCAGCCTCAAACGCCGCCTTGTCCGCCTCGTACAGCGCCGTCTGCGACGCCGACGCAGGGAAGTGGTACAGCTTCCCCGCAGCCGCCGGGAACGCCGCCGCAATCACCCCGTACGCCTTGATCGTCAGTGCCGCCGCCACAGGGTCCGTCGGCCAGAACTCCACCGTGTACAGCCCCGTCGTCCCTGTCGGCGACTCGTACGTGTCGTGCGCAATCATCGTCCCCGCAATGTTCTTCCGCTCGTCGAAGAAGTACGAGTCCGTGTTGAACTGCCCAAGCCCGGAGTTCCCGGTGTACAGCCCCAGCGCCCCGCTCACAAAGTCGTAGTGGTACTGGTGCAGCCCCGTGTTCATGAAGTACAGGCTCGGGTTCGCTGTGTTGATGTCCATGATCACAAACTTCACCTCCAGCACCCCGAGTGCCCCGGGCACCGTGCTCCGTGCCGCCAGCCCCTCAAAATCCGCACGTGTCGCCATCGTTGTCAGGTAGTCCACGTTCAGGTCCGAGCACGCCATGCGCACTGTGATCCCTTCCCGCGTCTGCGAGGTGTCCGAGGTGAATTGGATCAGTGCCCCGTCCTTCGAGGTCAGTGTGCTCGTGAACTTCGACTTCGACCCCGACTCCTTGAAGACCTGTGTCGGATTGTTTCCGGTCGTGCTCGAGAGCGTCACGTAGTCGTAGTTCGACTCCGTTTTGAACTCAGACCACACCAGGGTCTGGTACTGCTTCGAGCATGCTGCGTACCAGCACACGTTCTCGTTGTTTGCGTACTGCGCCTCAGTGTCGGCCGGGTACACCAGCGTCCCTGCGTCGTCTGCAGTGAGCACAATCTTCTGCGCGGCGTCGCACGCCGGGGGGAACGTGAAGTCCGCAGGCGGGGGTGTCGGTGGCGTCGGGGGAGTCGGCCCGGTCGCCCCGCACGTCCACGACACAGTGAACCCGGTCGCAGTCTCCAGGTCGTCCGAGAGGAAGTGCACCACCGCACCGTCCTTCCCCGACGTCACAGTGATGGGCGAAGGGATTGTGTTCCCCGAGTGCTGGCCCCTCTCCGTCGCAGGCACCCCGTTCACAACCTCGTACGTCGTCACATAGTCGTAGTCTGCCTCCGTGTCAAATTGCGGGAACGTCAGCGTCAGCTCGTCCGCACACGCAACGTACCAGCACGGGTCCTGCTTCACCGGGTAGTTCTGTCCTGTTCCGGGGTGCTCAAACTGGCCCGACGCACCCGACAGCGACTGGCTCAGGCTTGCGTCACATGCCGCAGGGAACGGTGAAGGCGCAGACACGGACGAGCACGTCCACGACACAGTGAACCCGGTCGCAGTCACGTAGTTGTCCGAGTGGAAGTGCACCACCGCACCGTCCTTCCCTGTCACAGTGATGGGCGAAGGGGTTGTGGTCCCTGCGTGCTGGCCCAGCTGTGTCGCGCTTGCCCCGCTCACAACGTCGTACGTCGTCACAAAGTCGTAACCTGCCTCTGTGTTGAACTGCGAGAACGTCAGCGTCAGCTCGTCCGCACACGCAACATACCAGCACGGATCCTGCAGCACCAGGTAGTCCTGCCCTGTTCCGGGGTGCTCAAACTGGCCCGACGCACCGGACAGCGACTGGCGCATGTTTGCGTCACATGCCGAAGGGAACGGCGACGGTGCAGGCGCAGAGCACGTCCACGACACAGTGAACCCGGTCGCAGTCACGTAGTTGTCCGAGTGGAAGTGCACCACCGCACCGTCCTTCCCTGTCACAGTGATGGGCGAAGGGGTTGTGGTTCCTGCGTGCTGGCCCAGCTGCGTCGCGCTTGCCCCGTTCACAACGTCGTACGTCGTCACAAAGTCGTAACCTGCCTCTGTGTTGAACTGCGAGAACGTCAGCGTCAGCTCGTCCGCACACGCAACGTACCAGCACGGATCCTGCAGCACCAGGTAGTCCTGCCCTGTTCCGGGGTGCTCAAACTGGCCCGACGCACCCGACAGCGACTGGCGCATGTTTGCATCGCATGCCGAAGGGAACTGTGCCTCTGCAACAGCTGCAGCAAGGCCCACAAGAGCCACACTCCTCAACATTGTGATGTTTCTACTTACGGTTGATGTATTTGTAATAAGTCTGTGATTGTGTTGGGGTTTATGCGTTAGGAGAATGGACGTGGTGCAGGCTTCCACCTGACACATGCGAGTGTCTCATCATGACATCGCCGGAGTACGGTACCAATTGGGGAAACAGAGAAAACGTTGCATCTTTATTGGTTTAAATCTTTTTTTGTTGTGTGTTCCCCCCCCTCCCTTCCCCCCCTTTATGGCATAGCATTTTTTCTCGACAGTTGCCCACAACGGTGGGAGCGGTCCAATTGTTTTTTTTTTTTTTTTGATAAAATTGTTGGAGTACTGTAGTTGCCTCGGTTGTGTTGCCACAGTTGTGCAAATCTCCACTGTCAAATTTTTTTTTCTTCAAAATAATGTGATGGGAGACAGTCCACTACAATTGGTGTTTTTTTTTCTCTAACTTTGTAATACCGAGAGGATGGGATTCGTGTTTACAACGTTTTCCCTCCCTCATAGCTTTTCACTCTGAGCGACGTCCGTATTATGAAATATGTAGTGTGTACCTGGAACCCGTTAATATACCCCCCCGTCCCTTCTTTGCAACAGAACACACCCCTCCCCCTCCTTCAATGAACGTGCATCGTCAACAGTAATACATCGTAATAGCGTGTGCTTTATCTTTGTTTTTTGTCAAAAAAAAAAAAAAAAAAAAAGACGTAAAAATTAAAAATGCTAAAATTTCACTGCGCAAGCCAGTCGAAGCCGGCCACCAGTATTCCCTGAGCAGTGCAATGCAAAGACCCACTGCCGGTGTCGACACCCTTTATCAGGTCAGGTCACCAAAAAAAAAAAATGAAAAATAGAGAGAAAAAGTCCAGGTGCTCTGTCCCACTTTGAAGGGCGGTGTATTTGGAAGCTGCTAACGCCTCGACGGACGCAAGCCCTCACCAATAAAAAAAGGCTCCCCTTTTTTTCTTGTTGTGCCCCTGCTTTAATTCGCGATTTTGGGGTAACATTTTGTTTTTCAGACGCATTAGCAAACACGCGTCCTAACTCAGAGAGATGTGTGGCAGATGAGACCTCCATAATATCAATTATAAAAAAGAAAATCTTAACGTACACGCTCTGATAATTCTAAAACGGGGGAGGGTAAAAAAAAGCGCGGTAAATTGGGGAAGAGGTTGAAAAGTTGGAACGCTTCCTCACCCCCCCAGATCACACCTCCATAAAAAGAAAAGAAAAGTTTATAAGATGAATCAACGGGGGGCAAGTTAGAAAAATCTCCTTTTTTTTGTCAGAAAGAGGTGATTTCAAATTAGTGTTGCCAGGGCATACAGTTATTCCTTTCGAATGGCTAGTAGGGTTCGAGAAGGGTGTTTTCGTTACCTTGACCCCCATAAGTGGGCAAGAAAGGGAGAAAAAAAAAAAAGAGAAGTTGAAAGTGCAAACGCCTCACCGTTCGGCGGACGCAAGCACTGTAAAACAAAAAAAACAAAAATATAAAAGGGATTGGTTGGGTACTAGAGAAGTTAACCCACAGTAAATCATATTAGGCTGTTGGGAAGGCCCGTTTTTCCATTTATTGTTACAAAGTAACAATAAATCACTTTTCCGGACCCTCCCCAAATTTCAATGAGTAAAAGACGTTCTCCCCCTTTTTTTATTCAAAAATCCCCCCCAAAACAAAAACGAAAAACAAAACAAAAAACACAAAAAAAAAAAGGTAGAATCTTCGCTGCGCAGATCTCTTGTAACAAAAAGAAAGTTGACTTGAAATCCAAAGCCCTCTCGTGACAGTGTAATAAAGTAGTGTGCGCAATAAACCTCTCTCTAGGTACAGCGGAAAAGTGTCAACGTCCTTCCCTCAGCCCCAACCATACTCCGCAACACCACCCCAACAAGGCGAGAGAGATAGTGTATGTAGAAGCGTCAACACATCAAAACAACCAAGAAAAGGGGGGATGAGGGAACAGCAGAGATGATACTGTTCAAAATGAACGTAAGCTTCTCGGTGCTTTAGTCACCAAGGAAAACCTTTGTATGAATGCGTACTCTCGTACAACACGCATCTTAGTTTTGAAAAGGAAACGGCGGTGTTTTTTTTTTGCACACATCAGCGTACCTCCCGCTATTCCAACAAATTATCGTTATGATTTAAAAGAAGCATAAAAAAAGTAATGAATACCACGATGCCAGACATAAAAAAAGAAATCAAAATTACAAAAAAAAATTTGTTTGTACAATTCCCTCAGAGGCATGTTGCGTCTAGTTGTCACATTAAAAAAAAAAGTTCTTTAAAGCGGTGGTTGCAGACAACAACTACCCCTTTTTGGTAGAGACAAACCTACGGGAAATTTTAAAAAAAAAAAACAATTTCGCAAACCCTCCCCTCCCCCGTAATACCTAACAAATGAAACGATCAAAAAAAACACACACACACAAAAGCAGAACAGTTGGCGAGATGACTTCTAAGCCTTTCACTTAGTCACCTTTGAAAAAAAAAAATCTTGTGTGTAAAAAAAAAGGTTGGAAGTGTATCTCTCCTGGTGTATACACTAATACAACCAAGTTTTCAAAACAAAAAAAAAAAATATCATTGATTCAACCTCAATATCACGACAAACCAACTTTTTAAAAAAAGGGGCTAGTTTTAAAATGCTTTTTTAGTTTTTCTTACGAAAAATTCATCTTTTTTTTCTTCTTTTTTTTTTCCTTCAATTTTTTCTTTTTTTTTTATTATCTATTCATCAACAGACTCAGCATTGTCATCTGAATACGGACTCATCACTTCATCCATATCGATTTTGACCGGCCTATAGAATGGGAACCAGAAGCGCGGCTTGGGGCGACGACCTTCTTCGGTTCTGCGCTCGATTTTCAGATGGATGTACCGTTTGTACAGCGCGACGTAGTCTTCATAACGACAGTCCGAGATGCCACATTCCAGCTGAGACGCAATAAGACGCCTGACGTTCTCTGAATACAAAAACTTATCCGCCTTCTCCGCCTCGTTCGGCACATACACCGGCAGCACCTTCACCTCCAACCTATTCACAAACTGGCACAGCCCTCTCCACAGCACCTCACCTACATCATTTCCCCCTGCCGCCTCTCCTGTCCAACACGGATTAAAGTGTTTAAACGGATATTTGAAGCAAACCGGCTGTACAGGCATTCCCGGCTCGAATGCTCCAGGTTTAAAGGTAAAGAGCGCTTTGGAATTATTGAGGGTACCTTCGGGGAAGATCATAAGGCGCTCTGCGTCGGGGTCTTTGCAGCGACGGACAATTTCTTCCATGGTTTTGCGTTTGGAATTTTTGTCTAAACGGTCGACGAGAACTGCATTGCATGCGCGGACCACCCCAGCAAACATCGGAACCGCTTCATTCTCCACAGCAGAGATAAACGACGGAAACGACAGACCGAACATGATCAAAATTTCGACCACAGCGGTATGGTTCCCTACCATCAGCTTCGCCTCGCTCTTATCGCACACCTTCCCCTCCATGCCTACTCTATAATACCCCCACGAAAACATCGTAGCATGAATACAAAAGGACCCCACCCACTGCATCCAAAACGCCTTCCAATACCGGTTAGGAATCATCACACTGATATTCACCGCCACCATCCCGATCATAACAAAAAAAATTATTTGGAATAAACGAAGCGCAGCAAGCCCCGAAACAGTGAAGACCACCATTTTTGCTTTTTCATAAAACCCTGTTAAAGGGGTGTCATAAAGAAGGCACGGAATTTTCCCGAGTTTTGGGGTAGCTTCGACCTTAGATTTGTCGACATCTTTGAATTTGAAGACGCGGAATCCGAGGAATCCGGTGATGTTTTCGTACATTCCTAGAACGCATTGGACGTAAAGGAGGAAGAAGAAGTACCACCACGCGGCAGAGCGGAATTTCTGCGAAAAGGAGGCCTCCGAATTGAGGATTCGCAGCTCTTCTGGGAGTTGAAGGTCTGGGAAGTTCTGTTCGACGGTTGTCCGGATTGTTTGTCTGAGGTTGCTGAAGGACGGCATCTGCAGACGGTTTTTCAGCGCCAAATCGAAGGACCTAAACGCAGCCCAAGAGTTAAGCGTCATCCCCTGAAACTCTTTGTACTCGATCACCCCGTCTCCATTGGTATCCAGCTCGTTGAATAGTTCCTTCAAAGCCTCATCCATGTTCTCTTGAATCCCTACCTTCACCCCATCTGTCAACTCAGATAACCTAGGCAAGTCTGACTTTCCAAGAACATCGTGCATGAAATTCAAGTAATCCTGCTGAACCGCCTCATTATAGCGTGAAGGCAGCAGATAGGTCCCGAGAATGTACATAAACAGCAGCGTCACCAACATCTTTGCGGTTGCACTGAGAAGCGACATGGTGGTTTTCTTTTTTTTCAGATTTTGGTTTTTATTCCCCAAAAAGGGGGATGGGGTGGGGGTGGGGAAAAGCTGTGGGGTGTTGATTGTCAGCGGAGGGAGAGTCATTTGAAGTAATCGATTGACGTGGTGAATACTGCGATGACTTAGGACATCCCGCAGGAGATAAGCTGACGGTTGGGATCGGAGGAAGGCCAGCGTGCAGACGTTGCCTCAATCCGCACTGATGTGAGTGGGAGATGACCGTACGCTGGGCATCTGATAAAATAAAAAGTAAAGTTGATAGTGCAAAACGCCTCTGGGACGCAGGGCACTAACACTCCGCGGGGTATCGAACCCCCGGGGTGCTGCGCTTGAGAGTGGTTGACAGGGGAAACTGTAAGCAGGTACACAGTCATTATCCCACAAATAAAGAGCAATGAATGCATACAAAGATAAAAAAAAAAAATACCCCCCTCTTTGTTAGTTGTCTGTACTGTATTATCCTTTTGTTCTTTTGTTTTTTTGTTTTTTGCTACAGGGCAGGGAAGAGGGAAGATCGTGAGGAGAAAAAAACAAGTAATTGCTATCGGAAAAAAAACGGGGTGTGATGTGGAACTCCATCCTGTAGAAATAATCTACAACACGCCCAGCATTCTGCTCTTCTGCAGGTATGCTAACGCTCTTCGTACGCTACCAGACCCACTGGGACGCCAGCATCTGAAACGTTCAAGAAGGGGGGCTGTCCTCTTCGTCCAGCACCATCTGCTCGATAGCGTTGTTGGAAGTCGGCTCGGCAGGCTCGGCGTGTTCCAGATCGTTTTTGTCCACAGGCTCCCCACATTGTCGTCGTCTTTGGAGCAGTGCGGAAGGAACGCAGAATGCACAGACTACAACACGTCGATCACACCAGGCGCATCAGCACCTCCAACAAATCGCGAGGATGCTACGGTGGTTTCGAAAATCGCGCGGAGTTTTCCACAGCACACCCCGTTTTTTCTTAGCAATTACTTGTTGTTATTGTTGTTTTCAACCACCTTCCTTCAACCCCTGTAGGATCAGTTCTAATTTTTTTCGCGAAAACATGAAATTACACATTTCAAGAGAACAAATTAAAAAGGGTCCTTATTTGCATTTTTGGGATCCGCCCGTGCAGTGGTGGGGTCAATCTCGAAAATTGGACAATTTTTTGACCACTTAAATTTTGAGAAATATGAGCCCGGTTGCTTATACGTGGGGCCCATTTTCGGCTAAAATTTTCCTCAAAATCTGGTTTTGTAAAATTGACCCTTTACTCCCCCCCCACATCGATTTCAATACTATACCTTACTTCACCTACGGTTGCCCTTACAGGGGGGGTGAAGGAAGGTAAGTTGAAAAAGGGTCCTTATTTGCATTTTTGGGATCCGCCCGTGCAGTGGTGGGGTCAATCTCGAAAATTGGACAATTTTTTGACCACTTAAATTTTGAGAAATATGAGCCCGGTTGCTTATACGTGGGGCCCATTTTCGGCTAAAATTTTCCTCAAAATCTGGTTTTGTAAAATTGACCCTTTACTCCCCCCCCACATCGATTTCAATACTATACCTTACTTCACCTACGGTTGCCCTTACAGGGGGGGTGAAGGAAGGTAAGTTGAAAACACAGATAAATAAAAAGGGTGAACGTCAAAACACCTATACGGGTTAGAGTCAGATTTGTACGCAAAATAGTCAGATCGTTATACCATTTCTATGCACGGTGTATTAGAAATTGGATAGCTCTGACTATTTTGA
Organism: Rhynchopus sp. YZ270_cl-10; assembly: GCA_964035575.1. Classification (NCBI taxonomy): domain Eukaryota; phylum Euglenozoa; class Diplonemea; order Diplonemida; family Diplonemidae; genus Rhynchopus; species Rhynchopus sp. YZ270_cl-10. Next base: position 413,414 of record OZ037915.1, read on the forward strand.
GTGCACAGATCTGACTATAACCCTGTGTATATGATAACATTTGTAGTTTCACCCAAATAAAAAAATAGCATCACTTTTTTATTATAACAAACACCCACCCAAATTTCTATTTCTTCAGTTTTTATACTTTTTTTTTTTTTTTTGAAAAAATGGCCGAGCAAAAAAAAAGAAGAAGGGCAATACGCCCTTGTTTCATGTGTAGGCAATCTCCTAAAACACCCATCATGAAGCATGATAAGGTAATTAGGGTTTTCAATGTTTGGTCTAAAGTCACCCCCCCTTTTTTGTACCTTTTTCTTTGTTCGTTCATTTTTAAATTTTCTTTTATTTTCAGTTCTACTGTTCCCCACACCCCCCCCTTTTTTTTTTGTCCATTTTTTTTTTTCCTTGAAGGTACACCTTGCCGATATTGAGAGTGTGTATAGTTTTTTTTTTCTTACTTTTCTCGTATCTCACCTTCCCCACGAAATCACAATATTATTTAAAAAGAAAGGCGAAAATAACCCCAGTATTTTTTGGTCACATGAAGGGGAAAATGAAGCTGCAAAACAAAAAAATGTAAAAATAAACCTAAGCTGCTCTGCGCTCAGCAACCTTTGACAAAAAAAAAAGGGTAGATGGGGGGTGGTTGGAAGAGGAAGGAAGACAGGCATCTTGTTATTGCGGGAGAGAAAGAAGTATAAAGTGAACAAAAAAAATGGAGAAGAATAAATGTGGCTCACGTGGACGCACATTCACTTCGCCACCAAAAATAAAAATTCAAATGAAAAATATGTAAGATGAACCATCTTGACACAAAAACAAAAACGTCAGAAAGAAGACACAATCCTCATACTGGGGGGTACGAGGCAATTTCACGGCGTCACGTCCGTGGACAATTTTTTTTTTTTTTTACAGTGTTCCCAAAGAGAAATTGTGCAAAAACGCCTCTCCGCTCATCGACGGACGTAGGCATCTGTTCCTCAAAAAAAAAAAATCATCAAATTCTAAATTGCTTCTGGTGGAACGCAGGTGCGTGAAAAAATTGGGCGACAGTCGTAGCCTGTTAGTTCGGGTGCGCCAATGGACCGAAGGTCCCGTGCGGAGATGGCAGACGCGAAAATGGGGTATTGATCTTATCATCAGAGCTTTGGAAGAGACGGTAAAAATCAGTAAACCCGGAGGCCTCTTTTAGGGTTTTTAGAAATCCTAAAATCTACCTTAGTTTAGACCCCCTCCTATGTTTTTTTTAAAAGGAACACTGTAACACAATACAAATAGCATTTGGCAAATGGGAAAATAAAAAAAGCGCACAAATCTGTAAAACCCCAAATAAAACAAAAAAATGGTCAGATGAACAGAAGCCTCTTGTGCTCTTTGTCATCTAACCCTAAAAAAAAAAGGGCCCGAAAAGGTTGTTGAAATCACTTTAGAGGATCGCACAGCACTCCAGGCTCCCTTTTTTTATTCGGAATCAAATCCAGATTTTGTTATTGTCAATTTGAAGCAACAACAAAAGCTACCAAAAAAAAAATTGTGCTAAAAGGGGGAAATATGCAAATACCCTTAGTGGGCCGGCGGGATAATTTAAAACGAGAAAAAAGGGAGTTTGAAGCTAGAGAAAAGAGAGGCAGAAAGAAATATGTACTGTGTTTTGATGAATCTGTATAGCGCAATCTGCCCAGTGCAGACAGTCTTCAGTTTTCTCCTATTTTTTATTTTTGAAAACTTGGTTGTATTAGTGTAGCCACCCTAGAGTGTGCTCCACTAACTTATTTTTATTTTCTTTGGGGTTTTTCGACGATCACCACGAAGTAGGTACCTACACTATGTGCCCGAGGCTCTCTTCGGGTTCACAGAGGGGGGGTTAGTGTCTGTACGATAACTGCCCATCATAATACATAACCCACCTCGCAATACAGCTGTATTCTGTGTATTATGTATTATGATGGGGAAATTATCACGATACAGCCACTAAATTTAGTGATCTGTTTTTGTGTCAATAACCACCTAAAGCCTAAAGCCTAAAGCACCCATTTGGTAGGGGGTAACTCTGCTCTGATATTGGCCAAAGCCACGAAAAGGGCGCAGTTCTTTTGTTGTGTCGACAATCGCCTAAGGACCTGCTTGGGAGCCTAGGGTCTGTATTCATAATGTGGGGTGGCCCGGGGGCACGGCGCTTAGTTTTTACAAAAAAAATTTAAAAAAATCACAAAAATCAAAAAAAAAATCACAAAAAATCACAAATTATCACAAAAAATCACAAACAACTACTACAAAGTCACGGTACATTTGGTCGACTTCCTGCAATCTGAACAGGGTGGAGATCAATAATCACCACACACTCAGAAGCGAGTAAAGAGGCAGCGAAAAGCGTAGCCGGCCTCAGACAGTTGTTTATCTTGGCGATTGCCAAGGCACGGGAGCTGGCGGAGGCTCCCCAAGCACGAGGTACCGACTCCAACGGAGGAGGTAGAGGTGGTGTGCGCCGACACTGACACGACCCCCGTTACCGAAGCGACTCCGGAAACCGACGCGCCCCCCGACTGCAATTGTTACATTGCGCTGTCTACAGCACATAGCCGCCACCCAGCTGCACACGCTTGTGTTCATTGGAAGGGTCGAGCCGCCTCTCAAGGCGCGTAAGACCAAGCCGCCGCCGCGCAACATTGGATTGGCCGCCCACATGACGCTGTCATCGCAAATGATGGCATGTTCCTTCTCCAATGGATTTATTGGGTGTATGTTATACTGGGACAATGTGGTCAGATCGTCTTCAGACCTGGAAAAGTGCACGACATATAAAAGCTTCCGACTGCGGCGGGCGGCCCATTTTCACCCTTTTCTTGTTCCTCATCCTCTCTATGTTTTCACTCGCCCCTGATGCTGACAAAAATCACGGATTTGTCCATTTCGGCGTATTGACCCCACCACACAACTGTACTGTACTGTATTCCCAATCCCCTGTGTATACTGCGGAAATTGACCAAAAACGAGAACTTGTCCATTTCGGAAAATTGACCCCACCACTGGCCGGACGGATTCCGGAAATGCAAATGCAAGTGTTTTCGGCGTGACTGTGTATACTCTATGTACTGTGCACTACCACAGCACAGGACCTCATAAGCTCTCAGTAAGCTCTCACAGACTCTCACAGGCTCTCGCAGCCTGTTACGTGTCTCACGGAGACGATCATAGATCACCCAACAAAAAATCACAAAAACCAAAAAAAAAATCACAAATAATCACAAAAAATCACAAAAAATCACAAAAACCGAAAAAAAAATCACAAATAATCACAAACAATCACAAAAAATCACAAAAACCAAAAAAAAAAATCACAAAAAATCACAAAAAATCACAAGATTCTTTTTCATAATGTTGTGACTTTTTGTGATTTTTTCCGAAAAAACACAACGCGCCACTTCCCTGCGCGCCCGGGCCACCCCATAATGTTTTGTTTTGTTTTGTTTTGGTTTGTTTTGTTTTGGCAGTTTCCAGTCCACAAAATTTCTGTTTTTTTCCTGCAAACTAAGCGGAAAGTGTCAACGTCCTTCACTCAACCCCAACCATACTCCGCAACACCCCCCCAACAGAGAGATAGTGAAGCGTCAACGCATCAAAACAACCAAGAAAGGGGGGATGAGGAACCGCAGAGATTACACTTTTCCCCCTGAGGCAGGATATGAACGTTTTTTTTTTGAAAATAATGTGACCTGAAATACGGCCCTCTCATGAACAGTGTACCTTGTTGTTTTCTGACCAGTTGGGGAACACCGCGGGTGGACCCCCAACCATGCAGTCCTACAATCCATTTTGAGGTAGACTGATACTAGATGAGAACGTTTTTTTTTTTTAAATTTAATCTGAAGAAAAAAAAATAGGAACAAAAAAGAACAGCGTTTTATACGATGATGCCAGCCTTGCTGTGCTTTAGTCACCTTTGAGGGGGGGAAACAACAAATAGCCATAACCACGAAACGGAGAGAACAAGCGACCAGCGCTACACAAAGACCACTTGCGGGGTACGCTGTGTGAGAGTTGCATTTTTTTGTCACATTATCGCAAAATGAAAAAGAAAAAAAAAATGGGGAAAAAATCAACCGAAACAAAAAGTAAGGGTAGAGCACTTCGTCGAGACCTCTTGGAACAAAAAAGAAAGTTGACTGGCAGATGTCTCCTCATTCATCGGCAGACGCAGGGGGGGTGCTTGCGTTGTGTGCTGGATCGGAGCCACCAGGAACCTGACAGCCCCACATCCAGTTCTGATATTTGAAATGTGAAATAGAACCCGGCAGGGGCACTGAAGGTTCCTCAGGTTATTTTGAACCCCACACACAAAAATAAAGTTGACTTGAAAATACAAAGCCCTCTCGTGACGGTGTACCTTTGGTATGACCGGCTGTACCGGAGGATGGACACCCCATACCATGCAGTTCTACAATCCATTTCGTGGTTTACATTCTGAAAGAAAACTTGCAAGATGAATATGCTTCTCGTGCACACACATCCAAAAAAAATATGTTAGAAATCCTGGTTGCCTGGAACATGTCATAAAAGAACAGATAGCCTTCTCCCCGACACAAGGTGAGCGGGAGGTGGTGGGAGGGGGGGGAGTAACGGTAATGTGGTACGGTATGTACTGCAAGAATTTAGAGAAAAAAAAAAATGACGAATAATATGAATTTGGGTACAGCTTTTTGTTTCAGTTTTATCTTTTTTAGTTTCGACAATCACCCTGTCGAGGACGGGTTCTGTACACAAAAGGTCGCCCCTCCAACCTTCGACCTTCAGTAGGAAGCTTTGGTTTGTATGCATCACTGTGCCTTTACACATCTCTGATCTCTGACTTGTTTGTGCGTAAAGTGTGTAATAAATATTCTGTGATGACATTTTTATTACTGCAATACGCTCCCAACTGACCTGGCAGTGAAGAGGAAACCTCTTTGAGGCCAAAAAAAATAATGGCCCGGCATCACTTAGACGCGTGTAGTATAGTGGAGTTCATCTTCGGGTGTCTACACTAAAACAACCAAATTTTTCAAAATAATGGGAAAACTTCGAATAAAGAAAAGTCTTTGAAGAGTTGAAAGAGTGAACAATGCCTCGTGGCGCACATCGTTTACTACCTATCAATGTTCGAGCAGAGAATCCGCATTTAAAAGCATAACAGAGAAAGGTGAGGGGAGATAGGGGGGGAGGAAGGTCGGCAAGATGATTGCTAAGCCGCTCTGTGCTTTTAGTCAATCTTCAAAAAATAGTGTTTTTTTTTAAACGGAGGATAAAACAGACAGCAACCTCTCCAAATGTAAGAGAAAGACTTTTTTTTGTTTCGGGAAAGAATGAGGAAATTTGGCGAGGGTACAAAAAAAAAATAACTCTTTCTGGCGTGGGTCAGAGGGAGGGGGAGTTAAGATGAGCCTCGAGCTCTGTGCTGCTGTCGCTTTGAACAAAATGGAAAATCATAAAGAAAAAAAAAAGGTAAACCCGAAAACACAGCAAATTATTTTAATACAGGCCTTTTTCTAGAGGGGGTACAGAGGTACGCGAGTACCCCCCCGGAGCGTGAAATTTTTGAGATTTTTTGCCCTCTGTGCCCCGCCAAAAACCCTAAATCCTGGAAAAAGACCTGGAAAACGGCACCAAAAAAATAAAAAGAAAACTTGAAAGATGAAAATATGTCTTGTTGTGCAACGAACTATATTTTAAAGTGATAATGCCGAATCCTAATCCTCCACAGTGGTCTCGCTACGAACAAAAAAAAAAGGGGGTTGACTTGAAATACAACACCCCTCTCATGACAGTGTACCTTGGTACAACCGGCTGTACCGTGGGTGGACACTCAACCATGCAGGGGAAAAAAGACAATAACATTATTTCATATGCTCCGTTCTAAACGAAAAGAAGGCAAAGAGGGTGCAAAAAATGTACCCTTGCACGGTGCGTTGAAAACCCCAAAGCCTCTCGAGCGTAGTCACTTGAACAAGACTCTTGCTGTCTTATCACTGGACACAATAATACTTTCCCCTCCCCCCTCCCTCCCCCCTACCTCCCTCCCTCCCCACACCAGTTCTCTTACTACTCAAGGAACCAGCAAAAAATAAGGGGTTTGTAGATGTTTTTTTTTGTTATGTTTTGTACTCTTTGTTTTTTGCTATTTTTGTGTTTGTGTTTGTTTAGCTTTTTAGTATAAAATAGGGGGGGTACAACGGTTTTTCATCACCGCCAAAAGAAGCACTTTTTAAGAACGAATAACTCATTTAGAAGAAAAAAAAAAGCAACTCGGGTTTGGGACAAAAGACAACGACTGGAAAGCCGTAAAAAATGGGGGTTGTAATGTTTTTTTTTGAAGGGAGAAGAAGGGTTTTCAGAGAACCATAACTGATGGCGGGGGGGGAAAAATTTTTTTTTTTTATGAGGTTTTGTGAGGCAGAGTGAGGTAGCTTGTATACACTCTTGAAATAATAACGCCAGGGTGGTCAGGGTGTCGCAAGCCGTAATACCGCCTAATTATTGGTGGAACGTGCTTGGGGATTTTTTTTTTTTTTTTTTTTTTTTTTTTGTTTTTGTTTTGCTTTTTGACAGTTTGTTTTTCGTGTAGACGCCATTGAGGCGCCATTATTTTGGTGTTGTTTTTTATCGACAGAACCACCAAAAAAAAGGTCGGTATATTATGATTCATTTTTAGTATTTTTGCGGGAAAGACATAAAACGGGGGGGTTTTTTTTCTGTAGCGGGGGGGAAAGGGGAAAAGGGAAAATTAGAGGAAGGGCGTCAAGAGTTGTGTAGCACGGCGAAACTAATACTGACAGCGGGGGAAAAGGGGGCAAAAAATGGCAGACTTCTGTACAAAAAAAATAAAATAAAATAAAAATAAGAGAAGTTGAAAAGTGCAAAACGCCTCACCGTACATTGGACACAGAAGGGAGGCAGGCACTGCTTCTCTCCGCTATTATCAAACCCCCAGAGAGCCCTTTCATTTGACATGCACTAAAATGAGAACCAAAAAAAAATGATGGATGTGCATTAAAAAAAAAAAACTGAAAAAGGGTTTTTGAAAGATGAACGATAAGCCTTTTCTTTTGTGCTTTTACATCGATTTGATGACAATAAAAACAGTAATCCACAGGGTCCCTTAGTATATAACCCTCCTCAGCAAGCGGCCAGGATGCGAGAGAGAAAGAGAAACAAAGAGAGAGAGAGAGAGAGAGCTTTTTGGCAAACAAAACAAAAAGATGAGTCCTTAGCGTCATATAAGTCACTATCGAAAAAATATGAAGATGCAACTTGAAATGCAATCATACAACAAACATCGGTAGTAAAAATCACTGGGGGAGGGTAAAAAACCCTCATTTTGAACTCCTAAAATATTAGTTTTTTACCCCCCTCAGTGTTTTTTTTAAAAACCCCACCGGTGTCGTATGACTGTACAAACAAAAAATCGCCCTTTTTGTGAAACAGTGCACCTTTTGCTACAAACAAGAATTACAGTAAGACAACAGACATCAGAGGGGTAACGACCCTCCTTAGAGTTTTGAAATCCCAAAAATCCACCTTAGTTATTACCCCACCTATGTTTGTTGTCTTACTGTAGAGGAGGTACCTTGCGCACACACACACATACCCTCTTTCAATTAACAAAAAAGAAGGGAAAACGTGACGGGAGGAAAAACACATTTTGTCGGACACTTTTTTTAGTTTTTCTCACTTCTACTGAACTACCTTTTGAACGCAACAATGCGCTGAACGTTTTTGGAGATACAAGGTTGGTCTGTTAACCATGGTACACCATAGTTTTGTTTGTACAATGGATAGAACGGTAGACGAGTGCAAATGAATGAATACCTATTCATCTAATATGGCAGACGCAGGGGGTTTGAATGAGTTTTATGAAGTTTTTGTTATGTTTGCTTTGTGCTCTTGTTTTTTGTTTTTTTGTTTTGTAACATGTTAGCTTTTGTTTGTTTTTGGCAGACGCAGGGAGGGAGTGCTTGCGTTGTGTGCTGGATCGGGGCCACCAGGAACCTGACAGCCCCACATCCAGTTCTAATATTTGAAATGTGAAATAGAACCCGGCAGGGGCACTGAAGGTTCCTCGCAAGGTTATTTTGAACCCCACACAAAATAAAGTTGACTTGAAAATACAAAAAAAGGCCATCGTAACAGTGTACCTTTGGTATGACCAGTCCTACAATCCATTTCGTGGTTTACATTCTGACAATAGCAAACAGCTTCCACGTTCCATTTTTTGTTTGGGATTAACGTTAAACCGTCGAGTTAGCTGGCAGGTAGGTGGGTTGCCTTCTTTTTTTCCCCCCAGACGTATCGTTTTTTCAATTATTTTTTGGTACAAATAAAAAAGGAGCATCATCAAGCAAGAGAACAAAAAAAAATCGAGATTTCGAGGACCTCTAAGCCTCGCGTGTACGCAGTCACATAAAAAAGGAAATAAAATTTGAAAGATGTGTCTCTCGTGCACAACATCTCTAAAAATAACAAAATTCTTCGCAAACAGTAATCCCAGGGGTCCTAACGCTGTTCTCAAAAAAATTAAAAATGGTAACTTCAAGGTCACTTCTCGTTTTTTGGGGAGGGAAAAAAAAAACTTTCCCCCTCAGAGGCGGTAGGCAGCAACGAAAGTGAAGTTTAAAAAAGTGCAAATTCCTCGGACATACACTGGACGTTGGTTATCGCCGTATCATAGGGACGGGGTACTAGATAAGATTTTTTTCGTCAGGCAATTTCGGGGTCTCGCGGTTTGGTGTCACAGTTTTGCTTCTTACCACGAACAACACAACACAGATGCCAGATGTTTTTCTCAACCCTTTCTCTGCGGGAAAGCCTCCCCTCCTCAGTGCAGCTTTGGCAGCTTTGTAGCCACTGGTGCAAGCCGTAGTGGGTGTCAGCCTTCTTATCAGTAACCTCAGTACATTGATAAAAAGAAACGGCGGCCATAACACCCAAAAGTTCCTGGCGAAGCCACGGTACGCAACATTTCTAAAAATGTTGCCATAAAATGGCACTTTCGTTGGTAAATCCGTAAATTTTACTTCCATGTTTTGCTAAAACGAAAGCTTTTGGCGAAGCCACGGTACGCAACATTTCAAAAAATTGCGCTAAAATTGTACATTGTGGCACCCGCAGCCCTGCAGACCACTGATCTTGGCAAAAAGAAGAAAAATCCCGAAGCATGCTCAAATAAGATTCGCAAAGAACAAGCTCCAACGTGTTCCCGGTGTATGTTAAGTATCCGAGGTAACTTCGTGACACCGGATTTTAAAAATAAAAAAGGTCACTTTTTAGGGCACTTTTCGAAGGTCACTTCGAAGTGACCTTCGGATTTCAAAAAAATAAAAAAGGTCACTTCAGAAGTGGTAAAAGTTACCACTCTTAGGACCCCTGAGTAATCCCCATCCCCAACATAAAATATCAATTTTCTATATAAAATAATTCCCTTCCCCCCCCTCATCCACTTCGTTTTTTTATTGATTTTTTTTTCAGCATAATTCCCCCCTCCCTCTAATCCCCATCTATCTCCCCCAAAGTAATAAAATAACACACACTATTTTTTTCTCCAAAAAAAAACAGAATAATTTGACAAGATGCATGCAATAAACCACAAATTAAATTCTTTTTTGACCCCTCCAAAAAAAGTGTATTGCTTTAGTACTTCTTCCTTTTTTCACCCTTGAAAGGGGGGGTGTTTTTTCTCTTTTTTTGATAAATTGTTGGAGTAATGTAGTTGCCTCGGTTGTGTTGCCACAGTTGTGCAATCTCCACTGTCTTTTTTTTTTTTTCAACACCAAAATGCAAAAACCTGGATTGACTTCCCCTTTTTTTTACCATCTTCTTCTCCCCCTCATTTTTCTCACTCAAATTCCATGCTCTGCGAGGAAAGCTCCAATGAGGAAGGGAGGGGGAGTCCTTGGTGGATTGGCACATCCCGCGCCTCGCCTTGCTGGTCGAGGATGACACAGCCTGCCCCGGAGGTGGAGGTGGTCCTGGGGGAGGCCAGAGACGTGGTCGTTTGCGGATACATCGGGCCAGCGTAAGGGCTCACTGCAGAAATGGTGAGAGCGTTGGGGAAGGGTGGGGCACGGAACTGCCGGACCGGGTATTTTATCATATCGATCGACGTCTTGCGCGGTGCGTGCATCTGCGGCTGCAGGCCAGGGGAGTTCAGCACAACCCCGCCGGTTCCATTTGTTGCGTTGTGGTGTTTGCGGTCCTCTGCGACATTCGCTGCGGGCTGTACGATGTGCATCTCCTCCTCAACAGCACCAGGCCCGGCAACTGGATGGATGGTACGCTGTTTGCCTTGGAAACATCCGAAGAACGGTAGAGACCTAGCCCATGGGGGGTCCTGTAAGAAGATTTTATAAAAAAAAAGAGAAAAAATACGCATACCTTGTAATCATAGATATCAGCGCAGATGTCACGCAGACTGGGGCGAATCTTACGCTGCAGAAAGAGTGCTGTAAAGTCCACCACCACAACCAGCCCGAAGACCGTCAGGAGCGCGAGCAGGTAGTGCTTCGGGTCGCTGAAGAGGGGCTCCGCCATCAGGTAAAACTCCGTCTCCCCGAGCAAATCGGGCAGATACGCTGCACTGTACAGCCACAACCACGCTGGGTAGAATAGGTACGAGAAGAGCAGCCCCCCTGCCTGTATACTGGTCACCTGATGTAAATGCACCGCCGCCTTCGTTAACACACAGAACACCACCATCGTCATTAAATAGGTTCCGGTTTGCTTCAACCCGCCATTTCTCCCGCTCAGCACATCAGTGTCGTCCTGAAGCATGATAGGGAACCCTGTCCAAAATATGATACTCCCGTGGAACAGTGCGGTCATAAACCAACATCCGATGCTAAATGAGTCAAAGTAATGCCCGGTACGCATTTGAGCATAGAGGCGGGGTCCCAGAACTTTATCCATCAGGATTTCTTCGCTAATATCTTTGCCAAAGGATCCAACAAGAAGGGGTGGGAAGAAGGAAAACGCAGTGTTCTTTATCGCCAGCAACCAGGAATCGAAAACGGTCTTCCCCGAGAAGCAGCTGAATATCGCGAAGTACACCTGGCATAGGGAGAGCACGATGTTTTTGTAGAAGGAAAAGCAGACGCAACGGGAGTTTCGGTACATCGAGTACCGTCCGTGAACGACAAGCAGGCGCTTCAGGAAGCGGAACCGCGGGATGGCGTAGTCAGAGGCAAGCTCCGCCTGGGAGCCCTCAAGGCCGATGATGCCGATGCCCACCATTGCAGCGGAGATCATGGTCGCGTCGTTGGCGCCGTCCCCGATTGCAAGTGCTGTCTCCCCACTCTCCCTCTGAAACAAATTCACAATATACCCCTTCTGAGCTGGGGTCAAACGACAGCAAATCTGAGGTTAAAGTTGTGGGAGAGAAACGAAAATAGTTAACTCTGATATGGTGTGGCTGACGACCCCAAAATAGCAGAAAATAGAAGAAAATAGCACAAAATAGCACCCCCCTTCAGCCACACCATGATAGGTAAGTAAAAAGGGGGAAAAAAAAAAGGTTTTTTTCGTTGATTGTACAATTGCCCTGTTGGAGGGGGGTGATTGGCCTACCGTATCTGAGGAACTATTTCTCCTTTAAGCCACGCTTAGGTATAAAAAGAACAAAAAAAATTACATACCGCCGAGTGGATTTCCAGAGAGAGCAATACAAACTGCTTTTCCAATGTTTTCTGTAAAAATAATTTCAGTTTTTTTTTCTCTTTTTCCAAAAAAAACCCATACCTCCTTCTCCCCTTGCATGATGTCTAGGGTAGGCCCATCCAATGCTATTGTAACCCGACTCTTCTGCCCAGCAACCTTATTGAGTTGCAGCTCCTTTGCACGCTCCATCGCGCCATTGATGCGGTCGAGACATACTGCCTCTTTGCGCCGTTTTTTCCGCTCCGCCTCGTCTTCTGCACTGTCCAAAACTATGGATACTTCGGGAGCAGCTTCAGCCGCTTCAGATGGATCCTCAGGACTGTCCGGAACGAGAGGAGCAACCAGACGGCTTTCGTGGTAGTCCTCTTTGGTCACATTGATTGGGATAATCTCGGCCCCGTCTGCGAGACCGCAGGTTTTGCCAATTTCAATTCCGGTCTCAAGTTTGTCTCCAGTCAGCATCCAAACGATGACCCCAGCATCAGTCAAAAATTTTATGGTTTCTGCAACACCGTCTTGGAGTTTGTCTTCGTATCCGGTAATGCCAATGAGCCAGAGTTGGGATTCTATCGTGAGGCAGACTTTGTCGACCATTTCGTCGGTTTTGCCGAGAACGGTTTGGACCGCGTTGTAGTCTTCTGTGAATTGTTGGTAGGTTGCTTCGTCGATTTCTCTGTAGGCTAGACAGAGGGTACGGTACTGCTGGCTTGCGTATTCTACGACGCTACGTTGGGCGACGTCGCGAGATGCGTCTGTAAGACACGATGGATGTAAATTGTTCAGCACGCTCGAATCCGCGCCTTTGCAAAAGACAATGATCTGCCCATTCGCATCCTTCAGAATGATCGACATCATCTTCCGCGTCGGCGTGAACTCCAGCTCCTGCAGAATTTCAAACTCATGCTCGACCGTCCCGATCATTACCTTCATCGTTTTTGAGGTCCGTTTCGTCAACAGAAATTTGTTTGCGCTGGCGCAGGTTACCAAGGCTACTTCATCGGGGGAGGAGCCCTCAAAATTTGCTTTTCCGGTTTCTTCATTGTGGAAGGGGACGACGGTGTGGCACATTGCCATGCAAGCGAGGTAGCGATTTACGTTGTCTGCATGAGACCCGGTTTGGAGAACTTTGACAAATTGAGAAGCGCATCCGGAAGATCCGCCAGAACGTTCGATTTCTCCTGGGTTGGAGACTTCGTCGTGCGGGACCCATATGTTATCTGTGAGGACGCAGCCGCTCATGTAGCGCATAATGTTTTCGGTGAGGGTCCCTGTTTTATCAGAGAATACGTATTTAACGACGGCCAGCTGTTCGTTCAAGTCGGAGGTCTTAGGACGGCACCCAACCCATCCCAGAGATGGCATCCAGTGCATCATGTCTTGGTCCCATTTCATGAGAACAATTTGATTCACCTTGCACATCTCAACCGTCACAAAAAGAGAGATCGGAATAAGAAACGACAGCAAAATGAAGTACGTCATATAATTCAAAAAAAAGTTTTCCGCGTCGGAAAACTCAGTCAAGATGGTCGAGAGGTACCAATGCCCTTTGTTTTCCGCACGCCACCACGTAGACAGCGCGCACAGCGGGAACAACAGAGAGTGTTTGAACACAAAAATCCCTCCGACCAGCGAATTCACCTTTTTCGCGAGGAACGACGGCTTCCGCTTCGTCTTCTTCAGATTCTTCCCCTGCTTTGTGTGCTTCCCGGTGTAGATCACCAAGGCTGTTGCCCATTCCGTCTTTTTCATCGCAGAACCTCTCCATATAATATTTTTGATACTCAACGGTTCTTTCGAATCGCCTATATGCAACACCCCCTGCCACGTGTACAGCTTTGAGTTCGGTTTGTCCACCGCAACGTGCATGCCTTCCTCTTCTGAGGTAGGTAGCGCTGAGAAATGCGAAGGGAGTTTTAAATGTTGCGTTTCAGTCCTAGATTTGCGAGGTTTGACGGAAGTCTCTCCGTCAAGCTGGCTGGTCTCGATGTACACCACCCCATCGTCATCGGAGGAGCTGAGAATGACCACATCTGCCTTAACCGCGCAGGCCTCCCCCCCTTTCCCCCTCTCCATCATGAGGATATCGCCCACCTTCACCTCCAAGGAAGGAACCTCCTTCCAGCTGTCCCCAGACAGCACCTTGACCACAGCGGAGTTGTCATTGTGGTCCGCACGATGTCTCTTCCAATCCTCGTACCCATCCTTAAACGCAGAGGCGGAGAGCACAGCTACCAACGGGATGACTGCAGAGAAAGGGGTAATAGGGGAAACCCCTGGGACAAATGAGATTACCATTACCAAGAAGAAGTAGACATTGGAGATCTGGTGGAATTGGTGAAAGAGGTTGAGCGGAAGGAAGTTGAAAAGCGTATAGTGGCTGGTCTTCAAGAAGTTTGCAGGGAATTTGCTTTGTGCATTGCGGCTGTCGTTGTTGATGAACACCTCGCGGTACTCCTCGCTGTCTTCGTCAGACTCTGCGAAGGAAGCTCCATCATCCTCAGACGCTGCCTTCTTCCCTACCAACAACGATCCAAACACCGACGCTCGATGGAACAACGAGCTCTTCCTTCGTGTACTCATTTGAGAAGAAAAAAATCAAAAAAAAAAAAAAAAAAAAAATCAAAAAAATGGGAGACCCCAAACCAAGGGGCCCACCTTCCCTACTCTAAAGCCACCGTGGATTTTTTTTAGAGAGAGAGAGAGAGAGGAAAAATAGAGAAGTTTTTGAAGTTACACCGAGAAGGTGTATGTGTTGTGTGTGGGTGGGTTTATTTTTTTGTGTGTTGTGTTGCACCCCGGTGCCTGTTGGGGGGGGTTTGAAAAGATTGTGGGATTGTGGGGGTTTGTTGGAGAAATAGAAGTTTGTTTTGTGCGTAAAGTGTGTAATATTCTGTGTTATCCGAGGAGGGGGGGGTTATCGAACCCCCAGCGAGAGCGCTTTCATTTGGGCATGGACACGGTTACCACAAAAGAGGGTTGTACATCATCATCGGTCCCATCCAAGAAAGAAGATGGAGGGTATTTTCAAAATCAGAAACTAGGTTGGAGTTTGGTTTGTTTTTGTTTTTTTGTTTTTGTGTCGTGTTTTTTTTTTTTTTTTTGAAATATTTTGTTTTAGTTTGCGAAAGGTATCCCTGAGGATTTGATCCACATGTGAATCGGTAGGGTGTTGTTTTATTCAGAGAATAAACGGGGGAAAAAAAAAGGAAAAGAAAAGAGAAAAGCTGCCTCAGTCATCTTGCCGACATAGGCATGTTTTATGTAACGACAATCACCCTACCTAGGTTTGAATCGTTAGTTATTTTATGGAAAAAAAAATTGTTGGAGTAGTGTAATCGCCTCTGTTGTGTTGCCACAATAATGTGCAAATCTCCATTTTTTTTTCCACACGTAATTTTGTTTTTGTTTTTGTTCGTTTCAGTTTTTTTTCCAAAAAAGAAGCAAAATTAACGTAATAAAAGCAGCGTCCAATCCCTCATAAATGGGATTTGGAGAAAAAAAAAGGGAGCGGGCACTGAGCCAAGAGGTGGGGAAACTGCATAGCCGTAAGAAAAAGAAGTTAGCCAAATAAATAAAGAAGAATAGTTTTATCAGAAGCACCTGAGCCTCTCTCGTGCTCTTAGTCATCTGACAGAAACAAAAAATGGTGGCTATTGATGCAGACACCCCCTCTACCCTACCCCCTGTACGATGCCAGCCCCCCAGATGAAAGTCCACTGGCCCCCTTGGCGGCCCAGACACTCTTTAAGCTAGCCCACCTATTTTTCGAAAAAAAAAAGAAATGCTGCAAAGTTTTGTGTTCCTTCTGTTTGAAACCTTGAAAAGTGTTGTAAATTTTTCTTATGTTCTGAAAATCGTTGGAAAGAGGAAAGCCAGACCACATCTGGCTGATTACAGCAGAAGAAGGGCGAGTCTTGCACCAAAGCAAAGGCTGATGGACAGCCCTGACACGAAGGCAATTGCACGGAACGGCTGGATGGCAAAGAGGTAGAAGAAGGCGTGTGCAAACCTGAGGGCGGCGTAGGCCTTGAGCATCAGGATGTCGTGGTCCTGTGCAAGCCCGGTGAGGCCCAGCATCAATGCCATCAGGAGCAGGAAGGGCTCGTTCTCGAGAGTGTTCGATGTGATGCCCTGCAGACGTGTCTGGTCGAACTTCGGTCCAAACGCACCCAACAGCAGCTTGAACATGGCGACAAGAATCCATGGCATGTGTGTCGAATCCTCAGCAGTCTTAAACTGCGATGTCATCAGGCGTGTGCGCACGGCAAGCAGGTGTGTCACCGCAAGCTTCACACCAAGGAGCCCGGTCACTCCGGCAAGCACTGTCAGGAAGGCTTCGTTTTGCATCTTGGCTTTGGGGGGTGGTGTTTGTGTAGTGTTTATCTGTACAGAGGGTGTGGGAGCGGATAGATGACAATGAAAAAAAAAGGTGTTGAACCTTTTACCTTCAGTAGGAAGCTTTGGTGTGTATGCATCACCGTGCCTTACACATCTCTGATCTCTGACTTGTTTGTGCGTAAAGTGTGTAATAAATATTCTGTGGTTGGTGTGATTTTTCTAAAAAAAAGGTGTAAAAAAGGTCCTTCTAAGGTATGGTGGTTTTCCTTAGGGCATTTCCTTAAGGAAAACGTGACTTTTTCCCGAGCTTTCTCTGTGGTGGAGTGGACTTGTTTTCGATCAAAAAACTGTGTACCCAGTACCCAGTACCCAGTACCCAGTACCCAGTACCCAGTACCCAGTACCCAGTACCCAGTACCCAGTACCCAGTACCCAGTACCCAGTACCCAGTACCCAGTACCCAGTACCCAGTACCCAGTACCCAGTACCCAGTACCCAGTACCCAGTACCCAGTACCCAGTACCCAGTACCCAGTACCCAGTACCCAGTACCCAGTACCCAGTACCAAAGGGCCGATGGAGGGTTCCGAGACGGCGATAGCCTGCGACACTATGTCATGGGAAGGTGGGATACTAGCTTGCGCCGCAGGCGCACGGTACGCTACTTTTATTGTTTCGGCGTATCCTTTTTTCTCACTCTTCGTTGGGTTCCACGAGCTCCGCCCGTCAAATGATGGGGTGTAAAATTCGCATCTACGCAAACTGCCCCACGTTCCTTTTGTACTTTTCCTTCAGAAGTCAAGTACTGACCATATTTTGCACACAGAACCTGAAAATGGCCTGTAAAAACTGACACATGCATTTTAGGTCAAAAATACTCATTTCTGAGCGCAAAGTGACCCCATCACAGCACGTACAGGCTCCGGTGCACCGAAATCAAAAAAAAAAAATTTTGATTTTTTGTGGGGAAAAATTTCTGGGGAAATTTTCTGGCCACAAAAAACCACCAAAAAGATGTACACAAAATAATTTTAGCACCCCGCAAAAAAAAAGGTGTAAAAAAGGTCCTTCTAAGGTCCTTCACCCTTGTTTTGGTCACACCACAGTGGTGATATTTTTATTACCTACCCCCCCCCGTGCATAAGTCCGACCCCCATGACCCGTGCATAAGTCCGATGACCCGTGTATAAGTCCGGGCAGATTTGGGCTCAGGATCGGACTTATGCACAGGCCGACTTATACACCGGTTTTGTGTACTAGTGGTAGGGAGAAATTTTTTTGAGGCGTTTTCCCGCTCGCGAAGCGAGCGGGAGAAAAAATTTGAGGTATTTTTCCGCGAGCGAAGCGAGCGTAACTTTATTTTTATTGGTGGTGTATTCACCAGGGATCATCTTCACGCTTCTCATGTCAAAACATCATCCTCACAATGCTCAAAGATGTGCACCTGTTACTGCAACATTGTGGAAAACTTTGCACCCCAAACAGTCTCAACAGCCAAAAGGTGTCCCTTGTTGAGTGGGTTCTCATGTTTGATACCTGCACAGCAAGCATTCCTCCAACGCTGTTTGGCCTGTCTGCGGCGTTGTGCCGAAGGTGCACGAAGACAGGGTAAATTTTGCGGTGTCACATGTGGGTCACTCACACTGAGGTCATGTGACCCTGCATGGGTCTGGGTACCTGGGTGCACAAAACCGGTGTATAAGTCCGATACCCGTGCATAAGTCCGAAACCCCGTGTATAAGTCCGGAGGCCCTCAGCCCCCCCAAAAATCGGACTTATACGCAGACTTATGCACGGGGGGGGGTAGGTACTGCAATACGCTCCCAACTGACTACCTGGCGAAGAGGAAACCTCTTTGAGGCCAAAAAAAATGGCTGATTCTCTCTGTATTGCTTTGGCTTTTGGTATTTTGCCGAAAAAAGTTTATTTTTGGTAGAGTGGGGTAGAGGGGGAATGCCTATTTTTTTTGTAGGATCAACAATCAAACCCTGTCCTCGAGAATGGGTTCTGTCCAAAAACAAAGTCACCCGAAGACCAAAAAATGAATTTCAAAAGGTATGGCCATGGATATGCACATCATCCACCCGCTGAAAACTACTTAAGACCAACACACAATGGTTTTCAATGAAAGTAGCATTCCCAACTACCGTATGAGGCGATGCAGATCATCCTCAGCCAATTGAAAGTATCATTTTCCCCCCCATTTTCTCGTGTTTCTATTTTTTTAAAATGTCGGGTGAAGGCTAGAAGTATGTTCACGTCTGCCGTTCCCGAAAGAGAAGGGGGTAAAGAAAAGTTGAAAAGGTGAATATGTCAATAGAAAGGGTACAGCAAAAAGCGTTGTAAACAAATTCATATACTTTCACATAAAATTTGAAAGCATTAGGGAAGTGTATAAAAAACAACAACAACCTTGTTGTAAAGAAAGAGCAGTAGAAACACGCTAAAAAACGCATCTCAGTCAAGCTCGTGCAAAGGGTGGGACGTGGGTGTTCCGTAAGAGAACGGAGGCGGTTCACAACCGCTCGGCAAATCACGCGACCTCTTTAATAATGAAATAGTTGAAACGTGCTAAAACGCATCTCAGTCAAGCTCATGCAAGAAGAAGAAAACAAAACTAAACAGAAAAAAAACTCACTTCTTTCAAAAGAATTAAATTCAAAAAAAAACCATCAAGAAAAATTGAAGATAACTAGCAGCCTCTCTGAGACTTAAACAGTCACCCCACAGCGCACAGGGCTCAACAACGGCAAAAGGTTTGGTCCTTAAAAAGGACCTTAAATGTTGATGAATGCACTTCTGTACAAGAAAAAAAAGGGGTTCCAATCCATCTGGAGAAAAAAAGAAAATTTTATAAGATGATCCTAAGCCTCTCGTTGCTTAGTCACCTTTTAAAAAAAAGGTGAGGGGGGGGCGGGGGGGTTGAAATGGCCCAGTCACCCACCCACCTCTGACTCTCTTCCCCTGCTGCGTTGTTCCATAAATCGGAAGGTGTCATCTGGTCCGCTGGACACAAAAAAAAACACAGCCCCATTTCGGTCGAAGCAAGGCAAGAAGCGCAATAGGTGGGGCAGGGAAGGGAAGAAATCCGAGAAAGCCCTTGCAGGGGAGGGGGGAAGTGTAAATCACAAAAAAAAAGGGGAAGACGAAAGAAAGAAAAAAGTTGATGCAGATGAAACATAAGCTCTCTCTCAGCTTCACCTTTCAAAAAAAAAAAATTGAAGAAAGCTTCTTTTGTTGGACCACCTTGCCGCCTTACGTCTGTGTTTTTTTTAGCCACCCTTTCAAAATGGAATGGGTGGCATAGTACGACATAAGGGAAAGGGACTCACAAAGGAAAAAAGCGGGAAAGGGAAGAGCGAGGGGGAAAGGGGGAACTTTGGAAAAAGGGAGAAAACGAGGTGTCTTCACGTTAAACTTCTTTTTAAGGGAATGTGGTCATCTTGAGAGAATATAAAAAAGAGAAGTACGCTCCACTGTTCAATGAGAAGGCGCCCAACAAAGAATATTTAACAATCAATCACCCATTTTATTAGGGTTCTCTCTTTTTCAATGCCTTCAATTTTTCACACAAAAAAAACATACTTCATAAAATACGATGACATCCATCTCTCTTCTGCCTGAATGCACAACAAACACATTGTTCACACGATACGGTCAAACACTCTGGATCGTTCAAAAAAAAAGAGAAGTTGAAAGTTCAAACGCATCACCGTTTATCGGCGGACGCAGGCACGGAAAGAAAAAAAACAATTAATATTCTCCACGTTGGGTATGTGTGTCGGAATACTGTCCGTGCCACATACGCTACTGTGAAAAAAGAAAAATATTTTGACTAGAAATACATAGCGCTCTCATAGTGTTCTGACGTATGCCAAAAAAAAGGGCGAAAGCCTTCAGCATCTCAAAAGACGCTTTCATCAAATGCTGGTATTATGTTTCAAAAATCTCTCAGGTCAAAAATAAAAACCTGGAAAAAGGTGCCAAAACTTCCCCCCAAAAAGGGGACCAGAAACGACCAACTCGTCTCCAAAGCGGGAAGGTGAGCATTATAGTGCTTTGGGATACGGGGTCCCCTTAAGAAGTGGATTCCCTGTTTCAATTTGGTCCGAAGACCGCATTGCCTAAAAGGACAACGGGCTCACCTATTTAAGGGTCGAGATCTCGTTCGTTAACGGAATCAACCAGACAAGCCAACGGTGAAACCACAAGTAAAACCACAAGTCAAGTTATTTACTTCACCGTGTACGAGGGGGTAGGAGGGGGGGGGGGGGGGGGGTAGGGGGGTCAGTGGTGTATAAATCCCTGTACAAATACTGTCACAAACCCATTTTTTTGAAATTTAGGTGAAGAAATCCACCAAAAAGGTCGTACCTGGCCGCAAATCGCCCTGGGGATCACCCAAATATCCCATTAAACCACCTGACAACCTCTACAGAGACTTTCCTGATTAAAAAAAATCGGTTTTTTGTGAAAAAAAGGCCAAAAATGCGTAACGCTCGCGTAACGCTATTGGGTCAATTTTCAACACTTTTCAAAAAAAATATTTGAGGAGACATTAGGCCTTCTAAGCACCCGAAAACCACCTTGGTCCACATCCGGTGGGGTCCCAGGGTGGAAATGTATGGTTTTTGCAGCTTTTAGGGGTCCTGTGTAGGCCCCAGATGTATTCTGTAGTGTCTGAAACACTTAAAAAAGCAGTACTGCCCTCACTTCTTAGCATGTTTACACACATAAAAACCCCAAAAAAATTGTCCACAGGTTCACATAAGTCCCCAAAACCACTCGAAAGTGATTGCCGGACCCCACTGGGGGTGGAAAAAATTGTTTTCAGATGGTTTTGCCCATTTTGGTGACCTCTGGCTCGAAACCTCTCAGATGTCACACTTCTGTCACACTTCTTCCTCCCGGCTAAAATGTGGTTTTTGTGTATAAAAAAAATTCAAAATTTTCAGCAAAGACATGAAAAAAACTGGACTTTTGGCTCCAAAACCCCACGGAAATCACTCCGTGCACACATATGACTGGAAAAAACCACTTTTCCTCTTGTTTTGGGCTATTTCAAAATTTTGAATTTTTTGATAAATCGCCTTGTATCAAATCCCCTCTGAAAAGGGGGAATTTGGGTGAAAACGCGACAAAAAGTGTCGAAAAATCGAGAAAAAAAGTGCCAAAAAGTGCCAAAAAGGCACCAAAACGTAAGAAATAGTCCCACAAATGTGTTTTCTGGGGTGGTTTTGTGTTTTCGGATATTTTTTTTGCACTTTTTCATGATTTTTTGGGGGGTGTGACAGAAAAAAGGGTCTCACTGATCCCCCTAGGGGGGGGGGGGGGACATACGTGCCCTGAGGGTCTTCGCGACACAGCAGCAGGGTCACAGCAATAAGGGGAGGCGGAGACATATCTCAAGAGGGTTGGGAGGGGCCGGTGGGACCAATAATAGGGTAAAGCACACATGTTTGCTCACCTTTTTAAGAGACACTAGAAGTTTGGGGGGTAATAAAACAGTGGGGTGGGATGGGATGGGGCGGGACATTCAATAGAAGAGAGAGGAGGGGCCAATCAAACCACAACATAAAAGGATTTTTAAGGCACTAAACAAAGTTTATCTGATCCTAAGCCCCACAGTGCTTTAAGATCTTCCCAGAAATTAGTGTTTTTTGATCATATCAGTTCTACCTAATGAGACTGCAAGGGAGAGGGGTGATATGGAACCTCGCTTCACCGTAGGGTCTGCTCCAGCAGAGAGGAGCGCCTCCGCCACATCGCTGTGCCCTTTCCGTACAGCAAGCAGCAATGGATAGGCTCCGTCAGATCCTTTCGTTGATGCGCCAAGACGGAGTAGGGTACGTACCACCTCCACCACCCCCATATCCGCCGCCAGCGCCAAGGCAGTCTCCGGAAACCTTCCCGTTTTTTCATCCACATCTGCCCCCGCAGCATACAGAATTTCTATCAAAGACGTTACCTCCCCCTCAACCGCAACCATCAACGGTGTGTACACACGCATTCCCCCAAAGTGGTTTCGCGTTCTAGGATCGCAAGGTAAAAAGCAAAGGCCATTTACATCAATTAGACCGGAATTGAGAAGGTCGATGATGGTGTTGCCTGCTTTGCGTCGTACTGCAAGAGAAAGGTCTTGTGTGTCCATTTGGGTGATGTGAAAGCCGTTTCGGGTGAGACAGTTTTTGGCGGCAACAGAAATGTTTGGTTTCGCTGAGATGATGTCACCTTGAGAGATAATACGGATGTCGTCATCACATTCCAGCATTGTAGTGGAATCTCCATCGGGGGCGTGTAAATCGAAGTGAGAATCCTCCCAAGCACAGCTTCCCACCACTACAGAACGCAAACGACGATACGGCGCGTCATCCACCTCTACACTAGCCGGAACCGTCAGCCCATTTGCCTCTATAGAAATGAAAACATCCATTTTATTCGACAATCACCTCAAAAAAAAAACCCCACAGGGAGGATAATAGGGTACTAACCACCAATGGTGCTTTTTTTGATTCAAAGCCTTTTAAGGTTTTGTATGAAATGCAGGCGATATGAGAAAAAAAAATCTACCGTAAAAATAGCAATGTTGTTTTGATCAACCCAAAAGAGAAGAAGAAGTGTAAAAAGAGAGCGAAAGGAGAAGAAAATAAAAGAAAATCTGTGAAAAATGGATGAGAGTTGAAAAAAAGGAGAGGGGATTAAGAGAAAAATAGGGGGTGATGTGAGTTCTATTTTTATTTTTTTGGGAGTAGGGGGGGAACTATTCGGCGAGAACTTGAGATCGGGGGGGAAAATGGAGTCCAAATTTTAGGAATTTTAGAAAAACTTTTTTTTTTTGAGGGGTTGTAGATGGAACCTTGCCTGAAGGTGGCAACGCACACATCCTTTTTTTACAAAAAAAAAGGGAAAATATTTGGAGAAAAGGAGAGATTTTTCAAAAAAACAAAAAAAAATGTGAGTTGATAATGCAAACGCTTCTGGGACCCAGCGCGGGTCGAACCCTCCCCCGAAGTGCTGCACTAAAAAAAAAATATGCATGGAAGGCAAAAGTTGGCGAAGTGTGTTTCACAGAAGAAGTTCTGTATGAACAGTTCGTCCTTTTATTTCTCCAATAAAAAGCGGGATAAAGGGGGGATGGGGAGCTAAAAATGGTAAGAACACTCCGATGAAGGCCATCATAGTGTGCAGGGTGTTAGACACCAAGAGAAAATTTATTTTTTAAAAAAAAGACAGAAAAAAAACACGAGAAAACACTGAAAAAACGCGTCTCATGCATTGTCAGAGCAAAAAAAAAATAAAAAAAATGGTGAGGTGATCGTGCAATGTCAGGGGACTTTATTATTTCTCATACAATCGTGTTCCTGAGGGGGGCTATATTGACATGTCCTTGGCAGGGTTTTCAGGAACACCATACAAAGCTACAAACCATATCTGTAGCGGTTTCGTATGTGAATGTGACCCCACCATAAAGACCAATCGGTCCGTTAAATCAAACGCCTGTCGTAAAAAAAAAGTAGCGTACCGTGGCTGCGCCTGCGGCGCAGCCAATAATTTCGAGTGGTAGTGCACAGCTCTACCCTAACGTGCGATTTTATGTCACAGTTTTTAAAATGTTGTGCACCGTGGCTTCGCCAGGAAAGTTTTGGTGCCAAAAATGGGCAGACAAGGAGGAGGAGGGGGAAGAGTTGTGGTCTCTGTCAATGTGCGGAGGATTTTTTTTTCTCTCCAAAACCCCAAACTTTTAAAGTCCCCTGACTGCAATGTGGAAAAAAAAAAAAGAAAAAAAAGGAAATCGAATGTGGCCGCCTGATTTTTGCCTGAAATTTGGTGGATTTTGGTATTTTAAACCCCTCCTAACTCCATCACAATTTCAGGAAAAAATCAGGTGGTGTTGGCTTCGAAGGAAATCGCAGCCTTGAGCAACACAGATACCATGGATGATGATGAGGGGGTGCCCAACGACTGGTCTATCACACATGCATACGTCAATATGCATGACAATTCTTCTTTTTTTTGTTTCTGGAAACAAAAAAGAAAAGAAAAACCCACCCAAGAAAGGCGTCGCACCACATTCACTGACATTCAATAATGCTTTGTGTGTGGATCTCTTCACGAAAGAACAATATACCGTAATCGTACAAAAATTATCTACCGTACTAATGTTCGACCTTCAGGATTTTTTTCTGGAAGTTCAACCTTTTTTTTTACGGTCATTTTTTACGATTATGGTAACCCACTTTGCGCCTTTATTGGAAAACAGAAAAAGCGAGAAAAAAAAAAGGCAGGAAGAAGGGGGTATGATTTAACCTGACATATGCTTTGTCACCTTTGCCCTTTTAGTCGCCTATTTATACATAAACAAGGCGTACGACGCACACACCCTGTTCCGCCCCCTCCCCTCCGCACTCGCTTTCCTCTACAACTTCTTCTTGCATTAGGCAGCGACAGAACACCGTCAGATCACCCCTTGGGGGCAAGGATACCAAAAACCCATGATGAAAGAGAAGAAAGCAGAGAGAGAGAGAGAGAGGGCTGATAAGGGCCAAAGAGAGAAGGGAAGAAAGGGAGGGCGTTTTGTCTCTCTCGGTGGACGCGCACGGCGGAACCGGTCAGGGGGATTACTGGTGAAACCACTAATCGTCATGAACAGTGTAAAAGCACTGTGGTCCCTCTAACCAATCCGCCGTGCAGGTACTGATGGGGCAGGGGGGGTGCGGTGAAGTAAATGACTTTGACTTTTGTGGTGTTACGTTGTGTTTCTGCTGTTGGCTATAAACAACGGTGAAAAATCACAAAATGATACCAATCAATTCATTTACTTCAGCCGTTTGTGTACCGAGACTTCTCCAACCTGAGAGGGAGAGAGAGAGGGAGGGAGGGAGATAAAAAAAAGTAATCCATCCAGTAATATCAGGTATCACTGGAAGAAAAAAAAAAACGGCTGACCCTCCCTCCCCACACCACACCACACCTACACTACATATTTTCAAAAATAAATAAATTAAAAACAGAAAAGTTGTCACCATTGGAAATAGTATACTGTAAGGGAGCAGGGAGGTGAGAAAGACAGGATCTGGTTCATGGTTCTGATTCTCTCTTTTTCCCCACAACACAGGACTAAAAGGGGGGTGATGGGGCAGGGACGTTCCCTCTTGGGTGTTGATGTTGTGTGTCTTGAATACCTTTTTAGAGAACACAAGGAAATACTAAAAGAGTGAAGTTGAAAGTGCAAAACGCCTCGCCGTTCATCAGTGGACGCAGGGCACTGAAGAAAAAGAAAAGTTTATAAGATGACCCCAAGCCTCTCGTTGCTTAGTCTGATTAGATTGTTTTTTGGTTTATTCATCAGTCTCGCGCTTAGTCTGATTAGATTACTTAATGTTTTGAACATTGGTTATTATTGGGCCCGTGCTTAGTCACCCGAAAAATAAAGAAGGCAGACGAGACACACCTTCACGGCAATTTCAGTACACTTTCTTATGCAGAGCAGAAACGCCGTTTTTTTTTTATGAACCTTTTTCTGGATCAAAAAATCGCGTTATTCTTGAGTTCATAGTCCCACACAGCCTGAAAAAATATTGTCAAAAAAAGGTTGACTTGAAATACAAAGCCCTCTCGTGAACAGTGTACATTGATATGACCGGCTATACCGGGGGTGGACACTCAACCCTGCAGTCCTACAATCCATTTCGTGGTTTACATCTACACAAAAAAATAGGGGGGGGAAAAAACAACTGAATTTTTTACTCGCATCTGAAATGCTGACCGTTTTACTTAATTTTTAAAAAAAATTGGTACAGATTACCCTTTTAGTTCGGTGTGCTGTGAAACACTGTTTTTTATACATTTTCAAAAAAAAAAAAATTGTAACATGTCCACCTTTCTTAGAACCGTTTTAAGTCCCGCGAGAGGGAGGGAAGTGAGTCGGGTATGGGTGGGAAGGTATAGGTCAACCTGGGGGGAAAAAATGGGGAGGAGGGAAGGAAAAAAGAAGCAGAAAAAGAAAATTTTGATCAGATAGGAATGCACCTAAGCGTATATCTCCATCCTTTTCACATTCCTTTTCGCTTTACTCTACACAAATTTCCAAAAGAACTCACTTCGAGGCGAGTCATCTGAGGGGGGGTTTTTTTTATACTTTATTTTTGTAAAAAATTAGATGGATAAAATCGATGGTTCAAAAAAAACCAAACAAGCTTCAGTAACGGACATGAAAAACACACATAAGTAGTCACACGTTTTATTTTTTGTTGTATTTTTGGTGTTCCCGAAAGGGCCCATATTGACAGGTCCTTGACATGTCCTCGACAGGTGTTCGGTAACACCAATTTTTATTATATTTTTACGTCACACATAATTCCAAGAGCATTGTTCAGAAATGCAAGAAAAAAAAATTGAAAACCTAACACCCTCTACCACCTGCCAAACTAGGTGGACAAAACACAAAACACAAAAAGCACACGACATTTTTTTTTCTCTTTGGCACACATTTTTTTAACCTTTTTTAGGGGGTAACAGGCCATCCAACCTTGCGTCCGTGCTTCTCATCATCCCAGGTTTTGAAGGGGTGGAGCGCACGGAGCGCTTCCAGGGACTTCACGAGGTCGGCACACTCGGGGTGGGTCTTTTCTCCGCAGGCCTGGAGAACGTTGCTGAGGACGACTGTCGCGGAGTATGCGTATCCTTCGGTGCTGTCGTCGCCAAGCCCGGTGATGATGGTTCCGTTCGTGGAGACATCGTCGATGTAGATTGCATTAGGGAAACGGGACGCAGTGTGGTTCGCCTTCTTCGCGATGATAGAGGTCTCCAATGCGATCTGGTTGTAGTAATTCGCCAGACGCGACTGGCTGACCAAGGTAGGTGGGCACCAATCGTCAAGCCCCGGAATGTGGTATGCCTTCGCGCACGCCTTTGCCGCGTGTTTGTCGAAGAGATACTTCTCCTTGGCAGCCCCGCTGACCTGCTGGCTCAGACCTGAGGTTGCCATCGAGCGAAGGTAGAATTTTGACTCAGATTTGTCCTGGTTGATCACCCCTTGGGCGTCGGAGAAGGCGACGATCGCGGCGGGGGTGGTCTTGGTGACTTCATCTACCCCTCCACCGAGCTTGTTGTCGATAGCGCAGCCGTCGTACCCGCGGGTCTGCTTGCCAAAGAACCGCGACCCTTCAGCAGCATAGATGAGAACACGGTGGTTGCGCTGAATCAGCTCCGCCACAGTGGTCTCGTTGGCGGAGCTCACAGAGGTGTCCCAGATCATGTCCCCAAAGATGTCGACAGTCGCGTTGAAGAACGTCTCCATCTCCTTGTCCGTGATCTTCGGGAACTGCCCCGACTGGCATCCCCCGTGGCGTGTCCACCAGAAGGTGAGGATCTCCTTGGGATGCGCGTCCATCCAGGTCTTGATGTCCTTCAGGTACGTCAGGCAGGGCTCCTTCGACTCCATCATGTGCAGGGCGTACCTGAAGAGGGGTTTTTATGAAGTATATGAAAATTTGGTTGTATTACAGTTGGACAAGAAACTTGGCGACCAAAAAATATTGGCGGATTTTTGGGGGTTATCTGACTTTTTTTGGTCGCCAATATTACTACTTGTCCAACTGTAGTGTTGACTGATTGAGGGTTTTTCGCATAGACACCGTGATGAGCTCCGCTATACTATACATCGTCTGATGTCGGAGTTACCTCTATGGAATCGCAGTAGTTTTTGTCATATTTTTTGTGTGTTAGGGTGTGTGTAGTGAGGATAATATGGGCTTTGCATACCATTCCTTCCCCTCAAGCGTCTTCGGTCCACGAGTGTAGATGACGCGGAAGTCAATGAAACGCACGCCGCCATTGAGCTGGTCAATGATGCTGTAGTCTTGGGTCTGCGACTGCTCGCGGATGAAGCTGGGGATGGAGGGGAGGATGTGAGAAAAGTCGTGGAGGAAGTCGGCCATGGCTGGGGACATATCCTCAGCATCGTCGGAGATGGTGAGCGACAGGTCGTACGTCATCGTGTCGTGTGTACCAGGGAACGACAAATCCAAAAGCGTCTTATCCGCAATCACCGGGTACAAATCCCCCATCCAGTTATCCAGCGTCACTGCTGCGCACAATGGCATGAGTAGAGACAACATGATTGTTTTCTTTTCTTTTCTGTGTGGAAAAAAAATGAGAGGAAAGCAAGAATGGAGTGGAGTGGAGTTGTGAGGAACCAGGCCTGAACCGTGACGGGCCTATTTTCCGGGGTTTTTTCGGCTGGGGACCGGTTTTTTTCCCGCCCTTTTCCCGCCCTTTTCGCGTCTTTTTTGTGTGATTTTTGTGCCCTTTTTCGGGGTTTTTTTGCGCTTTGCGCCCGCCTCCATGACAAATTTGGAAGCGCTGTGAAAATTTGACCCATTTGAACACAATCTGGGCCATATTTGGGTGATGGGTGGAGGGATTTTTTAGACAAAGCTGATATGGGCTGGCCCCTTGCTCATACGCAAGGAAAATCGTCCTCACGGATAGTGTGGAAGAATGGCGGAAGGGGTACTTGTGCCTCGACGAGGGTGATGGAGGGCTCCAGGTTGGCCAGGGCTGCAGTAATCCTCCGAAAGTGGCGTTTGCCCACCTCACTTTGTGGTCTCTCGGAAAAACTACCACTGTGTTCTGTATGAGTTTCAGAGATTTCTTTATCGAGGCAGACTTGAAAGAAAATGAACCATTGGTTCGTGCACCGCCTCAGCGAAGTGTGGTCCATGAGATATTTTTTGGCGATGCTGAACAGGGAAGACATTGGCAACAGATGGACTGTATTTTTTTTTGCGGAGCAAAAAAAAATACAAAAAAAAATGGCGCCGCAGGCGAAAAAAAATTTAGGGCACGGTGTAAAAATCTAGCTTTTTACACCACAGAGTCACTCAACGAACCCTTTTTTGCGAGCAAAAAATGAAAAATGGCGCCGCAGGCAAAAAAAATTTGAGGTACAGCCTGGATGGTGCGGTCAGCAACCCAGTTCCCCAAGGTACTCCCGTTCAACCACAGGGGGGCTTGGTGATGGTGGGGGGCCATTCTGGATTCGGCACCCCTCCCCCCCTTTTTTTTCCCTCCCCCAAAAACTGGTTATTTTGCATGAGCGGTCTCATCCAGACACGTGGTATTTTTTCTCGGGCTCCTCTGAGCCCCTGTGAACCCCTAAAGCGCAGTAGAGACGGCGGGAAAAAAAGTGCGGGAAAAAAATTTATTTTTCCAAATCTGGGGACGGGGACCGGATTTAGAAAAAGGCCTGGTGAGGAACGTAGATAATTTTTTTTTTTTGCATTTTTCATTTTTGACTCCTCTTTTTTGAAATGTGACTAAAAAAAAAAAACTGCACAGTGTGGGGTCCAGCCTCTGAGCTGGACTAAAAAGCTGGAGTCTCAATGAGGGGGTAGCGGACACTCCACCCCCCCCAGAAAAGCGCTGTGTCGGCACACCCTCTAGTTTGAGTGCTCCCGGTTAACGCCAGATCGGAGGC
Source organism: Rhynchopus sp. YZ270_cl-10 (assembly GCA_964035575.1). Classification (NCBI taxonomy): domain Eukaryota; phylum Euglenozoa; class Diplonemea; order Diplonemida; family Diplonemidae; genus Rhynchopus; species Rhynchopus sp. YZ270_cl-10. The sequence goes on from OZ037915.1 coordinate 442,895, forward strand.
TGGACCCAACCGTTTGAGGGATACACAGAGACCCCCCCCCCTTCCCTATCCTCCATATTTTTTTTCTCTGAAAACTTGGTTGTATTAGTGACATCTGAGGATGAACTCCACTTTTTTTCTCTCGTACACCGTGCGAAAAAACTTAGTAGAGCAAAATCAGAACCGGATCTGTCCCTCCATCTACAAACAAAAACGTCGCTTTCCCGGAAACTCCATCCTACCCCGTCACGGAAGGTACTCTTCATTTTTTCTCTTTTTTTTGAAAAAAAAATTTTTTTACAACTCACATTATAACAAATGGCATAACGTTATAGTATGCCAAATTTGTTAAAACGCAGGGATGCATTTGAATAATGAAAAAGAACAGACAATTGGTCGCAGTTTTTGTATTATTTTAATTTTTAAAACCCCCTCCTTCACGTTTTTTTAAAGAAGATTGCCCTTACCCCATGCATTGTCCCGATCTTGCAGATGGGGGGATCTAATTTGTGATACAGGTAATTTACTTTCTTCAAATTTACATTGTTCTTCTTCAGACAGAAGAAGATGCAAAGTTGAAGAAAAGAAAAAACAACACATTTTTTTTTCAGTCCCCTTTCCGAAAAAAAAAATGTGTCAAAAGAAAAAGAGAAAAAAAAAAAAAAGAAAAAAGGGGGGATTTTTTTGATGATAAACATGGGGGAAGCTAAAATAGAAAAAAAAGTTCCAACAAATGGAGGAAAAAAAAAATGGTTTGTAAGATGGGTTTCAGCCTCTCGTGCTTTAGTCATCTTGGGTTACATAGAAATAGGGCGTGGGGATGGGGAAGAAAAACAAAGAAACCAAACAGAGGAGGGAAAAAAAACCCCCCCCTCTTTAAAAAGTCTTTAAAAAAATACGGTCAACCGACATACACAGATGGTCTGTAACGCGGTGTTCTTTCTTTTTCTTCTTTTTCTTTTTTGAAGGCTTAGTGTAGTGTGTGTGCACCCGAGGGTGCGTCACTCTACCTATTTTTTTGTTGTGTGTCAGAAAGTCAGAGCAAATAAAAAGGGGGATTTTTGTCTTTTTACGAGAAACAACCGCATCAATAATAAGAGTTACCCAAAATGATTTCAAAAACACACAAAAAAAAAATACCCTCTCCTCTTGCAGCCCCAGTACAGTATTTGTGGTACAGAAACGACGAGAAGGTACGTTATTGAGCTTGACATATAGGTCCACCTGATTTTTACCCCGCGTAAAGGCGCGTATAGGCCCGTATAGGCCAAACCCCACCCATTTTTCCCAGCCTTTACGCGCCTATACGCGGGGTAAAAATCAGCTGGTAGGTAGCTCGAAAAAAAAAAATCGAAAAAAAAAGAGTCGCTTTTTTTTTTTGTCTCTCTGGTCTGGTTCCGTTCCACCCCCCCTTCTCCTTCCCAACCCATTTCTCTTTTTTTAAGCGTTTTTTAATTCAATTGTCAATTGCCAATTTTTTTTTAAAAGGGTATGTGGCGAGAGGTGCTTTCAGATTGTTATTGTTTTTCATTATTTATACATAGCGCTCCAATTAGACTCTAACTAGATAATTAGAGTCGGCAGTTCGAGTATAATTAGAGTCTTTAAAACTCTAACTGAACTCTAATACTCTAACTGGACTCTAATTAGAGTCTAATTAGAGTCCTATAAGAGGGTCAATAAAGAGGGGCACATCAATCAATGCTATAGCCATCAACCCAGGGGTCATAGCTAGTGCAAGAAATTCGACTTTGTAATCCAGATAGTCTGTTCTCTGCTTGCAGAGAACCAGACACAAGAAAATATTGTTTGTTCCCCCAGAAAACCAGTGCACAATTCACACTCCTTGTGGATGGTCTTGTTGCCTTTTTAGCACAGGAATTTTGGCCCAGGGGCATGCACTTGAAGCATGGCTATTTAGTGTGTATGGGGCAGTGTTGTTTTGTTATGAATTCTCTTTTGGTATTGTCGATCGCGGGTAGTTGTTCAACGCGAGGCTTGGATCTCTCCTGGGTTCATAAGTAGTATTTCTTCGGCTGAAATGAACGTATGCTCGCTATAGATTTCCCGTCAACACAGCCTTTGATACTGGGATTACCCCTTCGACCCCTTAGTGGTAGTTAAATTCGATTGATATTTACATTCCTACAGATGAAAGAACAAGACACCACTTCTGTACCCGCGCATCAACATTTGTAGAAAATTTTGCACCCCAAACACCTTCAATAATGCCCGCCAAAAGGCGCCCCTTGTTGCTGGGAGTTTCTCATGTTTGATACCTGCACAGCAGGCATTCCTCTGAGTCCAACGCTGCTTGGCCTGTCTGCGGCGTTGCACCGGAGGTGCACATAGAGTTTTTGCATCGCATTCCCTAATGTATGGGGCACACACACTTGAGGGCATGTGCCACTGCGCGGGTCTGAGTACCTGGGTGCCCATAGCTGAGAATAAGCCGGGTCCCGAGTCCCGGTACTGGGTACTAGGTACAGTAGGACTAGGACTAGGCCCCCACCCTCCCGCGACCGGGTCCCCGACCCGCTTTCAGGCGGACCACAGCGCCTTCACATATTGTGTCCCAGTCCGGCTGAGAACTCGGTTCCCCAAGTCTTATTTTCAGCTATGTGGGTATCTGGGCACCTGGGTCCTACAGAGGAACCTTAGGGGAACCGGTTCCTTACGGCGTTTGCACCTACAAGAAGCCTGTTGTTTTACTCTAATTAGACTATAATTAGAGTGTAGTTAGAGTCTAATTATGCTCTAACTGCACTCTAATTATAGTCTAATTGAAGAAAAGCGACTCTAATTATACTCTAACTGGACTCTAACTGACTTGGCCCAAAATCCCAGACTCTAATTATACCCTAATACTCTAATTAGAGCGCTATGTATAATTATTTATTTTTTTATTTTTTCCTGTTGCTTCTGATTGAGTGTGGGCAGGGAAAACAGAAAGGGGGGACGAAAAATTGGTACCCCAAGACGGGGTGCCAGGTTACGCCGTATCTCATGTCAAAAAGACAAAAAAAAACAAAAAAAAATGAAGGAAAAGGAGATCTTACCATCTCAACGTACGGAGGATCACCAAAAAAAAAAAAAGCAAACATGATTGTTAAAAAAGAAGTTGAAAGTGCAAAACGCCTCACCGTTCATCGGCGGACGCAGGGCACTGATTCTCCGCAGGGTTATCGAACCCCCCCAGAGAGCACTTCATTGGTATGCACACGGTTACCACGAGGGAGGTTGTGAGCAGAAAATATGTAGGGTGAACCTCAGTCACACTGTGCTGAGCCACCTTAGAAAAAAAAAATGTCCCATCCTCACTTACAGGACGCGTTTGAAAAATAAAATAAATAAATCAAGACTGAAAGGCTCTGCCAAAAATTTTGTTTTTGTGTCTTTTTGTGATTTTTAAGGTTTTGTTTTTAGAAATTTATTCTGCTTACTTGTCCACAAAGCGGGGGGAGGGTTTTTTTGGGATGTGACTGGAGGAAAAAAAATATAAAAAAAAGGGAATTTTTGACACCAATCCTCAATCAAACAAGGAGCTTTTTTTGGTTGCTTATTTGCTGGTTGCTACAAACAACCTGAAGCAAAAAAATAAAGAAGGGGGGGGGGGGTAAATTATCTTGTTTACATTCTTATATTATGTTACTTTCTTTTGGTGTCACAAAGAGGGGTTTTTTTTTTGCATTTTTGTTTTTTTTTTTGTTGTTTTTTTGTTGTGTTGTTTTTTTTAATTTTTAAAAAAGAGGGCCCCTTTGCCCTCCTCCCCACCCAAACAAAAGAAAAAGAAAAAAAAAAGTACGTCAAAACAATCGTTGGTTTTCCTCGTCTCTCATCTCTTCTCAATTTTTTATTTATTGTTTTTTTTTTTTTTTTTTTTGAAAACTTGGTTTAGTGTAGCCACCCGAGGATGATCCACTACTTTTTTTTTGTTGTTGTTGCTATTGTTTTTAATGCGCACAATGTTTTTTATAAAAAAAATCAGCAAAAAGCATTACCAAACAGCTACTACACTGCTTTTTTTCATGCAACTATTTCTTCATTTCCCACTGACCCATACCCCATCTAACGTAAAAAAAAACCCCCCCAAAAAATTATTTTAGTTTGAACGATATGGCCCTTTGCAGGTATGTGATTGTGTGTTTATGACATGTGGTCCTTGAGCACGTTGACAGCCTCGGAAACCTTGAGCTTAAGCTGCTCGGGCGAGTCCAGCAGGTTGATGATCTCGCTGTTGTCCATCTCCAGAAGCATTCCTGTGATTTTTTTATTTTGAATAATTCGACAACAGGATGCCACCCCATATGATAAAACTCATGACATGCTTGAAAAGTAGTGGACCCCCCTGGGTGCTACGGAACTTGCCGACTTCCATGATGGCCCAGAAAATTTCGCTGACTACCTGACATGCGACGCGATGCGCAATACGGTGACCAGCTCTGTCTGCAAACAGCAGCGCGGCTGACATTCGGGTCCTGGTCAAACGATGGGTCTTTTTGCATACCTGTGATCTTGGCAGCGGACTCGGGCTGGATGTCGTTGATGCGGGAGAAGAGCTTCTCTCCGAGGAGGTTCTTCTGCTGCTCGGGGTTCATGGTTGCGAGCTTCGAGGGGTCCACGCCTGTCGGGGACGGCGCGGCTGCTGCAGCAGAGGCGGCAGCCGCAGGGGTGCGTGCCGGAGGGGCGGCGGCAGCGGGGTGCTGCTGCTGCTGTTGCTGCTGCTGCTGCATCTGGTGCTGCATCTGCATCTGCATCTGCTTCATGGCTTGGGGGTTCATGGGCTGGCGCATGCCTCCCATACCACCCATGCCACCCATGCCACCAGCAATGCCGCCCCCAAGGAGCGAGCCTCTGCCCAGGCCAGGTGCGCCCATGCGTGGCATCATGCCTCCCTTGCCCGCAACTCCACCAAGCCCGCCCATCATGTTGCGCTGCATCTGCTGCATGGGCTGGTTGTTCATCAGGTTCGCCTGCATCTGCTGGCGGATCGGGTTCGCCCCCACACCTGCTCCTCCCGCTCCGGTGTTGCTCGCGCCTGCGTTGGCTCCCTGCTGCATGTTCTGCCCAGGGATGAAGGGGCGGCCAGTTCCCTGGCGGTACTGCTGCTCCAGCTGTGCCTTTCTCGCGTCCTTGCGCTGTGCCACCGCAACGAACAGAGGCTTCCCGCCAATCAGCTTTCCGTTCATCTCCGTCGCCGCCTGGTTCGCGCATTCCTGGTCCTTGAAGCAGACAAACCCGAACCCCTTCGACACGTGTGCAACGGTGTCGTACATCACCTTCGCCGAAACGATCTCGCCGTACTTGTCGAAGTGCTCAATCAGCGTCTGCGAGGTGACCGTGTCGTCAAGGTTCTTGACGTAGAGGTTCGCGTACTTCATGTACTGCTGGGCACGCTCCTTCGCGGCAGCCTTCTTCAGGTGGTCACGCTCGGACTTCTTCTGGTGGCGCTGCACGTAGAGCTGCTTGCCTTCTTGCACGACACCTGGAGGGATGTTGAAATGTGGAAAAAAAAGGGTGAAGTTGATAAGATTGATAAGATGAATCAGGCCTCACCTTGATCACAGTCAAAAACGGGAGTCTTTTTTCATACCTTCGGGCTCGGTGTCGTGGAGAAGCGTGACTGCGGTGGTGGCAGACTCGTGGTCGGAGTACGACAGGAAGGCGACACCCTTGGACTCATCCGTGAGCACCTTGATGGAGTGGATGCTGCCGTGCTCTTCGAAGAAGGCCTTGAGCTTCTCCTCCTCGATCTTGGGGTCGAAGTGCTTGATGTAGAGGTTGGTGTACGTCTTCGTGAGGTTGTTGATCTTGCGGTCCTTCCTCTCGAACACACCGACGAAGACCTGCGAGCCGTTCAGAAGCATCTGGTTCACTTCTGCCACGGCGCGGTCTGCGGACTCCTGGGTCGCAAAGTGCACGAAACCGTATCCCTTGGCGGCACCGCCGTCGTTCTGCACAACCTTGCAGGAGAGGATGGTACCAAACTGGTTGAAGGTGTCGTGGAGCATCTTGTTGTCGATGTCGGCCGCAAGGTTCTTAATGAAGATGTTACCCACACCAGACTTACGCAGGGAGGGGTCACGCTTGCACCACATGATACGGCAGGGCTTGCCGCGGATCTCACAGAAGTTCATGTTCTCGATCGTCCGCTCAGCGTCCAGCGGGTTCTGGAAGTTAACATACGCGTACCCAAGGGACTTCTTGGTCACAGCGTCACGGCAGACACGGATAGACAGAACAGGTCCCACCTCCCGGAACACATCGAAGAGGTTTGCCTCGGTCACGTCTCCCTTCAGGTCTCCGACATACAGCGACGACGACGTCGGTGCACTGGGCGCGCTCATTGTAAAGAAAAAGGAAGGGAAAACAGGGGGAAAAGGGGGCTTTCTATTGGTACCGCCGAATGCTGTGGGGAGGGTGTGGAGGGTGTGGCAGGGTGTGTGTTGGAAAAGCAGTTGTGGGTAGGTTTAGAAGGAGATCTGCAACTGCTGAGGTCGCTTAAGAAAAAGTCACGGTCTCCGAGAAATTTTCTTTTTCCACGGTGGTGCGGTCAGCAACCCAGATTCCCCAGAGTTTCTCCCGTGGTTCACCCACGGGGTTTTCCAAAGTGCTGACCACACCATTCACCCTTTAAGTCAAAAAATCGTAACTGAGTGTACCTTGAGGCTATTTGGAGGAAAAGAGGGGAGAGAAGAGGTTTTCATTTTTTTTATTTTTTTCGAATTTTCTTTATTTTGAATTTGGGGAAGTATGGGATATGGGTATATTTCCTCCGTCATAAGGCCTTTTTTGATCACTGATCTCAGGGGAGCAATCCCCCTATCGATTAGAGTGACAAGAAACCTGGTTGATCCTGCCAGTAGTCAATATGCTTGTTGCAAGGATTAAGCCATGCAAGTGTCTTATGTTCTCAACCCTCGGTTCCAGAAAGAGTTGAGGGAACGAAGGGTGTCATTTTTTTTTAGAGCCTATTCTTTTTTGAGAAACGCACGGGGGAGAGAAAAAAATCTTGAAATAATATGAAATAGGAAAGAAAGGAACGGAAAGAAAAATACAAAATATAAAATCACGGAGTCTGGAATGTGAACTTGGAAGGTGGCCGTTCGCCGAAGCTAGACTTGGCCCGATAAACTCATGTGTCCTGAAATATTTCACGTATGTCTCTAGACTGGGTTCTGGCTTAGAGGCGTTCAGCCATAATCCATCCAGTGGTAGCATCACGGCACTGTCCGATCGGACAACCGTAGATACCAGGGACTAGAAATGGGAGTTCCTCTCGTACTACCCCATATTGCTGTCGACATACGCTGGCCCGAGGGACTCTCTCTCCATCAGTAGGGTAAAACCAACCTGTCTCACGACGGTCTAAACCCAGCTCACGGTTTTTCTGTCGTCAGCCCAGAGTCAAAAGGCTCTGCCACACCTTGGGGGGAAGGTGTGCGGGTTGTGCTTCCAAGAGGAAAAGGGAAACTGTCCCCTGCCCAGTCGCAGTGTGGAAAAGACCCGAAAACCCACAAAATTTTGGGGGGGAAATAAAGAGTGTTGTTGAAACGTTCTCAAACGCAGCTCAGTCGAAAGAAAAGTTTATAAGATGAACCTAAGCCTCTCGTGCTTGGTCACCTTGCCACAATGCTGTTTTGAATATGCGCGTGCAAGCGATAGGGGTTTCCCCCCTGCAGGACCCACATAGACAAGAGGTAAAGTTGAAAAGTGCAATGGAGCCTTTTCAGGACGCACAGTCCCAAAGAAAGATAAGACGAAAATAATGTGTGTGCACACACACACATAGTGGGCTATACTCCGTTCAGGCGTAACCCACTCTAAATCTGTTATCAAACACACACACACACACATTGGGGCCATATTCTGAGCAAGAATTACCCCTACTAGTTATCAAACACACACACACAACTTGGGGCCATATTCTGCAAGAATTGCCCCTAGGAGTTAACACACACACACACATATTCTTTGAAAAGAAAACAATTCGCAAGACGAGACTAAGCGGCATTCTGCTCAGTCAACGTACACATCGCAAAACTGTAAATAACAAAAAATTCAAAATATAAACTGTTATCTGAGTTTAAGCTAGTCTGATAAAGAAAGAAACAAAATCAGAAAAAGAATTTTTCGTTGATCGCACCGGATTTTTTGTGTAGTGTGTAGGGACACAATCAAAAGCTTTTCTGCGGATAAGTTGTTGTCGTGTTTACATCGCTCACACCAAAAATTCGGGCACAACTCAGATATGTTTTCATTTCCTCCCCTACAACCTCCTTTGCAAGGCAGTTGTCTCAAAAAAAAATCACCTTTTCACGCAAAAGCCCCCCTCTCCTATGTAACAGAAAGCCAAGGTCAATACGAAACCAACAGAAATAAATCAATACAAAAGCCAAACACAAAACAGGATCAACGAAAAAGGTGTTGCGTCTCTATTGTGTGGGGGGATAAAGAGAACAGGGGGGGAGACTATTTTTTCTTTGTGTGGTCTTTTTGCTGTACAAAGCTCTAGACCAAAAAATGGATCACCAACTTATCCCCCCTCCCCAAAAAAAAAAGATGTTTGGTAGTTATTGATGCACCTCCGACTGACCCACGATGCCAGCCATCCGGATGAAAGCATAGTCACCCTTCGGCCAACAACAGAAGAAGTAAAAGGAAACCTAATGACTCGCAGTGTGAACGGGGGGGGGGGGGGGGGGGGGGGGGGGCGTTACACAACCGCTCGTCAGCCGGCTTAATGAGGCCTACTTTCTACTGCAACAGGTACTCCCTTTCGCTGCATATAACGCTTAGAAAACAAAGACAACTTCTGTACAAGCAAATGCCTGTTCGAAGGATCGCAGTACAGAAGGGGTTAAGAGAGTAGGAAGCCCTGTGTTAACGTCGGTAAGCCAAATGAGACACACAAGGAGACGGATTTTCTTTGTTCTCCTCGTATCCAAGCTGTGTTTCCCCCTCTCACTAACGTTTTTTTTAATGGTTGTGATGTGGAAAAAAAAAAAGTAAACAAAAAGAGCTTTGCACGCACCGTCAGTCGTATCTATTTCCTTACCAAGGACTTCGTATTTAAAAAAGTTGATAGAAATCTGAGCCTGCTGAGTCACCAAATAAGCGACAAAAAAAAAAAAAAAAATGACTTGAAATACAAAAAAAAAAAAGAGAAAAATAAAAGTTTATAAGATGGTCCTGAGCCTCTCGTCGCTTGGTCACCTTGGGAAAAAAAAATATTTCCTCTCCTGGCGTGTAACTGTTGATACACGACCAGAACACCGGGAACGGACCCGAAACCATGCAGCCGAAACCTACAACGATTTCGAGCGACCAACTTCGCTTCGTCACACAACTCTGGTTTATTCCCTTTCTGCTAAGCCACTCATCTGATGATGTGCACTGACAAAATCTGCAACTGTGATTACCGCACTGTGCAGTAAGGTGGCTAAGCACAGTGAGGGCTGAGGAGTTTTTGTCTTATACAACGTTTCCCTGCCTGCGTCTTGGAATAAGAAAAACTACAGCAACCAAAACTCACTGTGTCTTAGAGGAACAAAGATTGGAGAGAGAAGGTGAGCGGGTGTACGAATGTTTTTTTGAAAACTTTTTTTTTTTACCATTCCTTTTTTAGGGGAACGGAGGCATGTACGGTCCTGGAAGCTCCGAGAAAATGGAGTCGGCGGGCTTAATAGGAAGTTGCCTTTCCTAAACGTGCACACAACATTTTTTTGTTGTTGTGTCGACAATCACCTGCTAGTGCGGGATCTGTACTCAATGTCGCCCGAAAAGGCTATTGTACTTAAAAGATATAGACTTTGTTTTTTTTTATATGCATCAGCTTTTGGGTAAATCCTGAGGGGGTTACGGGATGTGCCCATCAATGATACGTGGTTGAGTCAATGGGAATGATATATTACCCATTTAGTTGTCTGGTGGCTCCACGGGAGTGGCGCACTCTGTCAATTGTGTGTGAGGGGGTTTTTTTTTCTTTTTCCTTTTTCTTTTTCAAATGGCTTGGGGACGGAGGTGATATGGGAGCGGGTGAATGAGATTTTTCAAATTTGACACCTCAACTTCGCATTTATAACGTAATTTGTTGCGCACAAAAAAAAAACAAAAACAAAAAAAAAAAAACACACAGAAACACAGAAACTGGTTAGTTGTTCAGTGAAGACCGGTCTTCACCTCAAACGGATATCGTACACACAACGTCTCCGACACAAAAACACGCTCCAAAAGAACAAAAATGAATGTTTTATCGAACCATAGGGTCGTCTGACATCTTTTTTGCTAAATCCTTCAGATTCGTAGTCCTTTCGGAGGTCTTTCTTCTCTTCAGAAGGTATAAAACTTTCTCACGATAGGCCCCCGGCATACGGTGCACACGAGTCGAATTAACGTATATTATCGTATCCGATGATACGGCTCGTGTGCACTGCATGTCTAGGATGCGGGGACTGTGGCTGTGTTGTTGGTAGTGTCAGCTTCGCTGTCACCTTCGGGTTGCTCGAGACACGGCATGCCGAGGGCAGGGGTCTCCAGCATCACGGCTGGGGGCGACTCTGCGTGTGTGGGGCTGTGGTCGGCTGAGTTCGTAGCCTCACTGTGCACCCCACGGCAGGCATGTGACCACTCAAATACAAGGTCCTTGCTGATCCCCTGCTTCTCGCGTAGGTCAGACAGTACGCTGCGCAGGTGTGCGTAGTTAGGCTGTGGGTGTGTTTTTTTTTTTTTTTTGTATCGACAATCACCCTGCCCATACCTTATCCTTGAAGCCAAGCCCCCTAGTGTACTCGAGAATGTATTGAAATTCGCGTGGGTATCCCTTCCCCAGGTCGCTCGCAGAGTATGCAAGCTTCATCTCCTTGATGAGCTGGTACTTCTTCTTGTTCTCCTTCTTCTTGTCTTTTGGGTTGTTTGGCGCAGCACGGCGGACTTTGTTGTTTCCATTGCCGCCGTTGTTGCCGTTCTCGTCGCGCAGCATGGCCAACGCGCCCTGGTGTTTTGGTGTTGATAAAAATGCAATCATTTTTTTTGAAACATTCAAAAAGGGGAGGGCACATACCTGCCAAGGCAATGAGCCCCTGAGGAAGTAGAACAGAATATACGCTATCGCCTCTAGGTCATCACGCCGCGACTGCTCCTGCCCGAGATGGGTGTTCAGCGAAGCGTACCGTGCCGTACCCAGCATATGCTTCCTCGTACGATACTGTATATGCTGGTACGTTCGTGGACAACGATACGGCTTTGCAAGACCAAAATCTATGATGTAGACAGACGTTCCTTTATTCCCTACACCAAGCAAGAAGTTATCGGGTTTTACGTCTCTGTGAATGACGTGCTTCGAATGAACGTGCTCAATCCGCGACAACATCTGGATTCCCAAATGGATCACCGTCTTCAACGAAAACTTTCTATAACAAAAATTAAACACATCTTCCAACGACGGCCCGAGCATATCAATCACCATCACATAATAATCGCCTTCTAATCCATACCAATGCACCCTAGGAATCCCCGACCCCACATCACAACGGCTACCTCTAGGCCCATCAGGTCCAAGCATCTTATACAGCCTCGCCTCAGGAAGCAAATGCTGGTGCTTTCCCTCCAAAGGCTCCAGCTTTATCGCAACCATCTCCTGTGTTATAATGTTCATGCCCCGGTAGATCTCCCCAAAGCCACCTTCTCCGAGCTTTTCGAGAACACGGAATTTGCTTCCGACTCGGACATCGATCTTTGTTATATTCTCAGGTCTGCGTGACACCCTTTTTTGCGGGCTCGGCTGGGAGTTGGAAGGGGACGTCCCTGGTACCGCCGTATTAGGCAGTGTCGGCTGCGCGAGTCTTGCATGCCCAGGGGAGTTGCCGCCCTCCGAGAGGGAAGAGTTCAGCCGAACAGAGGATCCCTTCTCGCTCATCTTAGGGCTTCCCCACGCGTCTACCTGTATCTTCTCCACCCCACCCTGAAGACCCCGAAACACAGAGGTAAAGAAGGGTAGAGGGGTGGGGGGTTGTGTAATATGTCTGTTGGAGGTTGTTGATGAAGTTAAAAGATCCCTCTTTTCTTGTTGACGCTTCCAGACGAATCTCACACCTTGGGGGGTGAGTGAAAGACGTGGTACTTTCCGATAAAGTAGTGTGATAATAAAAGGGAAATGAAAGTAGAGTTGAAATACAAAGCCCTCTCGTGACAGTGTACCATGAAATAAAAATGGCCTTTTTTTTAAAAAAAAACGGTGACCTACCTATCTGCAGAAAGAAGTTCTGCATTGGAGAGGGGGAGGGGAGATGGTCCCTTTTCTTGGTTCTTGGTGCTAAGCAGACAGCACACATCACCACACTGGTGACCTGAGGCACCGCTGCACACGGAGACTCTTTTGAGAAGAAGCTGTACAATGCCAGCTTTGGGGAGGTGTATTGAGTCAAAAAAAATTAAGTCGTATACTCCGCACCTCAATTCCTTTAAGTTTCAGTCCTGCGAATCCCCCCTGAACCCATAATCTTTGATTTTTTCATTCAAGGGTGCCCTTTGGGTCACCCTCTGACAACGTGCGCGCCTGCTGCAACAAGCGCAGCGACAGCGTGTCTATGGCCTTCGTTGAACGCCTTCTGGAGAACGCCTTCCCCAGCGCGGTTCACTGCGTTCACTGAGGCACCCTGGTTGAGGAGGAGGTGCACTAAGGATGCGTCTGGATCGTCAAATGCCTTTCCGGTCGCGATGTGCAGCGGCGTATTGCCGTCACCATCGACGGAGGCCACTGAGGCACCTGCATTGAGAAGAGCAAGGATCGCATCTTTGTTCCAACACTGAAGCGCTGCGTGTAGAGGTGTACGCCCGAGGGAATCCATTTGATCAACAGGGGCACCATGCTTGAGAAGTTCGTGCACAACTACCGCTTTCCGATACTGCTGGATGTGGGATACGTTTAGATGGGAATGGGGCAGCGCATTGATTTGCTCGTAGATCTGCGGGTCGATGGCAACGTGAAGTGCAGTGAAGTCTACGAAAGACATCGACGCTCCGGATTCGAGAAGCGACACAACGGCACCCCTGTTGCCACAGTTGGAAGCAATACGGAGGGGTGTCGACCCTGTGCCGTTGTGCGCATCGACAGAGGCACCGTGCTTCAGAAGAATGGCCACAGCGCTGCTATCTGACAGTGCGGCATAGTGCAGTGCAGTGTTGCCACCACTGTCCACAGCACCCACCGACGCACCCCGTGTGATGAGCTCGCTGAGACAGTCAAGGTTCCCTTTGGCAGCAAAGTGGAGTGCAGTCATACCGGAAGGTGACGCAACGTCCATCCCGGCACCAGCATCGAGGAGAAGAGACAAGCATTTAATACGGTTGTAGCGTGCACAGATCATGAGAGGCGTGACTCCCTCGTCGTCGTATGCGTCCAACGGACTGCGAACGTTTCGTGTGCCAGGTGCAGTCTCTCCGGAAAGAATCTTCACAAGTAATTCCATGACATCGTCGCCCGCTCGGCATGCGTGGCAAACACTTTGTAGTAGGGTCGCTGCACACCTCCGTCGCTTTGATGGGTTCTCATCTGATGTGCTGTCTGCGTGTCGCTTCGACATGGTTGTGTTCTCTTCAAAATTTGTGTACTTTTCAAACCTGTGAAGGGTGTGTCAAGAGAGGCAAAAGTGTTGAAGTGCAAAGATCTCATCACATGGCATGCAGGTCGCAGGTACACCAGCCCACATACAGATGCAGGCACATAGTGCTCTGTAGCCGACACGAGGAGATGTGGCTCATTGAAGAAGACACAGAATAAAACGGGGTGTTTGTGTTCTAATAGTTACCCAGCGCAGCTCACTCACAGAGAAATCTCTCGTCAGAAGGGACACAGCACATAAAGCGATCCGTACGCAACACTTTGCAGCAGCGTTCTCCGTGTGTCGGCTGGCACCATGCACCTGCTGCAAGAAGAGCACCACCAGGTTGCCAGGTCGTGGCCACCACAATGCCTACATGAGGGTGTTGACCCTGAGCTGTTGGTTGCGTGAAGATGTGCCGTGCTTGAGGTGATGCGCACAAAGTCAGCTCGTCCACTGTGACCACGCCTCTTGCAAAGAGATTGTCGTATGTGTGAATCACGGTGCGAGTCTGTAGGAGTGTGTAGGGGTATGTGACTGGGGCTCAAGAAGTAGTGAAGGGGGTTTGAACAGGGCTTTGGTCCAGTCAAAAGAGACAACTTACATACTCTGTCTCATCAGCTATTTCTGCGGCTGTTCTCCCTTCGTTGTTGGGCAAGTCTTCAGAAGCATTAAATTCGTAGAGTGTATCCGGAACATCGTAACCTTTCCACGGGTTGTATGATAACCAGGCACAGTGCAATGCAGTGTTCCCTTTCCTGTCCACAGCGTCCACTTCTGCACCCATGTTAAGGAGTGTGCGAACTACCCAGTCGTTGGAGTGACCATTGGATGCCGCGATGAGAGGTGTCCGCCTTGACCGGTTGCGCGCATAGACAGAGGCACCGTGCATCAGAAGCAAAGACACAACGGCGTTTTGCAGAGCATGTATCGTGAGCAGGTCACGGTAGTGTTCATCATTGCTATCCATGCCAACGGCGAGGTGCAGTGCAGTATTGCGGTACGGATCCACAGCGTCCACCGACGCACCTGCTTGAAGAAGAGCCGCAACAGCAGGCTCACTGCCACATTTGGATGCGAGGTGGAGTGGTGTTTCACCTTGTCTGTTGCGCGCATCTACAGAGGCACCTCGTTCGAGGAGCATGTCCACAACGACACGATGATGATCCTCCTTGACATCCTCCTTGTTATGCTCTGTGCCAACAGAATGGTGCAGTACAGTGTTGCCGTCACAGTCCACAGCCACCACCGACGCACCTCGCTCAAGAAGAGCAACAGCAGCACATGTGTTGTCATGCTCACATGCTACGTGGAGGGGTGTCTTCCTGTCTTTGTTGCACGCATCGACAGAGGCACCTTGTTCGAGGAGCCTATCCACAACCACCCGATGATAACTCTCTCTGACGAAGTCGTGCTCTATTCCAACGGCACAGTGCAGTGCAGTGTTGCCCTTCCGGTCCATAGCCACCACCGACGCACCTCGCTCAAGAAGAGCAAGAGCGGCACATGTGTTGTCACACGCACATGCTATGTGGAGGGGTGTTTGCATGACTTTGTTACACGCATCGACAGAGGCACCTCGTTCCAGGAGCATGTTCACAACGTCACTCTGAGGTTCATAATAGGGAAACCGAAAATCTAAGGCTACCTCATAGTGCAGTGCAGTGTCGCCATCACAGTCCACAGCCACCACCGACGCACCTGCTTCAAGCAGAGCAACAGCGGTATATAGCTTGTGATGCTGACATGCTACGTGGAGGGGTGTTTGCATGACCTTATTGCGCGCATCGACAGAGATACCTCCCTTGAGGAGCATGTCCACAATTAAGGAATCACCGTGTGTTGAGGCGTGCAATGCAGTGTTGCCAGTACTGTCCACAGCCACCACCGACGCACCCCGTGTGATGAGCTCGCTGAGACAGTCAAGGTTTCCCATGGCAGCAAAGTGGAGTGCAGTCCTACCGGAAGGTGACGCAACGTCTATCCCCGCACCAGCATCAAGAAGAAGAATTAAACACTCAATATGGTCGTTGTACGCACAGTTCATGAGAGGCGTGGCTTCCTCGGAGTGGTAACCCACGTGCAACGAGTAGGACCGCGAGTGCGCATCCAACCGACGAACGTTGCTTGTGTCAGGCGCAAACTCTTTGGAAAGAACCTCCTCAAGCAATTCCGGCTTGTCTTCCCTGCACCACTTGCACACATTTTCGAATGCGGTCGCCACTGACACCTCATCTGCTTCACACCTCCTTCGCTTTGATGGGTTCTCATCTGATGTGCTGTCTGCGTGTCGCTTCGACATGGTTTTGTAGGATATCCTGGCACGAGGAAATTCAGGTATAATGTGGCGAAATGGGGAGAAAGGGTGTGACAATGGGAGTTGGTGTGGTGCACCCGGGATGCCTTATTTTGTTATTCAATAGATGTGTGCACTTTCAAACCTACTGTGAAGGGCGTGAAAGTGCAAACCATCCTGTAGCCGACACCAGGGTGTGACTCATTTAAGAAGAATACAGAATTAAGAAAACACAGAACAAAACGGGGTGTTTGTGTTCTAATAGTTACCCAGTGCAGCTCACTCACAGAGACATCTCTCGTCAGAAGGGACACAGCACATAAAGCGATCCGTACGCAACACTTTGCAGCAGCGTTCTCCGTGTGTCGGCTGGCACCATGCACCTGCTGCAAGAAGAGCACCACCAGGTTGCCAGGTCGTGGCCACCACAATGCCTACATGAGGGTGTTGACCCTGAGCTGTTGGTTGCGTGAAGATGTGCCTTGCTTGAGGTGATGCGCACAAAGTCAGCTCGTCCACTGTGACCACGCCCCATGCAAAGAGATTGTCGTGTGTGTGTGAATCACGGTGCGGGGCTGTAGGTGTGTAGGGGTATGTCGTGAAGAATAAACATGAAACACCGCCTTTTTTAGCCATTCAGAAAGTTTTCACAATCATTGTTTGGGGTGATTGTAGCAAAAAGGAGGGGGTTTGAACAGGGCTTTCGTCCAGTCACAAGAGACAACTTACATACTCTGTCTCATCAGCTATTTCTGCGGCTGTTCTCCCTTCGTTGTTGGGCAAGTCGTCAGAAGCATTAAATTCGTAGAGTGTATGATGAACCATGCTACCTACCCACGCGTTGTATGTTAGGAAGACACAGTGCAATGCAGTGTTTCCGTCCCTGTCCACAGCGTCCACTTCCGCACCCATGTTAAGGAGTGTGTGAGCAATAGAGTCATTGGTGCCGCAGGCTGCCGTGATGAGAGGTGTCTCCCTTGACCGGTTGCGCACATAGACAGAGGCACCGTGCATCAGAAGCAAAGACACAACGGCGTCTTGCAGTTTATGTGTGGTGTCGTGGTCACCAACACACTCGTCGAACTCACGATCCATGCCAGCCACGAGGTGCAGTGCAGTATCACGGTCCGAATCGACAGCGTCCACCGACGCTCCTGCTTGAAGAAGAGCCTCAACAGCAGGCACGTTGCCACGTTTGGATGCGAGGTGGAGTGGTGTTCTGCTGTGTCTGTTGCGCGCATCGACAGAGACACCTCGTTCGAGGAGCATGTCCACAACGACACGATGATGATCCTCCTGGACGTTGTTGTGATCTATTCCAACAGCATGGTGCAGTGCAGTGTTGCCCGTACAGTCCACAGCCACCACCGACGCACCTCGCTCAAGAAGAACAACAGCGACAGATGTGTTGTCATGCGCACATGCTACGTGGAGGGGTGTCATCCTGTCTTTGTTGCGCGCATCAACAGGCACCTCGTTCGAGGAGCATGTTCACAACGTCCCTATTATATTCATCATCTACTTCAAGCCGTAAATCTAAGGTAACAGCACAGTGCAGTGCAGTGTTGCCGTCACGGTCCACAGCCACCACCGACGCACCTCCCTCAAGCAGAGCAACAGCGGTAGATGTGTTGTGCTCACATGCTATGTGGAGGGGTGTTTGCATGACTTTGTTTCGAGCATCGACAGAGGCACCTTCCTCGAGAAGCATGTCCACAACTTGAGCGGGATCACCGTACGAGGCAGTCTCGCGTAGCGGACAAACAGCATGGTGCAATGCAGTGTTGCCTTGCCGGTCCACAGCACCCACCGACGCACCCCGTGTGATGAGCTCGCTGAGACAGTCAAGGGTCCCCTTAGCAGCATAGTGGAGTGCAGTCATACCGGAAGGTGACGCAACGTCCATCCCCGCACCAGCATCGAGGAGAAGAACCAAACACTCAATATGGTCATTGGATGCACAGATCATGAGAGGAGTGAAGTGCTGGCCGGTGTGAGCCATCAGGAACGAGGAGGTCGCATCCAACGGACTACCAACGTTGCTTGTGTCAGGCGCAAACTCTTTGGAAAGAACCTCCTCAAGCAATTCCGGCTTGTCTTCCCTGCACCACTTGCACACATTTTCGAATGCGGTCGCCACTGACACCTCATCTGCTTCACACCTCCTTCGCTTTGATGGGTTCTCATCTGATGTGCTGTCTGCGTGTCGCTTCGACATGGTTTTGTGGGATGTCCTGGGTACAAGGAAATTCAGGTATAATGTGGCGAAATGGGGAGAAAGGGTGTGACAATGGGAGTTGGCGAGGTGCCTCTGGGACGCTTTATTTTGTTATTCAATAGTTATGTGTAGTTTCAAACCTGCTGTGAAGGGCGTGAAAGTGCAAACCATCCTGTAGCCGACACCAGGTGTGACTCATTTAAGAAGAATACAGAATTAAGAAAATACAGAATAAAACGGGGTGTTTGTGTTCTAATAGTTACCCAGTGCAGCTCACTCACAGAGACATCTCTCGTCAGAAGGGACACAGCACATAAAGCGATCCGTACGCAACACTTTGCAGCAGCGTTCTCCGTGTGTCGGCTGGCACCATGCACCTGCTGCAAGAAGAGCACCACCAGGTTGCCAGGTCGTGGCCACCACAATGCCTACATGAGGGTGTTGACCCTGAGCTGTTGGTTGCGTGAAGATGTGCCTTGCTTGAGGTGATGCGCACAAAGTCAGCTCGTCCACTGTGACCACGCCTCATGCACAAAGCTTGTCGTATGCGTGAATCACGGTGCGAGTCTGTAGGAGTGTGTAGGGGTATGTCGTGAAGAATAAAGTGAAGTTGATAGTGCAAACGCCTCTGGGACGCAGGCACTGACACTCCGCCGGAATAAAAAAAATGTATTTTTATATGGTTTTAGTACCGTGAAAATCATGAATCACTTTTCACGCCTAGGCTGAGTGTGAAAATCAAGTAATGTTAGGGAACCACGGCTTAAAATCCCATGTTTGTGTGCTACTTCCAGGATTTGCACAAGGCAGATCACGCCGCGTCGACCATTGGGACTTCCTACTCGAAGATGAATGCCTCAATGAAGATGAAACATGATATTCGTCTCCAGTCGTGGCCTAAACTCACCGTGCTTCTGAAGAAGTATGAGGAGAACACGACCGTGAAGCAGGGTGCAGTATTCACCACAGCAGAAATGCAGCAGTTTGTGGAGGAAGAGACCGATGACGCGCACCACGTGGTCAGACAAGCATTTGTTGCTGTAGCCTTCAGTGGCGGTCTCCGAACGAAGAAAGCCCTTGAACTAACTCATGCGGATGTGTCACGGATGGAAAACACGGACGACGACTCTACGGTTTACAAGATCAATTTCGCGAGCCAAGGTCAGGGGAGTGCAGCAGGCATGTTCCTTCTACGTGACCGGCTACCTGTCGAAAGCGGTGAAAGTGTACTGTGCCGCCATCAACGATTCGTTGGTGATCAACGCATGATCCGCTGTCGAGTAAATGCGACATCTCGTTCACCCGATTGTGCGAAATTATACGTGAGTGCGGTGACCAAGAAGGCGTGACCTCTGGGGTTGACCAACGTCTCCTGGGGAAGACGGTGAAGTCGTGCATGAGCAGGGAACTACTTTGCGGAAGGGAAACTCTCCGACTTCTGGGTTACCACCTAGAGGAATGTGCCTAAGTGTAGCCGCCGGGCTTTCTACTGCACCGACAGGAGCTGCGGCACGCACTGGTGACATCCCTATGGAGAACACCCCTGTGGGGCAAGGCAAGGCGGTTCTTTGTCACAGGTGTCTCTGGGCTCGGCTGGCGCCTCGGCAAACCCGCGTCCTACACCGGTCATGCGTACAGACGGAGCGCAGCCCAGTTTCTTGTGGACAACGGCAGTACCACCGAAGCTCTGAAGAGACATTTCGGGTGGAAAAATGAGCAGATGATCAACAGGTACACCGCCCGATCATCAAAGTCACAGCTCGAAATCTCAGACATGTTTGCAACTTCCGCTCCGAAGTGATTGTGAATGGGAGGGGTCAAAATCAAAAACACATCATCAATACTGGTTGTTCACTCTCACGAGTGAATAAACCAAGTCCGTAAAAAAAAAAAAAATAGACAAGTCTCAAAAAAAAGGAGAACTCCTGCCCTCCTTATCTGAATACATCTTTCTCTCCTTCTCAACACCACATCACCACTCAGTACCGAACACATGCATATTTTCATCTTTGACTTTATTTCATGAAATAACACTCTGTATTAAATGCAAAATCAGAGCTTGATTTCCACTTATGGATGTGATTTTCACTCGTTCTAATCACTCTTGAAAATCACATCCATGCGTGAAAATCAGGCTTTCTGCTTTTCATTTAATAAATAGTCATTTTTAAATGTGGACCTTTTTGATAATCTGGTTAGTGTAGCTGCCATTCACACAGTCCTCCCACATTTTTTTGGATAACGGGTGGGGGTTTGAAGCCAGAGGGCTCTCGCCCAGTCAAAAGGATGACTGACATACTCTGTCTCATCAGCTATTTCTGCGGCTGTTCTCCCTTCGTTGTTGGGTAAGTCGTCAGAGGCATTAAATTCGCAGAGTGTACTCTGAATATCGTAACCTAACCACGGGTTGTATGACAACCAGGCACAGTGCAATGCAGTGCCCCCTGCCCTACCCACAGCGTCCACTTCCGCACCCATGTTTAGGAGTGTGTAAACAATATAGTGGTTGCTGCCGCAGGCTGCCGTGATGAGAGGTGTCTGCCTTGACCGGTTGCGCGCATCGACGGAGGCACCGTGCATCAGAAGCAAGGGCACAACGGCGTTTTGCAGATCCTGTGTGACGCGAAAGCCATCAGGCTCACACTCGTCCACCTCGCGATCCATGCCTGCAACGAGGTGCAGTGCAGTATTGCGGTACGGATCCACAGCGTCCACCGACGCACCTGCTTGAAGAAGAGCCGCAACAGCAGGCTCACTGCCACATTTGGATGCGAGGTGGAGTGGTGTTTCACCTTGTCTGTTGCGCACATTGAAAGACACCTCGTTCGAGGAGCATGTCCACAACGACACGCTGATAACCACGATGATACCCCTCCCTGATGTTGTCGTACTCTATGCCAACAGCACAGTGCAGTGCAGTGTTGCCGTCAGAGTCCACAGCTACCACCGACGCACCTCGCTCAAGAAGAAAAGCTGCAGCACATGTGTTGTCATACGCACATGCTACGTGAAGGGGTGTTGCACTGTGTCTGTTGCGGGCATCGACAGAGGCACCTCGTTCCAGGAGCATGTCCACAACGACACTATTTTCTTCATCCTCGGCATAACGGATCTAAGGCAACTTCGTGGTGTAGTGCAGTGTCGCCGTAACAGTCCACAGCCACCACCGACGCACCTCGCTCAAGAAGAGCAGCAGCGGTAGATACGTTATCACGCGCACATGCTACGTGGAGGGGTGTTCGCATGCCTTTGTTGCGCACATCAACAGAGATACCTTCCTCGAGGAGCATGTTCACAACTAAGGGGTCACCGTTTGCTGCGGCCTCGTGCAATGCAGTGCCACCACCACAGTCCACAGCACCCACCGACGCACCCCGTGTGATGAGCTCGCTGAGACATTCAAGGTTTCCCCTGGCAACAAAGTGGAGTGCAGTCATACCGGAAGTTGACGCAACGTCCATCCCCGCACCAGCATCGAGGAGAAGAGCCAAACACTCAATACGGTCTTTGGCTGCACAGATCATGAGAGGCGTGACTCCCTCCCCATACTCACACGTTTCCTGAAACGAGTACGCATCCAACGGACTACCAACGTTGCTTGTGTCAGGCGCAAACTCTTTGGAAAGAACCTCCTCAAGCAATTCCGGCTTGTCTTCCCTGTACCACTTGCACACATTTTCGAATGCGGTCGCCACTGACACCTCATCTGCTTCACACCTCCTTCGCTTTGATGGACTCTCATCTGATGTGCTGTCTGCGTGTCGCTTCGACATGGTTTTGTGGAGTGTCCTGGCACGAGGAAATTCAGGTGTAATGTGGTGTGGGTGTGATGGGGAAAGGGTGTGACAATGGGTATTTGTGAAATGGGGTGAAAGGGTGTGACAATGGGAGTTAGCGAGGTGCCTCTGGGACGCTTAATTTGTTATTCAATAGTGATGTGTACTTTCAAACCTGCTGTGAAGGGCGTGAAAGTGCAAACCATCCTGTAGCCGACACCAGGTGTGACTCATTTAAGAAGAACACGGAATTAAGAAAACACGGAATAAAACGGGGTGTTTGTGTTCTAATAGTTACCCAGTGCAGCTCACTCACAGAGACATCTCTCGTCAGAAGGGACACAGCACATAAAGCGATCCGTACGCAACACTTTGCAGCAGCGTTCTCCGTGTGTCGGCTGGCATCATGCACCTGCTACAAGAAGTGCACCACCAGGTTGCCAGGTCGTGGCCACCACAATGCCTACATGAGGGTGTTGACCCTGAGCTGTTGGTTGCGTGAAGATGTGCCGTGCTTGAGGTGATGCGCACAAAGAACCCAGAGGGCTTTCATCACCAAAAGGGGTAACGTTCACGGTCATCAGCTATTTCTGCGGCTGTTCTCCCTTCGTTGTTGGGTAAGTCTTCAGAGGCATTAAATTCGCAGAGTGTCATACTAACCATGCCACCTATCCTCGGGTTGAATGTTAGTCTGGCACGGTGCAGTGCAGTGTCTCCTGCCCTGTCCACAGCGTCCACTTCCGCACCCATGTTAAGGAGTGTGCGAACAATATAGTCATTGCTGCCGCAGGATGCCGTGATGAGAGGTGTCTCCCTTGACAGGTTGCGCGCATAGACAGAGGCACCGTGCATCAGAAGCAAGAGCACAATGGCGTCTTGCAGATCATGTCTGGTGTCGTAGTCACCATACTGGTACAGATCGCGGTCTATGCCAGCAACGTTGTGCAGTGCAGTATTGCGGTCCGCATCCACAGCGTCCACCGACACACCTGCTTGAAGAAGAGCCGCAACAGCAGGCTCGTTGCCACATTTGGATGCGAGGTGGAGTGGTGTTTCATTGCGGCTGTTGCGCACATCGACAGAGACACCTCGTTCCAGGAGCATGTCCACAACTGCACGATGATGACCCTTCTTGTCGTTCCTGTGCACTATGCCAACAGCATGGTGCAGTGCAGTGTTGCCGTCACAGTCCACAGCCACCACCGACGCACCTCGCTCAAGAAGAAAAGCTGCAGCACATGTGTTGTCATACGCACATGCTACGTGGAGGGGTGTCATCCTGTCTCTGTTGCGCGCATCGACAGAGGCACCTCGTTCGAGGAGCATGTCCACAACTACACGATGATAATCCTCCTTGACGCTGTTGTAATCTAAGGCAACAGCATGGTGCAGTGCAGTGTCGCCCGTACAGTCCACAGCCACCACCGACGCACCTCCCTCAAGAAGAGCAACAGCGACAGATGTGTTGTTATTCCATGCTACGTGGAGGGGTGTTTGCATGAATTTCTTGCGCGCATCCACAGAGGCACCTCCCTTGAGGAGCATGTCCACAATTAAGGAATCACCGTGTGCTGCGGCCTCGTGCAATGCAGTGTTGCCACGATTGTCCACAGCACCCACCAACGCACCCCGTGTGATGAGCTCGCCGAGACAGTCAAGGTTCTTCCGCCTGGCAGCAAAGTGGAGTGCAGTCATACCGGAAGTTGACGCAACGTCCATCCCCGCACCAGCATCGAGGAGAAGAGCCAAACACTCAATATGGTTTTTGGCTGCACAGATCATGAGAGAGGTGAAACCCTCCTCGTGGTAAGTCATCGGGAACGGCTGGCACGCATCCAACGGACTACCAACGTTGTTTGTGTCAGGCGCAAACTCTTTGGAAAGAACCTCCTCAAGCAATTCCGGCTTGTCTTCCCTGCACCACTTGCACACATTTTCGAATGCGATCGCCACTGACACCTCATCTGCTTCACACCTCCTTCGCTTTGATGGGCTCTCATCTGATGTGCTGTCGCTTCGACATGGTTGTGTTCTCTTCAAAATTTGTGTACTTTTCAAACCTGTGAAGGGCGTGTCAAGAGAGGAATGCAGCAAAGTGTTGAAGTGCAAACATCTCTTCATCATATGGCATGCAGGTCGCACCAGCCCACATACAGATGCAGGCACATAGTACTCTGTAGCCGACACGAGGAGATGTGACTCATTGAAGAAGACACAGAATAAACGGGGTGTTTTGTGTTCTAATAGTTACCCAGTGTAGCTCACTCACAGAGACATCTCTTGTCAGAAGGGACACACAGTGCTGTCGCTGAGTTTTGAAAAAAAATTTAATAGGTAGGGCACTGGTAGGGCAGGCCAAAAAAAACCCGCAAAAAAAGGTCCCGAGCTTTCCCCCCGTAAAAGCGGTCGCTGCGCGCGCTTCGCGCGCGCGACTCCCTGCCAGTGCAAAAAGGTGAGGCTCTTTCTCCCCTCTGATGCACAAAATCGTGAAAGGCGGGTGGGGAGGGTGAACCACAAGCCGTAGTGGGTGTCAGCTGTCGTATCAGTAACCTCAGTAGATCTATAAAAGAACCACGGCAACCAAAGGTTCCAGGCGAAGCCACGGTATTTCTAAAAAATGTTGCCATAAAGTAGCGCTGTCGTTCGTAATTAACGTCAGTTTCCGTAAAGTTTACTTACGTATTTTTCTAAAAAACGAAAGTTTCTGGCGAAGCCACGGTACGCAACATTTCAAAAAAAATGCGCTTAAAATTGACCATTTTTACAGCCAAACTGTGTCATGGGAAGGGTGCATTGCAAGCTTGCGCCGCAGGCGCACGGTACGCTACTTTTTTTTCTTCCGCCATGCTGCATGCTTCCTTTTCCTTCGGCGTTTGACCAATTGAGTCGCGTTCTGGTCTCCCACGGTCGATGAAACGATGAGAAAAAAAACGCCAAAAACTCGTAACGATGGTTAGCAAAATGCCTGCCGAACCCCTCCTCAAAAAAATAAAATAAAATAATCCTGGTAGGGCAGGAGGGCGGACCTTGCCCTACCAGGAAAAAAAACCAAATTTAATAGGTATGGCGAATGCCATACCAGCCTGATCAGGCACGACAGCACTGGGGACACAGCACATAAAGAAAACTTGAACGATGAATGGGCCTCTCACACGCACATCTAGCTGCTCTGTCTGCGACTGTTTTAGTGATCCAGGTCAGTGGTTGTCTGCCCACAGTTGTTGCGCACGTCAAGAGAAGTACCCTGATTGGAGAGTGCACTCATAATATCACGACCCATCCACCCGTCGTATGACAACCAGGCACAGTGTAAGGCAGTGTTTCCTTCCGCGTCCACAGCGTCCACTTCTGCACCCATGTTAAGGAGTGTGCGAACAATATAGTCATTACTGCCCCGGGAAGCCTCCATGAGAGGTGTCGCCCTGCGCAGGTTGCGCACATCGACGGAGGCGCCGTGCCTCAGAAGCAAGGACACAACGGCGTCTTGCAGACCATGTATCGTGCTCCGGTCATCATAGGGCACAAGCTCTTTATCCATGCCAGCAACGTTGTGCAGTGCAGTATTGTGGTCCGAATCCACAGCGTCCACCGACGCACCTGCTTGAAGAAGAGCCGCAACAGCAGGGTCGTTGCCACATTTGGATGCGAGGTGGAGTGGTGTTTCACCTTGTCTGTTGCGCGCATCGACAGAGACACCTCGTTCGAGGAGCATGTCCACAACGACATAATGATGACTCTCCTTGACGGACCGGTGACATGAGTCGGTGGTGCTGTACCGGCGTTCTCCTAAGAAGACGTACTGGAGACCTATTCCAACAGCATGGTGCAGTGCAGTGCTACCGTCACAGTCCACAGCCACCACCGACGCACCCCCCTTAAGTAGAGCAACAGCGGCAGATGT
This sequence comes from Rhynchopus sp. YZ270_cl-10, assembly GCA_964035575.1. Classification (NCBI taxonomy): domain Eukaryota; phylum Euglenozoa; class Diplonemea; order Diplonemida; family Diplonemidae; genus Rhynchopus; species Rhynchopus sp. YZ270_cl-10. Next base: position 468,666 of record OZ037915.1, read on the forward strand.
GTTGTCATACGCACATGCTACGTGGAGGGGTGTTTTCATGACTGTGTTGCGCGCATCAACAGAGATACCTTCCTTGAGGAGCATGTTGACAACTTGAGCGTAGGGACCATCGTGTACGGAGGCTGTCTGGTGCCGCACAGCGTTCCACTTATTCAGATTCCCACGTATGAGGGAGGCATGGTGCAATGCAGTGTTGCCAGTACTGTCCACAGCCACCACCGACGCACCCCGTGTGATGAGCTCGCTGAGACAGTCAAGGTTTCCCCTGGCAGCAAAGTGGAATGCGGTCAGCGTCGTTGGAGACTCGTGAGAACAAATTGAGGATGGGGATGCGGATGCTGGAGACGACGGAGTGGCAGTCGCTGTTTGAGGATGCCGAGGCTCACTGTACCATGATGACGCAACGTCTATCCCCGCACCAGCATCGAGGAGAAGAACTAAACACTCAATATGGTTGAGGTATGCACAGATCATGAGAGGCGTGACGTACTCAGCAATGCAATCTACCTGGAAAGCGCAGCGCGCATCCAACGGACTACCAATGTTGCTTGTGTCAGGCGCAAATTCTTTGGAAAGAACCTCCTCAAGCAATTCCGGCTTGTCTTCCCTGCACCACTTGCACACATTTTCGAATGGGGTCGCCACTGACACCTCATCTGCTTCACTCCTCCTTCGATCCACAATATCGAATGGGGTCACCTCATCTGATGTGCTGTCGTCCATATCACAGAATGGAGTCGCCACTGACACCTCACCTGCTGTGCTGTCGTCTGTATCTGCTTCACACCTCCTTCGCTTTGATGGGTTCTCATCTGATGTGCTGTCTGCGTGTCGCTTCGACATGGTTTTGTGGAGTGTCCTGGGTACAAGGAAATTCGGTGTAATGTGGTGTGGTGGGGAGAAAGGGTGTGACAATGGGAGTTGGCGAGGTGCCTCTGGGACGCTTTATTTTGTTATTCAATAGTCATGTGTACTTTCAAACCTGCTGTGAAGGGCGTGAAAGTGCAAACCATCCTGCAGCCGACACCAGGGTGTGACAAAGAAGAACACAGAACTAAGACCCACAGAATAAAACGGGGTGCTTGTGTTCTAATAGTTGCCCAGTGCAGCTCACTCACAGAGACATCTCTCGTCAGAAGGGACACAGCACATAAAGCGATCCGTATACAACACTTTGCAGCAGCGTTCTCCATGTGTCGGCTGGCACCATGCACCTGCTGCAAGAAGAGCACCACCAGGTTGCCAGGTCGTGGCCACCACAATGCCTACATGAGGGTGTTGACCCTGAGCTGTTGGTTGCGTGAAGATGTGCCGTGCTTGAGGTGATGTAAGTCAGCTCGTACCACGCCCCGTGCAAAAAGCTTGTCGTGGGTGTGAATCACGGTGCGAGTCTGTAGGAGTGTGTAGGGGTATGTCGTGAAGAAAAAAATGTATTCCCTTTTTTTTAATGTGGACCTTTTTGATAATCTGTTTAGCTGTGTAACTGCCATTCACACAGTCCTCCCACATTTTTTGGGGTGACTGGTGCTTTAAAACTAGTGAAGGGGGTTTGAACTCAGAGGGCTTTCGTCCAGTCGAAAGCATAACTTACATACTCTGTCTCATCAGCTATTTCTGCGGCTGTTCTCCCTTCGTTGTTGGGCAAGTCGTCAGAGGCATTAAATTTGTCAAGTATAAAGGTAACCCTGTAACCTTTCCACGGGTTGTATGACAACCAGGCACAGTGCAATGCAGTGTTCCCTTCCCTGTCCACAGCGTCCACTTCCGCACCCATGTTAAGGAGTGTGCGAACTACCCAGTCGTTGGCGTGACCATTGGTTGCCGTGATGAGAGGTGTCTCCCTTGATATGTTGCGCGCATAGACAGAGGCACCGTGCATCAGAAGCAAGAGCACAACGGCGTCTTGCAGAGCATGTATCGTGAGCAGGTCACGGCACTCTTCATGATTGCTATCTATGCTAACGGCGAGGTGCAGTGCAGTATTGCGGTACGGATCCACAGCGTCCACCGACGCACCTGCTTGAAGAAGAGCCGCAACAGCAGGGTCGTTGCCACATTTGGATGCGAGGTGGAGTGGTGTTTCACTTTGTCTGTTGCGCACATCGACAGAGACACCTCGTTCGAGGAGCATGTCCACAACGACACGATGATGACCCTCCTTGGTGCTGTTGTAATCTATTCCAACAGCACAGTGCAGTACACCGTTGCCGTTACAGTCCACAGCCACCACCGACGCACCTCGCTCAAGAAAAGCAAGAGCGGCAGATGTGTTGTCACACGCACATGCTACGTGGAGGGGTGTTTGCATGACTTTGTTGCACGCATCGACAGAGGCACCTCGTTCCAGGAGCATGTTCACAACGTTACTATGAGGTTCGTAAGCGGGAAACTGTAACTCGAAGGCACCTACATAGTGCAGTGCAGTGTCGCCGTCACAGTCCACAGCCACCACCGACGCACCTCCCTCAAGCAGAGCAACAGCGGCAGATGTGTTGTGATTCCGACATGCTACGTGGAGGGGTGTTTGCATGCCTTTGTTGCGCGCATCGACAGAGGCACCTCCCTTGAGGAGCATGTCCACAATTAAGGAACTACCATGTGCTGAGGCGTGCAATGCAGTGTTGCCAGTACTGTCCACAGCACCCACCGACGCACCCCGTGTGATGAGCTCGTTGAGACAGTCAAGGTTTCCCTTAGCAGCATAGTGGAGTGCAGTGTTGCCATCACTGTCCACAGCGCCCACCGACGCACCCCGTGTGATGAGCTCGCTGAGACAGTCAAGGTTTCCCCTGGAAGCAAAGTGGAGTGCAGTCACACCGGAAGGTGACGCAACGTCCATCCGGGCACCAGCACCGAGGAGAAGAATTAAACACTCAATATGGTCGTTGGCTGCACAGATCATGAGAGGGGTGACGCGCTCCCAGTGGTATCCCATGTAGTACGCATCCAACCGACGAACGTTGCTTGTGCCAGGCGCAAATTCTTTGGAAAGAACCTCCTCAAGCAATTCCGGCTTGTCTTCCCTGCACCACTTGCACACATTTTCGAATGCGATCGCCACTGACACCTCATCTGCTTCACACCTCCTTCGCTTTGATGGGCTCTCATCTGATGTGCTGTCTGCGTGTCGCTTCGACATGGTTGTGTTCTCTTCAAAATTTGTGTACTTTTCAAACCTGTGAAGGGCGTGTCAAGAGAGGAATGCAAAAGTGTTGAAGTGCAAACATCTCCTCATCACATGGCATCCAAGTCGATAAGAACAAAAATGGGGGCTTTTCTTTTAATAGGTACCCAGCGCTGTAAGCGCATTTTGTTTCTACCCCAACCCACTCTCGAGATAGGGGGCTATGTTTTGAACCGACACAACACAAAGGGCCATATTCTGCGCAAGAATTACCCTCACTAGGCATCCAACAACACAACACACCTGCAGACAGAAGCACACAACGAAAGAAACATTCACCTCCAAAGAAAGGGGACAGAACGTGAACGTATTATGCGCAATGGTGTGTGTGTGTAGCTGACTTTGTTTCTCTCTCTAAGTTATTTTTAAAAAAAGGTTGACTTGAAATACAACAGCCCTCTCATGACAGTGTACCTTTGGTATGACCGGCTGTACCAGGGTGGACTCCAACTAATCCATTTCTTGGTTTACATCTGATTTTTTAAAAAAAATGAGAAGTTGAAATCTGTGAAAAACACCTCACTGGAGACACAGCGCACTACTTCTTTTTTCTTTTTGATAATTTTGTTGGATGGAGTGTAACTGCCATATAGACTGTCTTCACTGCCTATCGGTCAGCCTTCGTCAAATTTTCAAACCCAAAGAACGACCTTCATTGGTATTACCACACAGAGCCTGAAACAAGGTATTCCTTAAAAAAACGTTTATGAGATGAACCAAGGTTCTCTCATGCTGAAGGCACAACACAAATCCCTGCTCTCTTCTGTTCGTCTTAGTTAGGTACGTGCAAGAGCAAAAATAATAATAATTTTTTTTTGTTGAATACCGTCCTCCCCCCTCCCATATCTCTTCGCTCTCTCTCTCTCCCCGGGTTAAAGTTTTCAATTTAATCATCCAGGAAGGCAGCGAGAGATCCCACCTGCACCTCTGCCTCCCCTCCACGTGGCCGTGGAGGTGTCCCGCTCCCTAGGTCCTTCTCCTTCTCCCTCTCTTCCTCCTGTGTATCACCCTTCGCGTTGTTCTTGTCCATCGCCGAGCACGACGCCATATGTGTTTTCAGTGCCTTCTTCCCTCCGGTACGTTCTCCACAGGCAGGGCACGGATGGCTTTTCGGCTCAGTTTCGGTTCCCTTTTTTTTGTGAAGAAGCTTCCCAATGAAGTTCACTGCCCCGGTCAGACGGTTGCCGTGCTGCGACTTCGCTGAGACGAAGGAGAGAAGCGTTCTTTCGTGCGACGATGCCAGCATTCCCACCGGAAGGTCTTCCTCGGGGCTACGGTCTTGCGCGGCGATGCTTGCATCCCATGCTTCGATGCATCTGTCTCTCTCTTTCTCTGACAGATCAACCCTTCTGGACGCAATCAAACGCCCCAAACCACTAGGAGCATCGGGATACGACGCTAATAAGGTTCCTGTCGCAAGCTTGAAATTCGCCGCAGTTGTCGCGCCGATAAGAGAACTCAACAACACCATTGCATCGCTCGGCGCCAAACCCTCCCCTTCCTCATGGCATGTCTTAATGAACTCCGCAACCTCTTTGTGGTCCGTTCGAAACGTCTCCGCAAACGTGCTTTTCAAATCCGCTTTCGGTCCCTGCTTTGCTGATGCAGAAGACGGCGTTCCGTCCAACCATTCACAAAACCTTTGAATGTACTCCAATTCAATCCGTCTCACCAACACCTTCAACACATCACGATGCCTAGCCGGGTGCAGCCACGACTTCATATCCCCGTTAAAGTCTTCGACGGTCAGAAGCACATCGTGAAGTGGTCCTTGTACAGCGCGCCCAGCGTCAGAAGGATCGACACTACTGAAGAGCGACTCAAAGCACTCCAAACAGAAGTCCACAATGCACTCGGCAGCGCTGTCCACAGCGGTGAAGTAGGTCTCTTGAAAGGCGTGCTTGGAGATGTCGAAGGAGCGAGCGGAGTGCTTCTCTGTGGGCAGCACCTGTTATGGGGTTTATACAGTCAGGCAAGTAAAAGAAACCAATGTTCTTTCATTTAAAACAAACAGAAAACTCCGTATCCAAAACAAGTGGGATGTCTGGGGACAAAACAGGTTTCTGTATTGGGGATGGGAGTTCAGAGTGTTTTTCTCCTGACGTTACTATTTGAAGTTGAGAGTTGGGGGTAGATTGGAGAAAAGTGTGTGTTTATAGACAAGGCTGTATTGGAAATGAAAAAAACAACAAACCTGCTTAAACTTTGCTTCGAGCCCAGGAAGCTCAGCTTCGCATCTGGTTGCATCATTTGCAATGGCGCATGCAACCTTGAGGCGGTGTTCCGATGATGCAAAGCGTTCATCCTTCAGCTTGCCTCGTGCACGGAGCTCTTCGAGGTGCGCCTTTTTGCATGCCTTTGCAAGGTTCGCGGCAAAGCTTTGCGACGCAATCTGCACTCCCGCAAGCAGACTGTCCAGCGCAACACTGTCCTTGAAGGACGACACCTCCGCAAACTGTGTGTTCACCAACTCGAGGAAGTCCACCGGCGCCATCGTGGCATATTGCTCTGTGTCTGGGTCCTTGTGGATCGCATCCTCGCTTGAGAACAGATGCTCATCGATGACAGTCGCCTGCGCCCCTGCAGTATTCGCCAACCACTCCTTCAGAGACTGTGTGGTGTGTCTCAACAGCAAGCTGACCTTTGCGAGCAACTCATTCTTGCCCTCCTGCGACAGAATCGTTGGCTGCCGTGATGCAGACACATCTTCAAAACCTAATCCAGCGCAGGTTCCTAGAACGCCCTGTTCGGATTCGTACACCTTCGCCCACTTCACCACCATCAACGCCTCGGGAGGGGACACCCGACCAGGTTGTGCCAGCTTCGCCTGAAACACCTTCAAAATTTTAATAACACACTCATGCCCAGTGTCAATGATAGCTGTAGCCACCTCCAACGCCGTTTCACGTGACCGCCATATCCCCTCCGTCAAGGTTTTCGTTGTCGCAACCCCATCCTGCCCATCCTTCACAAAGTTGAACACCAACTCATCAAAGCTCCTTGACCATGCGTTCACCTTTTCCAGCACCTTATCTACTGGGGTTGCTTCAACAAAGGCAGATTCGGTGTCGGGCGCTCCAGTACCAAGGTGCGCCCACCACAGAACCTCAACGCCCCTCCGCACCCAGAGCGGGATGAGGGGTAGTATGCTGGATTCATCTTTGCCTTGCAGAGCGGCGCGCTCATCCTCATCAAAGATAGAGGGGTCAAAGGTACGCATCATGGGCGCCACGTCTACATGCAAGACAACATGCATTATGTCTGTCAACCGGCTCGTCGTGCTGTCCAACAACGCTTCCCAATCCCCTCCTGACGCCTCCGTTTGGTTTACCAATTCTCCTTGCGAAGGAAACGCTACAACCCCATCCCGAAGACTCCTGAACACTGCACGGAGCACACCATTAAGAAGCTCAAAGTGCCCTGAAAAGGAGTGGTTCTTCTGTGTATTAATCAGCTCGTTTTTGAAAAGCAGGATGGGGTGAAGCTCTTCGCAGATCGGAAACAGTTTTGTCTCCGGGTGGGACAGCTCTTCCTGCAAAACGACGTGACGTTGTTGAAGCGACAACAGCATGCCTGCAGTCGAGGTCACAGCGTTGATCTTCTCTAGCGTCCCATGAATTTCCTTGAGATGAATAAAATCCTTGATGTCCTCACGTTCAGAAGACATTACATTCGCGAGCTCTCCGAACTTTTGGATTACCTGCTCCCCATCTTCGTCTAAGGAAGACAAAACGTTGAAGCTCCTGCGGACTTCGTCAACCTGGAGTGAGGTAACAACCTGGATCTCTCGTTCTGCGCTGGCGAGGTCAGCCTCGATGTCGGCAATCAGTTCGGCAACGCTGCCACCGTGCGACTCCACCCACTCCAACTCCTTCTTCTTTGCAATGTCCAGAGCCTCGCGTTTCACCGCTTCTTCTTCTGCAAGGGTCCATTCCATGTTGCAGATTTGTGTATCTGTAGTCTGTCAGGAAAAATGAAGGGAAAAAGAAGATAAGGGCACAGCGTTTAAAATAAAAGTTGTTGGTGTGGCCGACGACCCCAAAATAGCACCTCCCTTCAGCCACACCAAAAAAAATCCAGATGCCCAGAATAGCAAAAAGATAGCACAATATTAGGATCCCCTTTCAGCCACACCAAAAAAAAGTTGAAAGTGCACTGCTTCTCGGGTTATGGAACTCCCAGAGAGCGCTTATACTATATACCGTACTTCGCCTACGGTTACCCTTACAGGGGGGGTGAAGGAAGGTTGTTGAAAAGAAAAAAGTTGAAAGTACTGCTTCTCAGGTTATCGAACTCCAGATCTCCAGAGAACGCTTATCATTGGCGTCACAACGTTACCACAAGGGAGCTTTGTATACAGGTATATAATCATTTTAATAAAATGGCCAAATTTTAGTATCGTTTTTTTTGTCTGTTTTTGTTTTGTTTGTCCCCTCCCCGCTTTTTTTCCATTTCCTTTCATCGAGCGATTTTTGGAACTATTTTTTTTTAATACAGAGTATCTGATACTGTAAAATCGTTTAATTTGTCACAATTTAATTAACTGATTTGAAATATCAGTCATAAATAAACTTTGTCACACCCTAATAATATGTGTCACATTAAATGATGATTTAATTTATGTTTATGGTTATTTTTGTGTCTACTTTTTAAAGTACGCGATGCTTTTCGCTCCCTGAGTACAAAAAAAGTTTAAAAAAATGTTTCCACCTCACCTTCCCACTTTTGAAATGAGGGCAGTCTCTCAACTGTAACCTCCAAAACCCCTTCTTAGCATGTAGCCGTGCACCGTGACGCGGACTACCCCTTTGAAGGTTCTTTTCTTCCTTAAAGTTGCTCTTAAGGGTTCAGGACGAACTACGTCTATACCTTCCGTAGTAAAGGCTTCGGCCAACTTGGAATACAAACCCGAATTCTCCCACCTGGTGGGATTACTCGGCGATTGTCGACACAACAAAAAGTACTTTTCTGTTCTGTGTTCGTCTCGATGTCAGCCAGTAGAGAAAGCGTTGTCTCCTGTGCTCCGCACAGCCCCCTTTCAACCGTCTACAGCGTCTTCTCACACCTGACCACCCTTCCCACTACAGCCTCCCCATATGTGGTCCCAAAACATAATTAAATCATCATAAAAATGTGTCACTTATATAATATGTCATTTTGTCACCATTTTTGTCATTCTGTCACATTATCGTAAGTGACAAATTAAACGATTTTACAGTACTAGATCAGCTGTTTTTTTTTAGGAGGGAAACTTGGGTTTACAAATGCTTGCAGGGTGTGCTGCTTTGTGTTGCATACAAAAGGGTGAAGTTTAAAGTGCAAAAAAAACAAAAAAAACGGGGTTATCGAACCCGGCTGCACTATCGAGTGAAAATAAAAAATGACTTGAAATACAAAACCCTCGACGGTGTACTTTGAAGAGAAAAGCTTGAACACGAATATGAATCTCATGTATGGCATACACATCGTCGGGTTGTAGTTCCCCACCCCTCCCTCTCTACTCGTACTCTTGGCCCCCCACTCCCATGTATGTGCTATTTTTTGAAGCAGAAAAATTTGGAAAAAGGGAAGAAAAGTTGTGAATGTGAAGATACACCTCGTGCACGTACATCAAAAAGAACACATTCTGGTGGGGAGAAGGGAAACTCGGGGGAAAAAACTCAAAATAGAACAAAAAAAAAATAACAATTGTAGGCCAAGAAAGTCAATTATGGCACTGTAAAGCGAAAGAGAGAGAAAAAAAAAACTGTGTTTTTTTTTTAGAGATGGATGCAGTTTGACAGGTGGAAAAAAAAAAGTACGCAACAACTCAAAAAAAAAAAAAACTATCTGCAGTTCAGAACAATACAATTAATCCATTTCCAGCAAAACGGACAGAAAAACTTCCCCTATTTTAGTGAATAAGAAGAGTGGGAAGAAAAAAAGGAAGATAAAAAAAAAGGGAAATTTGAAAAAATATGAATCTGCATCTCGTGTGAAGCCGCATTTATCTGAAAAAAGAGAAGGAAAAAAAATGAAGGAAAAAGTGTCGTAAGATGACCCTAAGTCCCAGCGCTTAGTCACCATATAGGAAACGAAAACAATTACAGCAACACCCCTCGCCTTCCCAAGTCCTCTTCTCCAATCCATACATTTGCTGTGTTGTGTTTAATTTTTCTTTTTTCTTCAATACGCTCACTTCTGTTGACTATTTTTTTTAATTTGAAAAACTTGGTTGTTTTAGTGTAGACACCCGAAGATGAACTCCACTATACTACGCACGTCTAAGTGATGCCGGAGTTACTCCTTTATTTTTCTTTTTACCTACAAGCGGAGCTTAAAAGGAGAAATAGTTCCTCCGATACTGCCAATCACCTCCCCCCCCCTCCAACAGGGGTAAATGAGCAAAGCAACGAAAAATTTCCTTTTACCTATCAGAGTTACTATTTTGAATACTAATTTCTCTTCCAAAACTATCCGGTCCCCTCCCCCCCCCTTACTCCAAATCTCGCAAATGGGAAGTTGAAAAACGCAAAAAGGGGGGAGGGAGGAAAGGGGTTTTTATTATCAAAAGGATGGACCTTCTAAATAATGAAAATGGCGGGGTGAGGGGGGGAAGGGAGGGTCGGCTAATTACACTGGAGGGGGGGAGGGGGAACAAAAAACGGGGGAAATAATAACCCATACAAAAGAAAAAGACACAGGGGGTACGGGGAGTGGGGTGTTTACAAAGTGAGGGGGTTTTTTTTCGGTATTTTTTTGTTTTTTTGAAATGATATCGACCACGCTACACTTTCTCAGCTCGAAATCACTTTTTTTTTTCTCCTTTTTTTTTGCTCGACGAAACATCAGTACCTACCCATCAGGCTGTGTACGCTAACTTTTCAAAAATTTCCCGAAAAACAAAAAAAAAAAAACAACGGAAATCGGCGCAAAAAGCCTATCCATCTGTACTACTTTTTTGTTTTGTTTTGATTTTTGTATCGACAATCTCAGAATATTCCTTATATTTTACACCTTTTTTTTTTGTGTATTTTTTGCTTTTTTTTTTGATCATCTGTTTAGTGTAGCATTCCAGAGTCTTCACTCTCTACCTACGCACCCTGCTCCCCCCTCGTGGAGAGGAGTACGTTGGGGACGACTTTGACGTCGCCATCCTGGGGGAGCTGAGCAGCGAATTCCCTACCACACCACTGGGACCTCCCGCATCAGAGTGCGACGGCGTCCCGGACTGACTTCTCCTCGACGTGCCTGGGGACGAATAACGCTGTGGGGTGCTGGTTCTGTGCGGGGTCGGACCGTATACGTAACCACTTGACACCCACACTCTCTCCCCGGGTACTCTGCTGTCGAGAGGGCTGCCACGCTGCATATCCATTGGGCGTTTGTCGCCTTTAGGGAAGAACTTCTCCTCCATGTATCCCTTTAGTGCAAAGTCGGTACCTCCGTTGGAGCCTCTGGGTGTCGTTCCGATCATTCTTGGGGAGGATGCGGCGAAGCTTTGCTCGCGGCCGACAGGGCTGGGGCCTCCGCCAGAGTTGAGGTGTGATTGGGCAGCCTCGAGCTCCATGCGGGTTTGGGAGTTTTCGCGTTCAAGATCGCTGATGCGGGTGCGCTGCTCCTCCAGCTCGTTAGCGTTGAGAACAAGGGAAGAGTGTGATTTGGACTGTGAGGAGCGGAGAACCGACATAGCCTCCTCGGTCTTGCGTTTTTCTTCGATGGTGCGGTCCAGCTCGCTGCGCATCTGACGGACCTCGTCGCGCATGCATTTGATAAGGCTGTCCTTCTGCTCCACCTCGACCTGCAGAACGTGGACTTCCCTTTCGCCCTCCATCTTGACCTTCTGCATCTCCTCTTGTTTGCGGGAGTTGATGTCCTGCAGTTCTTCGAGGGCGGAGCGGAGATCCTTCTTCTCGTCAAGAAGCTTTTCGATCTGCTTGCGCGCGTTTTTAAGGTCCTCTTCCAGCTGCATGCAGCGCTTCATGAGCTTCGCGTAGTCCGCCTCGTGGTCGGCAATGTCTAGGCGCATCTTTGTGTTCTCCTTTTCCACGCCGCGGAGACGTTCGTTCTCCTTCTTGAGCTTCTCGACCTCGTCCTTGCTGTAGTTGCTCAACCGCGCCAGCTCTGCCTTCAAGCTGTCCACCTGCCCTTGAATGCTTTCGGCACGAATCGCCTCCTTCCTGGTCTGCATCTTGGAGAGATCCAGTTGCGATCTGAGAAGTTGGGTATTTTTTGTTGATAAATTGTTGGAGTAGTGTAGTTGCGGTTGTGTTGCCACAGTTGTGCAATCTCTACTTTCTTTTTTTTAGTGGAGGATTTCCCCAAAAAAATGGAAAGGTTGGGAGGAAGAAAGCAGGGTGTATTGTTGAAGGTAAAATAAAGTTTTTTGTGCCTTTCTTTTTTGCGGATTCGATGTGTGGGAATGGAGGGATGAAGAAGAAAGTACATACTTGATTTCACCCTCTTTCTTGTTGGCCTCGCGAACGTCTTCTTGCAGGCATTCGATCTGTTGGAGGAAGATAATTTATTGTTTTGAGAGAAAAAAACACAAAAAATAAATGCATACCGTGTCAGAGTCCTTCTGTGAGCGCTTCTTCTCCTGCGCACTGCGGTCGCTTGCACGGTCTTTGATAACCTCCATCTCCTTGCGCGCCGCCTCCAGCTCGAGTCTCATATCTTCTAGCTCACGGTTTTTGTTTGCAATCACGACTTCTGTGTCCATACGCTTCTTTTCAATGGCAAAAGCGTTCTTGAAGACACTTGCGAACACCTTCTTCTTCTCGTCCTTGACCTGCTCCTCCTTGGCTGCAAGCTCCTTCTCTGCGTGCTTCTTGAATTCCTCTGCCTCAATTTCTGTCTTTTTCAGTTCCTCCATGGCTTCCTGCAGCTCCACCGGGTCGGCAGTGCCTCCTCCAGTCACCATCTGTTGTTTCAGTGCTTCCAACTCTCGCTTTAGGGCAGAAACCATGGTAGCGGTTTGTTCTTCATTGACGCGAGCGTTGAGCACAACGCTCTTCGCTTTGAGGGCGTACCGCAGGGTGTTCAGCGTGTCCTCGTAGTTGGAGACGTGGGGAGAGATGGCAGCGATCATGACGGTCTTCGAGTTGCCTCCCAAGGAGTCCTTGAGGACCCAGGTCAGCATCGATTCACGGTATGGCGGGATTTTTTTGGAGCGTGTCTTAGAATTGTCTACCAAAGTGTCAATGACACGACGGAGTGTGGAGAGAGATTGGTTGATGTTCTTCGCTTCGTCGAGAACACTGCCAGAGGCGTTGGTCATCTTGATTCTTTCAGACCCTGCGAGATCGACAATATTGATGTTGGAGACGCGGGTGGTGCCGAGAAGGAATGTCTGCTTCAGGCAGATCTGGAAAATCGCGTGGGAGCGAGACGATGTCGCGTTCAAAGAGTGAGACGCGACCGCACGGTATTTCATCCCCGCCTGCATCGACTTCATCGTATCCCCAGCGTTTGTCACCAAAAGCCGTGTAATCCCATCAACATAGGTCCCCTTATCCGGGGAGTTCCTCACCTTGCACTCCCGGTACTGCTGGTCTCCCCCCGACCCTGCCGCAGCGCTCTTCTTGCGGGCACGCTTCCTCTCCTTGCGTTCCTCCTCCGTCAACGCGTCTTCGTCTCCCTGAGGGATCGGTGCGTTCATCAGAAGGTCCATAACCTTTTCATTGTAGATTTCGAGGAAGCAAACACGGACTTCGAACTTAGTTTTCTCTTTGGAGCCGAGGTCACGGAGGCGGTCGAAGAGCATTTCAATGAGACGAGGTGCGATACCAGGGTCGGCAGTGCTTCCCAGCATGGAGTGGGTCTTTCCGGATCCGGTCTGTCCATAGGCGAAGATGCAGGTGTTGAATCCAGTGAAGGCGTGCTGGACGGCAGGGGTGCCCGTGTACTGGTAGACGTCGTCCTGTGTTGCGAAGGGCATTTCGTGAGGGGATTGGTCCTCCGGGATCGACCAGAAGCACTGATCGAATTTGAAAGAGTGGTTTGCCTCTCCAGTATCGGCGTTCATAAGCTGGCATTCCTTTTGGGACATAAAGACGACAGGGTCCATTGTGGTGTTTTGTTCCTTCGCCTTTTTAAATTCGTAGGGCATAAAGGGACGGACGCGGACCACCACGCGGACGTTTTCTTTTCCTTTTGGGATGGGTTCGTTAAGACGGCGCATCGCATTAGGGTCGAGGCCTCCTTTGTTGCGCATCGATTGGGAGCGTTTGTACAGTTTTGGCTCGTCGTTTTCCTTCTCAATAAGCTCGTCAACGATGCTCTGGAAAAGCTCGAAATTGAGCTGCCCATCTTCACTACTCTTTTCGCGAATTTCACTGACCTGTTCCGCGGTTATCCTGATCTGCAGATCCCCCATGATCTGAATCGCCCCCTCTGCGCCAGGCTTCTTAAACTCCTGGAAGGCCTTAAGCATGTCATCGCCACGTGGTGATGTCGGGGCAGACCCGGTTGAATGCCGTGCCTTCAGCTTATTTGCCCGAGGTGAAGTGGACGCCACAGAGGCCTTGCGGTCGACAGCCATTTGTGCCGCCGATTAAGTTGTGTTGCGGGCGATAAGGGGGGTAGGGGAGGGGGGGGTTTGGGGGGGGGGTGCCCTTGAGTGATGGGGGTGGCAGGAGCGAAGGGGAGAGCCCACCGGTACCTCTACGAGGTGCGGGTGATCAAAGAGCCTAATGACGGTTGATATATTCCGGCTTCACCTGTGAAGAGGCTTTCTAAGCCTACCCCATTCGGGCATTAAGGAAAGAAGCAAGGCGACAGTGGAAGGGGTGGATGTGCGCACCCCATGCATGATGTACCAAATGGGAGCATCGACGTGAGGGAATTTCACCAGACGCCGCTATCCTTCACCTAAGGAATCAAAAACGGGAAGAAAGGGTGTCGGGGGGGACAAGGGGAGAGAAATTGACATTTTTTTGTTTTGTAGAGTGGGAAACATCCCCAAACAAATCAGTTCTTATTTTTTTCTCAGCCAACAAAAGAAACAAAAGAAAAAAAGGAGGGGACGAAGGCGGCATTGTTAGAAAGCTTAAAACAGTAAAATCGCATATTTACGGGGTGTGTGGCTAATTGAGGGTGGAACCCAATTTTCCACCCGCAATAAAACGCACCTCATAAAAAGTGTCATCTTGTCGTTCCCTCACCCCCCCTTCTTGTAGTTGTTTTGATGCGTTGACACTTCCACACACACTAAAAATCACCTGTTGGGTGGTGGTGTTGCGGAGCACGGTTGGGTGAGTGAACGACGTTGACACTTTCCGCTCACAAAGTAGTGTGCGTAAAAAAAAAGAAATTACGACTCACTGTACGAGGCTTTTGCCGTCCTTTTATTTTCTTCTCCCTCTCCTCTCAAAGCCCGAAGATTTGTTTTTTTTTGTTTTGCTGTATCGACAGCATCACCTCAATACCTCAATGCCACCCAAAGGGCCAGGATACTTACAAGACGCGATCTCTCCCTTTTTATGTACTTTTTTTTTTGCCACACCAAAACAACCACCCACCCCTTCAATTAAGCGTATTCAATCTACATTTTTCTCTGACGAATTCTAAAAAAAAGGTGCAGGAAAACAACCTCTGCCCCCATCTGCCCCACAACACAGTCTCTCACTCAAACCTTACGCCCAACACCCCCCTCATCACGCCATGAGATAGTAGACGAGGAAGATGACCAACAGCAGCGCGGCGACGGAGATGCCCCCAAAGACGTAGATGAAGGTCATGTCGTTGTCCTCCTTCTCCTCGACAATGCCCATGACTTGGTTGTACGTCCGCCGGACGACGTCGGAAGGTGCGGCACGTGCGTTCCCTGGTGTGTGGTACACCTTGCTCGACTTCGAGATGAAGCTGTCAAATCGGATGAACTTATAGGGTCGTGTCTCGGATCGTACCTGGTCGTTGTACAGCTGTTGGAACTCGCTTGCTATCTGTTGGGGGGATTTTTTTTGTATTTTTTTTTTAGAAATGTTATGTGTGGGAGGGGTGTAGAGGGGGGTGGAGGGGGGAAAAAAAGGTCAAATGAGTGGTGTGGCCCGCCCCAAAATAAAGTCAAAAAAATGTACTTCTAATGTACCCCAAAACCCGGGTTCCGGGCCACACCATTGAGTAAAGGAAAAGACAAAACACATACTTCCTCAAGGAACGCATACGACGCTGCAAGGCTGTCCCCCTTCTGACAGAACGTCGAGTAGACCACCCCGTTGCTGGCAAGGATGTGGTGGCTGTACTGCCCCTGGTCCACCGTCATGCGACGAGGGATATCCCGTGTCTCGCACACCCGCTTCACCACCTCCTGCTGGTGCCGCCGCCAGGTGTCCTGGTTTGGGATCAAATCCTTGCTTGTGGAAGCACACAGCGGCAGGCAGTCCTCCATCCTGTGCATCAATGTAAAGAACAGCATTGTTGATTGCCTTCTCTTTCCCCACCCTCTGTTGGAATTTGAATTATTTTTTTTTGGTCCCAGATTTTTTGTTAGGATCAAAAGGAAAAAAAGAAAAGAGGTCTATTTTATTGAGATTTCGGGGGAGTTTTGCACAAAAAAGAAAGAAAAAAGATATCTTGAAGATGCACACGTGCCTCTCGTGCACACACATCTCCAAAAAAAAAAACAGGGTGGCAAAAAAAAGTGGAAGATAAAAAGAGAAATGGTGTCGCATTCCCGCAAAAATGTTTTCAGTTAAAACAGGAAAAAAAAAGGCGGGTGAAAAGGAAGTTGTTAAGCGCTGAACGCCTCCAGGAGCGTCAGCACGACAGAAGAGAGACAAAAGAGGGGGGGGTTGAGGAGAAGCAAAACAATGATTGATTTATTTATTTATTTTTGAAAGAATGGATGGAGCTGTCCCGCCAGCAGCGCCCCTCTTGGAAAGAGCAACGCAAAAATTGACCAACCCACACGCTTTTCAACCTTTTGGGCAATCCTCTACTCTTAGGAATTACCTACAGAATATTTAAAAAAAAAATCGGGGGGAAAAAAAAACAAAAAAAAAATTGGCAGTGAGGACGCCCACTGACAAAGTGTATCTAAACAGGGGGGGGGAAAGTATTATTTGCAACATGGAGCATACCAAAAGCATCTCCTTTGCTCGCCTCGAGCACAATCATTAAACAAAAGGGAGCGACGCAGAAAAGAACGGTGAGATGACCTTTTGAGCCTCATTTATCCTTTTTAGTTCAGGGAAAAAAAACAGAAAGAAGCGGCTACATTCGCGGCGGTGGCTGTGAAAGAAAAAGACTTAAGGTTTGTCTGTAAGTACGGCGACAGTCTTAAGTCCTCAGTGCTTGAACACAGCTGTCGTATGAGAACACACACACACTGCACCACACCATGCAAACCATCCCAAAGTACAACTCATAGCTAGAGAATGTGCAGCATACATAATGCGCATGTTTTTGAGACTCAAATCTCATGTTTGTTTGTTTTTTCTTCTCGACACACCTTAAATCAGACTTCGTGTGGTAACACACTTTGAATCTGTGTTTTTCTTCTTTTCAAAACGCATAGTAATAAAAGCGGCAATAATTCCGCGCGAGAATTATCCACATATTAAACACATAACACCACAAAAAAGCTAGCACAAATCTAAAAAAAGGGAGTGAGGTGCTTAACGGCATCCCCTCTACCCCACCCCGTCCTCGTGACTAAAACAAAGGAAAGATGTGTGAGCCAGAGTATTTAGTTATTCAGTTCGTTTTTTTATTAGTCCCAAAAATTGAGGGTGTGTTGTAATCCGTATTGTTTACTGCTCAACAACGTGAAAGGGGTTTAGAAGAAATGCGTTGAAAGGGTTTTTTTGATAAAATAACTTCGTCAATTCTAAAAAGATTGGAGGCAGCGCTGCAGGGCAAACAAAACGGATTGAAAAAAAAACAGAAGCTTGCTTGTTTTCTTTGAGTACTCAATTAACCACAACAACCGTACTTCAGTTTAACACATTTTTTCACCTTTTTGTTTTCCCGGCTTTGAGCGCACAAACAAAAGACCCGATCTTTTTGTGGTGTTTATTTGGGTTTTGGTTTTGCTTTGCCTTCTCTTTCGAAAAGTGCTGTACGTAAATTTTTTGTAGGTTTTCGATTGCAAGACTAAAAAACAATGAATATCGCCAAAATGCTTGGTATGTGCAGAAAAAGTGAAATTCCCCCTTCTTTATTTACTATTTATTCGTTGTTTTGTTGATCACCATCCAACATAAATACAAAGCCCTCTTGTGACAGTGTACCTGAAAAAAAGAAGGCATATTGAAAAAATGTACCTTTTCCCTTTTTTGAGAAGGGGGGGAGAGAGAAAAAAGTGTAGTGCACAACGCCTCTGGGACGCAGGCACTAAAAAAAGAGAGAAAAATCGTGCAAGGTGTCACCTTGTTTGTGGGAGGAGGGGGGAAGTGAAAGTGTGTATGGTAACATGCTCGGTGCCTCTGATGGATGTCACCCCCTATCCATGTTGTAAGTCGTGGTTGAGAAGGAAAAAAAAGGGAGACAGTGGAGCTTGCACATATGGCAACTACACTATTCCAATAATTTTTCAAAAAAAAAAAAAAAGAGAAAAAAAAACTTCCAAGATGAATGTGCCTCTTATGCGCATTTTAAAAAAAGGAAAAAATAAGAGTAGTTGAAACGTACTAAAAACGCAGCTCGGTCGTGTTCATGCATGAGAAGGGTGGGGGCACGTGAGTGTTTCGTACCGTAAGAGAACGGAGGCGGTTCACAACCGTAGAACCGTTCATCAGGATGAAACCTCTCGGGGTTTGCCACCTTGAAAAATAAATTTTTGTTTGATTATAGACCACTATCACAAGACAGTAGTCACGGTTTTTCTTCACAGGATCCTTAAAAGATGAAACCTCTCGTGGTCGCCACCTTGAAAAATAAATAAAAAAGGGGAAAGAACCAGAAGTGAACTCTGATCATCTCAAAGACAGATGCAGCCCCCAAAAAAATGAGGTCGTTATTTCTCTTTTACAGACAAGAATGAAAAAAAAAAAGTTTATAAAATGACCAAAGTACGTTGTGATTAACCCTCTTTCTTTGCTATACCAAATCTCTAAAAAAAAAAACTTCTCTTTTCTAATGTTTTCGCCAAAAAAAGGGGGGGAGGTGGGGAATAACGATCTGCCTTCAACAAAAGGACGTTTCGTTCTTTATTATTACATTTTTTTTTTTTCTCTTCTTTTTCTCTCTTTTTTTGAATATTTTTTCATAGCTGCGCAACTTAATACCAGTAAGTTACACAGCCATGATTTTTTTTTTTCTTTTTCCCGTCTTTTTTTTGAATAATTGAATAATTGATAACGTGAGAGACACCTCGCTTTTTTTTTCGTGTGAACTCCACGCAAGCGTTTTTTTTCTTCTTCTTCTTCTTCTTAAAAACAAAAACACAACGTTGGTCGCGCAGCAATATCAGCTACTTAATCCCCTCCCCACCCCCACACTCCCACACCCCCTCTTTTCAATATCCATCACAGCATCAGAGTCGTCAGGATTTCTTTTTGCCTTATTTTCTGACAAAAAAACCCTCAAAAAAATGCACATTTACACATCACACTACTCATCGTCATCGTCTACGTTAGGCGCCAATGCGCTGTTCGTTTTGTTCGCGCCGACAAACTCTGCTGACGATATGTGTTTGAGCACTTCTTCATCAATGCATGGCGGCAGCCTGCGAGAAACGTTCTTATACTCTCGGGTGCTAATGATAACGGGACCTTCGAGCTTCGGGCAGGAAGACGGGAGGCGGAGCTCCTCTGGACTGGAAATGAGATCCCGACGGACACACACCCCGCAAGACAGCTTACGAAGCCCGCTCTTCGGGCAGGTAATGATCCCCCTCTTCGGTAACGTATACACTACATAGTCATGCACAAATTCATTAACCCTCTTGTGTGTGAGCAAACCATTTCTGCAAAGTTCAATGATCTCCTGCGATGTATAGCAGGGTGCTTGCTGTTGAAGGGCTTTTTGCACCTTCCGTGCATGCTTTGCCTTGCAGAGGTGAGGGTCGGAACGGCGAGCTTTATCCTTCTTGCGTCGGTTGTTTCTCCGCGCAGTATGCGCCTTAGATTGGTGAATCGAAACAGAGTTTTCCTCCCACGCCTTCCCCCACCATCCTTCCCCCCACCACCGCATCGGACACATAACCGGGCCCATCAGAGGTGGTGGTAAACTCGGTGAAGTCGGCCGCGGTCCAGCCTCCTCACTCCCACAATCATTCGGCACGCTATAAAGCACCAAGCCTGCATCGTCATACAACGCACGCCGTGCGCTATGCGTCCCAGGCTTATAACACTGCGGCGACTGCGGTGGTGTCCCTCCCGCAGACTGGCTAAACAATGGTGATTTTGTCATATCAAAATTAAACTATAAGTCAGCTGCACACATGGAAGGGGGGGAGTGTAGCTGAAAACCTCTGGAAGAAGGATGTATTTGAGAGAAAAAAGGGGGGTAAATTTTTTGAAAAAAAGGTGTTAGTGAGCTAATAATAACTTAGAAAAACAAATAACGAACGCGCTGTGTGGAAAAAAAAAAAAAACGATTATCTCTCTGCGCGTGATATTTTGTGGGGGGAGAACCATTATGAAAAAAGCTCGTTGCATTTCCCACTATCGGTTCCGTTGCGCTCTTACTACGTTCTCTCACCTCCATTCGGGTTTCTCTTACCGACCCTCCCCCCGTGATATTGTCCCCCCCTCCGACCCCCTTGATATTGTCCCCCCCTCCGACCCCCTTGAAATTGTCCCCCCCTCCGACCCCCTTGAAATTGTCCCCCCCTCCGACCCCCGTGATATTGTCCCCCCCTCCGACCCCCGTGATATTGTCCCCCCCTCCGACCCCCTTGAAATTGTCCCCCCCTCCGACCCCCTTGAAATTGTCCCCCCCTCCGACCCCCGTGATATTGTCCCCCCCTCCGACCCCCGTGATATTGTCCCCCCCTCCGACCCCCTTGAAATTGTCCCCCCCTCCGACCCCCGTGATATTGTCCCCCCCTCCGACCCCCTTGAAATTGTCCCCCCTGGGGGAAAAAGTGAGGGGGGGACAATATCACGTACGGCAAAAAGGGGGGACAATTTCTCGTACTGTAGGGGGGTGGCCGTTTTGGTGTGAAGAAGGGAGAGCAAAGGTTGTCCCCGCGACTCCCTTGAAATTGTCCGTCGGGGCAAAATACCGGTTTTTGGGGGGGGGGGGACAATTTCACGGGGGAGGGTCGGTACTTAGTAAAAAACTTGATGCACGGACAACACCTCAAAAGGCGGGAGAAGGGGTGGGTAAGCTTTCTTTTATTTGGGTTGCAAAAATAAGAAAAAATCGGGAATTTGAATGAAAGAACACTCGAATGTATAGGGTACGCAGCCGCAAGGAATCAACCGGGGGTAGAACACAAAGAGAGAAAAAGAATCAGGGTTAAAACACAAAACACTACCTCAAGCAGGGAAGTTAGGGTGAGGAAGGTACTTTTTTACTTTTTTTTTGAAAACTAGATTGTATTAGTGTCGACACCCGAGGATGAACTCCACTATTTATTTTTTTTTTATATACACCCACAAGCGTAGCTTAAAGGAGAAATAGTTCCTCAGATACGGTCGCCAATCACCCCCTCTAACAGGGTAATTGAACAATCAACGAAAAAACCTTTTTTCCTTTTACCCTATCAGAGTTACTATTTTTTTTTTTTTTAAATCGGGTGGGGGAAGAACAGCCACAGTCCCTCAGCTAATGACACATTTCCGCACTACTCGGGTTCTCTCAAGGGTTGGGTGACCTGCATTTAAAAATAAACACAAAAACAAAAACAAAACAACAAGAAAACAAAACCAGAAAAGAAAGCAGAACAGCCATCATAGAGAAAAAGGCGAACGTTATTTCACACACACAACCCTTTCAATCCCTCTCCCAGGCTGGCTGTGTCAAGACAATGCATGGAAAGCTGTGGTACTAACCTGAATCACATAAGGAACAGCTATCGAACCGTGTGAGATGCACACCACCTCTTCCTTCTTCTACTTTGTTTTTTTTGGGTAAAATAATTTGCTAAAAATCGACAAAAAAAAAAAACTGTCGTTTGATGCAGGCACCTCCGACCGACCCACGATGCCAGCCATCTCTCGAAAACAATCTAAATAAAAACCAAAAAAAAAAGGGGGGCGGGGGGGGGTGAAATTGGTGCGCAACACTCCTCTGAGCGTTTGCTGATTGAATATTAGAAAGCAGCCCTAATGAAAGAATTTTATTATATTTTATTTTTGCAAGATGGACGAACCTTATTGGGCGCAGGCACAATCCTTTTCCGGTTTTTATTCTTTTTTTTTTTATAAAAGTGTAGTTGCCTCGGTTTGTGTTGCCACAGTTGTGCAATCTCCACTGTCTTTTTTTTGCGGAGTTTATGGGCGAAGGAGAAAAAATACCAACAGTCACCTTGATCATATAAACACACAAAAGCACACACACACATATCCCTTGTATTGCGTTAATAAAGCAGGATTGAGTAAAACAGAATTCGATATGTGGACACTCGCGGTAGTGGGTTATATGTGTGGATAAAAACAGCATTATTTGCATTGCTAAAAGATAATATTATATGACCAAAAATTGAACACAAAAAAGAACCAAGCGGACAACCGTAGTAACACCCAGCTGCCTAATATTGGACAGCTCTACTGAAGGATCGGGTGGATCGTGGCTCCCTTTAGTACTTTTCTCATAAAAAAGCATTTTGTATTTTTTTATTTTTTAAAACGGGAAAGGATGGGGATGGGTGAACCGCTCGAGACGGATGAGAGACAAAAAAAAGGTGAAGTTATTAATGCAGGCACCTGACTGACCCACTGTGCGATGCCAGCCATCCGGATGCAAGCACAAGATTTTTTTTTTAATATATCGGCAAGATGCGTAACAAGCCTCATGTTGCTTCGTCACATTAATATACAGCACTCCAAATATGGAGTCCAAAAAAGTCGCCAAATTATCCCAAAAAAAAACCCCCAAAAATCTTTATTTTGGACGCCAATTTATGTAAACAACTATGTTCATTGTTACCAATTTGTGGAACAGACGCGCCTGAGAAAAGGGCGGCAGAGAGAGAGAAGAAGAGAGGCAAGAGACAATGAGAGGTAGTGTCTACGCACGTTGCAGGGCCTTAACCTTCTGGTCTGCGAGGTGGAATTTATATGCTGTTTCATAAAAGAGGCAGTCTGCACCGGTGAAGCCTGTTTGTGTGTGTTTATGTTTTGCTGTTGTTGTGGTGGTGGACAGTAGGTACATACCCCCCGACTGCACAGCGTCGTTTTCCAGCGCATCCAGAGTGTCCCTTTGACCCTTCTTCACTCTACTCAACTCCGCAACAAGCGCTTCCTTTTCGAATTGCTGTGAGAATTATTTTTTTGAAAAAATAAGCCCAAATTTCGAAAACGTTTTCTAATGTGGGGGGAAACAACATGACAGGGTTCCGTGCAGCATATTCGTGTTATCATAGAACCTGACCCATATATATATAGGGGGCGAAGAAAGGTTGTTGGGGGGGGGGGGGCCCGGGGGGGGGGGGGGGGGAAAGCTACATACCGTGCCAACTGTTGCAATGCAGGCCTGCACCTCTGAGACCCTCTCCTGCGTGGCTATTGCCTCCGTTTGGAGCTTCATTACCTCCTGCATCGCCTCCTCTAGCTCGCGCACTTTGCCTTGACGCACTTCCTCGAGAATCATATTCTTTTGTTTTGCGGCGTCTGCGACTCTGTCTAGGGCAACTCTGTGGCTATAGAGCATTGCCTCTACAGATTTTGTACGCTCATGGGCCGAGAGAGCACAGAGTTTCTGCAAGCGGTCGCCACTCATCGTCTCCAATTCTGGGAATTTCGCGGGAATCTCTGGCATATCGGGAAGCACAATATTCGCTGGTATTGCCGTCCGTTTTTCACCCCGCAACCGCTCCTTTGCTTCCGCCTCCACCACACTCTGAGACACATCACCCACCCTCGGAGGGGGCGCACCCAACCTCCACACAATCTCTATACTCTTAGCAATCGGTGGCTGCGCTCGGAACACTTCGCATATTTCTCTCACAACCGAGGAGAGCTCCGTTTCGTGCGTCCATTCTGAGAGCTTTTGGGATACGATCGTGGCGTTCTCTGCTAGCAAGGGGTGCTGATGGGTTGCCGCGTCTGGGGACAGCAACGTCAATTTTGGTTTTGCCATCTTCGGAAACCCCCTCGGCAGGGTGAGAAGGAAAGAGAGTGGCGCGTCTGGGAAGATGGTCAGCTCTTCATCACCTTCTCGGGTGGAGTGGCCTTTGACGCCACCTCCCGAGGCCGCAAATTCTAGGATAAGGCTGTCATGCTGTGAGGTGTACGCCCGCGCATCGGAGGTGCCCAGAACGATCTCTGCATCTTCCCATTCGTCGGCGTCTTTCTTTGCGGCTTTCACTTTGTCTTCTTTTGAGGGTTTTGTGGTGGATTTTTGCGCTTTTTGTTGATGCAAACTTGGCGGCATTTTTGTATCAGAAGGTCGTGTTGTGGTTGTTGGTGTAGGTCCTGCCATTTCCTGCGAAGCAGTAAACGGCTGAGGAGGAAGAGGTGCGGTCGCATTCGTCGGAAAAAACCCCAACGGTCGAAGCGGAACTGGTGGTGACAGAGACGCCCTCTTACTCCGCACCGGGGCCTCCACCTCCACCTCCTCCTGCCCCTGCTCCTGCACCTCCACCGGGCGCGGGCCCGCCATCATCATTGTTTGAGAAAGGTTTTAATTTTGCGTAAAAAAAGGATAGAGCGGGGGTGTACTAAGGTGTACTGTGTGTGTTGGGATACCCAAATGTGTGTCTGAAGGGGGAGGGGGTGATAGAGAGGTTTGCCCCTCAAGGGGCGCCTTGAATGTT
Organism: Rhynchopus sp. YZ270_cl-10; assembly: GCA_964035575.1. NCBI lineage: Eukaryota > Euglenozoa > Diplonemea > Diplonemida > Diplonemidae > Rhynchopus > Rhynchopus sp. YZ270_cl-10. The sequence goes on from OZ037915.1 coordinate 492,698, forward strand.
GTTTGCAAGAAAGAAACAGCTGCTAGAAAGCCTAAAAAAAAGAAAAGTTTACAAGATGATCCTAAGCCTCTCTGTGCTTAGTCACCTTATCATTGTTCATATTCGTTATCGCACAGCATCAGCTGCGCTGGCTTCTACTTAAAAAAAAAGAGGAGACCCCTCGGAAAGCCAAAGGGTTGGGGAAGGCTACCAACCCCGCCACAGACACACATCACGTCAAGAAGGAGAAGAAGGAAGGATCGGCAAGCTCGAGTCGAGTCAGAGCCACAGGATGCAGTGCACCCTACAGCACCGTCCTCAAGAACAATGCCCAATAGGCAAAAGAGTAAGACCCCGTAGTCGTGAACAACCTGCCAAGAAAAGCTGCCGCGTTTCGGCCTCACCCAAAAGGGTACAGAACCACCGACGAGTTCCTATTCTCTAAGCTGTGTGAGCAGACTAAATATGCCTTACCAAGGGCAAGATTTCTGGGAAACACTGCAGCGGAGGGAGGGACGTTCTTAATATGAAGAGAGGAAGGGATTATTTCCGTGTTTTTGTTTTTCACGGCGTACGAAAGCGCTTGAAGCGTTTTTTTTTTTTCGGGGGAAAAAAAAAGCACTTTTCGCTTGATGAAAAAAAAAAAGCGCTTTTTTTTTTTTGTGTGGGGTTTTTGGTAAGGCGTACCTGTTCTCATGATTTTTTTGATATTTTGGCTGTTTTTTTGCGTTGGGGTCAGCCCCGCCGCCAGGATTTTTGAGTTTTGAAAAACTTCTGTTGATGGTCCCAAAAAAAAACCCCCTGCAATCGTAGCCTCCGGCAGAGAGACGAATATTACCCAAGCACAGTCAGAGTTCCTCCGAATCAGCGACATTCGCTCCTTCTCACTTCCTACCGGGCTGTTGTGCAGGAGGCATGTACATTGTACTCTTCCGTGGCCGGTGCAGGTGGCCGTGCACAAGCCGCAGTGGATGTCAGCCTTCTTATCAGTAAACAGCAGTCATGGCACCCAAAGGTTCCTGGCGAAGCCACGGTACGCAACATTTCTAAAAAATGTTGCCATAAAATGGCACTGCGTTCGTAATTTTTGTCAGAAAAATGCCCACAGCGGGAAATCGGCGACTATAAATTTGGTTTGGGTCACTTGTAGTGTGGACTTAAACCCCCTTAACAAACCCCTTCAGGAAAAAAAAGCGCTTTTTCCTAAAAATTCAAGCGCTTTTTTTTTTGAAAATTTCTCAAAAAACTCCTCGAAGCGCTTTCGTACGCCGTGGTTTTTGTTTTTGTTTTTGTTTTTTTTTTTTATTCCTACAAGCCAGGGCGTTCGCTATCGCCATCGTTTTTTCCTGATCGTGGCGAAATGCCAAAAAACCCGAAATTTTTGCTTTTTTACTAGTGCTTAAAATAGGTCAAAAAAAAATTTCCCGCCGGAGAGAAGCTAGTTCGTGGGGGTGAATCCCTGGTACTGAGTGGTCGAAAAAAATTTGCGATTTGCGCGTGATCCCTTCCCCAGCACTAAAACCAGCAAAACGATGGAGAATTTCATCAATCCCCCCCTCACTGAAGGTCTCTTTGTGCTGTTTAATCAAACAGATGTACAAGAGAGAGGCATCTGTCATCTGAGACTTCATCCTTAGTTTGATTATTTTCAATCAACTAAAACGTCTCTCTGCCGTTGAAGGTAGAGTTGACACGAGTAGTGACACCTTCTATGACAGGGGGTACGGGACACCTTCAGCAGACTGCAGGATTGAGGAGCGAGCGGGAGTGCTGGGGAAACTTCCTTTCACGGCAGGCGGGTTTGCGGGTGATTTTGAGTACAGTGGACACCCCCTCTGCGACCCCCCCTCCGGGGGGGTCGACAGGTTGGGGGGGAGAAATCTCTCTCTCATTTTTTTTTTCCCCCCATTTTTTTTTTTTTATTATTTATTTATTTATACCAGGGCAGGAGCTTGGAATATGGGTTTGGGGCAAAATCGGGTCAAATTCTGTTAAATCGGGTCAGGTCCCGAGCTTTTGTGAAGACAAACACATGCAGAATGAGAAGGCGCGTTTCACAAAATGGTACACGTTGATGATACACAAGTGTTGCACCACCCCCGCGGAATGCATGTTGCCCTTGACACTGGCGATGAGGTCATCAAGGTAGGGTTGCGCAATGGAGGTGTGCAATGTGTGTATAGGCCCTCGCCAGTTCAGGTACTCTCTCTGGGCAGGTGTACCCTTCGAGCAAACGTCGGAGGGCGTTCCGTATCCCCGGCAACACTTGTCACTGTCTGAGCCCCTCTTTTGGTGTGTCACCCAGCGAGTTGATCCAATATCTGGATCGTCAGCTCGCGCCAGTAACCAACGGCTAGATCGAGTTCGGCATCCCTCTGGTTCGGGTTTGATCGGGGTGGAGCGCGCGTTTGAGGGCATTCTGCCTTCATTGAGCTTCGTGCTCGTCGCGGTGGGGTCACATAGCAGTTCCTCATCCTTCTCAGACCCCCTCATGCGACAAGTAGAGTACCCTATTTTTTGGATTTTCCCCTCAAAAATCTATAGTTTTTTTTTTTTTTTTGCCCTGACCCGTTTTTTTCCATGGGGCCGAAGGAAATCGGGTCAATCTGACCCGATTTAACCCCCAAGCTCCTCCCCTGAAATTTATACAGGGTTTCGCCCCGGTGGGGCGAAGCCCTGGGGCGAAATAAAATGTCATTTTTTCAGGAAAAGATTTTTTTAACGAAAAAAAATATTTTTCGCCCCGGGGCGAACGCCCTGCTACAAGCGTAGCTTAAAGGAGAAATAGTTCCTCAGATACGGTCGCCAATCACCCCTCAAACAGGGTAATTGTGCAATCAACGAAAAAACCTTTTTTCCTTTTACTTACCTATCAGAGTTACTATTTTTTTTCGTTTTGTTTTTGAAAACTTGGTTGTATTAGTGCAGCCACCCTAGAGTGTGCTCCACTATATTTGCTTTTTTTTCGTTTACATCGCCAAATCGCACCAGCTCCCTATTATGGGACGACCTTCGTGGGAGAGATAAAATTCTGTACTCAGTGTATCCGAAAAGGAGCGAGGATCAGGACGTATCGTATGCAAGGTAATACAGAAATTATTACGCGTCCACTCGACGTTTGGATAAAGAAAACTAGAGATGAAAGGGGGTTTGGGGGGAAGAGTTTAATTCTTGAACGCATCCCCACACTCAGTCACACACACAGGAAAAAAGTTTACGAAATAATTGTAAATTTTGGGTAGTTAGCAAGATCGTCTTGGAAAAGACGATCTTGCATTCTGTATTCCTTCCAGAACACTTTTTTTTTTTTTGATAAATCTTCAAATTTTATGGGGTGGAGAACCCTGGTTGTGCTAATTTTTTTTGTCATGAGGAAGGCAGGTAGACCACAAAAAAAAAGGGGGGGGAAAGAAATACATAACACAGAAAATCAGTCGAAAGAAATGATTATTTTATGTACAGTGGAAACTGTACAAAATAAATAATGAAAAAACAACCCCCTTTTTTTTTTCTCTTCCGTTCATCGCTTGAAAAAAGAATACTCTTTCTTCATAGTTCTTGTTTTTACATTGATATCCACACATTCCCTAAAAAAACAATTTGGGTCACCTTTCCGTCAATTCTATCTTTAAAAAAAAAACCTTTTTACCCCCCCCATTGGAACTTCTCCTCATGATTCCTCGTTCTGTTCTTTGAGTTGATAGACCCCGGTATCGTCATCCTTCCCTTCCGGCAGCGTCAGGTATGTCATCAGCGCTGCATGAAGCGTGGCCCCAGCGGGCGGAGCGTAGAGGCAAAAGAGACTCTCCAGCTGTGCCCGCGTACAGAGTGTCCAGCTGTTGAAGACCACTGCCCCGAGGATTGTCATGTAGATCTGCTTGCGGGCGCCGACGTTGCCGTGGTGCACTGTCCCGCTTGCGAGACCGATGGCCTCGATGTGGTTGAGTGTTGAGAAGCGCGCCGCAAACCGGAGGGCCGTCTCTGCATGCGACGGTGCTTTCCTGCCTACGTTCCAAGCAATACACATCCGGTTTGCCAGCAACGCTACCGCCGTACCCCCACTCTGATCCAACCCAGTCTGCACCGCGTCCACCCCAGCACTCACATCTGACAATGTCCCCACATCCCCCAACCATATTTCAACGGTCCCTACCGTACACTTCGCCTTCTGCCCCGCCACCACTACGACATCTGAAAAGGATTGCTTCTTATCACCCAACGCAAGAGGCGACGCAAACGCTGGCGACGTAAACACACCACCTCCATTTTGCCCCGGAGAGCCATGACTACTGCAGTAGGAGCTGCTATCACACCGCGTCATGGTATACGCTGTCAAATAAAGATGCGAACTCCCGGCAGCCTCGTTAAGGGGCGTCCCTTTCCGCCCTGCGAGAGACATAGGCCATACAAAGGAAACCCACATCTCCGAGGATATCCCCTTTAGGCTCAACTTCTCAACAGAATGGACTGCGATGCTGTCATACTCTGTTACCCATAGGTCCAACGGAATCGCGACGGCGCCAGGAAGACATACACTTTCGAGGCGAGACGCAACGTTCACAGTATGCCCAAAATAGTCGGTCCGTCCGGTCATAGTGTTGGCCTCAAGGTTGACCGCTCCAGAGTTCACCCCAATTCGAAGGTTGAGGCCTCGATAGAGCGATCCCTGAACACTGCAGACGGGGACGTCAAGGAGTTGTGGGGGCCATTCTGCTGCGAAGAGGCCTTCATGCACGCTTAAGGCAAATCGAAGACCGGATTTGGTGCTTTCAAAGGCTACCATGAAGGCGTCGCCTATGGTCTTCACTTCGTAGCCTTGGTATTGGGAGATGACGTTTCGGATGAGGGAGTTGTGTGCGCGGAGGCCATGGCGCATTCCTTCTGGTGCAGTTTCCCAGACAGAGGTAGAGCAGCGGATGTCTGTAAACACTATGGTAACGTAGGCGCCAAGCTGTCCTGGGGCGGGAATTTGGGTGCGGAAAAAATCGGTCTCAGCGTCCTCTTCCTCCTCGTTCATTGCCTCAAAGAGCGCAGCCGGGAGAAACGGTTTGTACGCGCGGAGATTCCCCTCCATCTGCCTCAGAGCGAGAAACATCATGTCGGGGAGCTCCCCTTTGCTTGCTTCTAGCATATCTGCGACCGCGTCGACATCGTATCGTGCAAGCAACCGGGTAATCTCTTCTACTGTTGATATCGTACGTTCCATGGCATTTTGTTCTCGCTCAACCTGCTGCGCAAATCGTCTCGTAATGATAACGTCAATCACACAAACACATAACGGTTCCATACTCTCAGCCAATACCCCCATTATGCTGATTGAGCAAGGTATGGTCGCGCAGTTTGAAGCTTCAATCATGAGTTCCGTCCGATAAGACTGTGATGTAGTGATGACAGGGATATCCAGCAAGCCAAACCGAAAATGCCGTTCCAATCCCATCAACAACGTCCATCCTAGCACCAGAAGCACGGAGCGGGTCGCGAAGGAGTCGAGGCGGAACACCAAAAAAAAGTCGGTTACGAGAACAAATAGGGCCCAGTTTTCACCAAAGGAGGATCGTGCGGTTATATCCAGGGTGGCAATGAAGAAGAGGTAAGCAGACCCATACGCCTTGAGCATATTCTCGGAGAAGTTGCGATGGGAAAGCACCGTGAACGCAGTGAAGATGCTGGTGAACATCACAACAAACGACACCAAAGCGGTCTGCGGCCGTTGCATCGAAATGGCGATATGCAGCAAGTGGCACAACACCAAGCACACACTCAAAACCAAAAGAATTTCACGTTGTCTCCGTGCATTAGCGGGGAGCACCCCGTTGAGGGAAACAGCATTTCTGAAGATGGTGCGAAGTGCTGACATTTTGAGGAAAGAAAAGGGAGCAAAAAAAGAGCCTCACCCCAAGAAGGTGTGTGAGAGCGTCAGCAGGGGAAGGCAAAAAGATGGTGTTTTTTTTTTTTTTTTGTGTAATAGTGGTGTCTGTGGATGAGGGCTATAATCTGAGTAAGGTAACCCACCTCGCAGACGGTGCCTCACTAAGTCAGCCTCCTAGCTGAGGCCAGAATTTTAAAAAGGTGTCATCGTGTCGTTCCCTCACACCCCCCCGCCCTTCTTGTAGTTGCTTGATTGGATGAAAGGGCTCGACGCTCTCGTGGCCTAGTGGTTCAGGCACAGGTCTTATGAGCCTGGGGTCGCGGGTTCAAACCCCGCCGGGAGCAAAGCATGCGTTGACGCTTTCACACAAAAAAAAATACACTCAGGCGGGGAATGAATATCGACTTCAGTTATCTTCAGGCCAGGCCATTTGCAGGGGGTACTAGGTTTTGCTCGCATTGTATGACTATCGTAGAAATCAAAGAAATATCAAAATATAAAAAACAAAAAATCATTTTTTTCTCGTCGGGTGTGTGATAAGGAAGCATGGATGTACAAAAAATACTTGAATAGAAAAAAGTACTCGAAAAATCAATCAAAAAAAAAAAATCCAGTACCGCAGTACTTTGTACATCTATGAGGAAAGAGACGTTATGAAGAAAAAATAAAAAAAGCGCACTTCAGCGCGCTTTTCTTCTGGCCAACAGGAAAAAAAAAAAGCCTCAAGCCTTGCATTTCCTTAGTTCGGTGGTGCAGTTTCTTTCAAGGGTTTTATTCTTACTTTTGATAATCTGTTTAGTGTAGCTGTAGCTGCTATGCAGACAGTTTTTTTGGTGATCGAACGTAAAAAGAAAATGTTTTTTTCTTCCACCTGATTTTCCCTGAAAGTTGGTGGTGTTTAGTGGAGTTTGGGGAGTTTTTTACACCCCCCAAACTCCACCAAAATTTCAGGCAAAATTCAGGTGATTTTTTATTATACAAAGACTTCAGAAAGGCTTTTTACGGAAAAACATCATTATTGCTTTTTTTTGAAAATTTGGTTGTAGTGTAGCCACCCTAGAGTGTGCTCCACTATATTGCTTTTTTATTTTGCGTGGTTGTTTTATTTTTTTTTTTTTTTTGAAAAATTGTTGGAATAGTGTAGTTGCCACATTGTGCAAGCTCCACTGTCATTTTCTTCTTACGATTGTAAGACCGGGGGGGGGGAACGTAGGAGTAGCACATAAATGCCCATCAAAGCAGTTCTGGCTAAGGGGAGAACAAAAAAAAGAGGGAAATAATAACGAGGGTTTTTATTCACTAACAATCCACGTATACCCAACGTTCAGAAGAGATAACCCATTCACGTTGGGGGGGGGGGGGGGGGGGAAGCTAAAATCGAATAAAAGCGGGGGTAAGAACAACGTTTCCTAGAAACAAAAAACAAAACAAAAAATTATTAACGCTTCTTGAACGGTATTCTCTGCTGCGGCGCGAGAGGCTTCGTGGCACCCCCAGGGAGGCCTGTGGGGCGGCTGCCGGCACCTTCGATCGCACCGCTCTTCTCGTTCTTCCGCCTCTCGACAGCATAGCGGACCCAGTACCGGTACCTGAGAAAGTGTATATCGGGTGGGGTGGGGTGGGGTTACCTTAAGAACATCTCTGAGAACATAACATCGCCTTTAGAATGTTCGGGGAATTTGTTTTGTTTCAATTGAATTTTACCACGTGACATTTACCATACGTATAGGCGCGGAGAGGACCGTATACACGCCTGTACGTGGCCTGTACGCGGGTTCAAAATCAGATGGTTCTAAAGCATTTAAAAACACCAACTATGTCAACATATAACCATACCATGACTCCGCATCCCTCACCTGCGAATCACCATCCCCCAGCGCGCTTGAGTACAAATCCAAGGCACGCTTTTGATTGTCCACAGCCTTGTCGAGGTCGCCCTGAGGCCCTATGATCATCGCCAGATGTTGGTGGCACGCTGCGAGCGACAGCACCGTCGCCTCACCCCCCGCCTTCGCCTTCTCCATAGCATATTGCAAAACGTGCAGCGCCTTGTCGCAGTTCTCTGTCTCATGCAAGAAGGAGACCAACGTTAGCAACACCTCTAACGCCACGTCGCCGCACAATACCCTCGAGAGGTACACCGCACGCAACAGATATAAATACGCAGCCTGAGGACGACCTGAGAGATGCGCCAGCATCCCCATCATCTTCAACAGCGGGACCATATTGCCGTGCGTCGGCCCTGATAAACGCCGTGCTGTGATCAACGCCTTGCAATGGTCTTGGATCGCGGTGTCCAGGTCGTTCAGGCTGAGCATCACCTTAGCTACCGCTTGGAAGCAGAGCGTGGTTTCGTAGCATACCGCCCCGGCAATTTGGTTTGCATGGTTCAAGGCATTGTGGATACGACGTGCCATGACCTCCGGGTCTTCATGGTGGCAGTGGTCGAGAAGGCCTTCGACCACTTCATAGCGTGGTGCATGGTAGTGAAGAATCGGGGAGATGTCAAGAATGTCATCCGCTTCAATACAGTTGTGTTCTTCAAAGAGATAGACCCTTTGTTTAATACACAGTCCCACCTTACTACATATCGCACGAAGCAGAACAAACCGTGAAACCACAGAGGATTCCATAAAATCGGGCTTCAAATCAAACTTAAATTTGTCCAGCACCGCCACTCTCACCCATGCATTAGGGAGGGAAGCGTCATGCGGAGTTATCTTCTCCATTTTTTCTTCAATCTCCTTTGCCAACGCAGACTTCATCGAAGGCAACGGATTGCCTTCCAACCAATCATATCCAGTACAGTTCGGTGTCGCAGACGTAGCGGGTTCTGAAGGCTGCGGGGGTTCTTTTTCCTCCACCTTTTTCCCCTTCTTCTTCTTCTTCTTTTTGGAGGAGCACGAAGAGGAGGAGGTGTTGGTTGGTGGTGACGCTCCCTTTGCGGAGAGAAGAGCGGAAAGCTCAGAGGCGATTGGTGTACTGATATCTTCTAGGGTATGGCGTACCATGGTTTCGCGGAGACGGTGGCGGACGACCCGAGCAATCATATCGGTGATAAGAAGTTTGCGGATTGGGGCAGCGTTTTCAGGGAGAAGGTCGGCAACGATTCCGAGATATCTCATGTTGACTCCGTGTTCATGAAAAATGTCTGATAACGATTCGGTATCAATGATATCCATTTTGAGCAGTTCATCCCGCAAAATGATCACCTTAGAACGCAAAAAGTCTGCAACCTCCACCAAAATAGCTTCATCCTCCTTCATCTCCTCCTCCCCCGCCACATGCCCCATTTCAGAGGTGTACGACTGTACATCGGTGTTGAAAAGAACCGGAGGGTTTTCAATTTCATATTGCCTCAGCATCTCTGCCTCCAAAAACGTCTCCCCCAGCTCACTAATGATCTTAGGAGGGCTCGCAGGGTGGCGGTTGGAATCCTTTTCGGCGAGACTCTTTTCTTGGACCTTCTGTTTAATGTCTGCGCGGAGTTTGTCGTAGGCAGGACCCACCCGCTTTTTTTTGAGAAATTCATCGCGAAGCTCGATGCGGATAAAAGCCAGCGGATTTTCCGGAAAGTTAACATCGCGGGGGAAGAGCTTCGAACATTCTAGGAGGTAGTGCCGGCCGTCTGTCGAAAGCATTGCCTTCACATCAGTGCTGAGACCAATCTGCACCTCCGTCCCAAATTTGTCCTTCATTGTATGAGCTTTGAGGTGCAACTGACGTCCCAGCTCGGAACACTTCTTTTCCACTTCTTCATCGCGAATGAACGCTCCTGAATCGTCCTCGGATATTCCTAGGACTTGCGGCGACCCACTTCTCCCATCAACCCGAATCACCAGAAACCCTGGTACAAGCGTCTGACACAACATCCTCCGCCCTTTATAATCAACGATAACTGTATTAACCGTCGCGAGACTGGTCTGCGCCCTTCGGATTGCGGCAATACCGTGTAGGTCTTGCTTGGCAAGAACCCTCGCTGCGTTGTCTCCACCCATGCTTGCCAGCGCACCACGAGTGTCTTGCTGTGGAGGGGGGGTGGTAGATGGGGGGATTGTTGTCGTATGCATACCAGAGCCTGAGAGATAAAGACATTGTTCACGACGTAGACCCAGGTCTCCGGGGGTTCCTGCGGGTTGATTGGGGAGATCTGAGAGTCGACAACCATTATCGCAGTGCGTGTTGAAAACTCAACGAATTCTGTGTGCAGGCGGGACAGACGACGTTCTTTTGCGAGTTTGTCTTCATAGAGCTCGGAGGGCATTTCTAAGGCAAGTTGGATTTCATCATTCCAGGTGCGGATAGGTGAGTGTACATCGGTGACTGCAGGGGAGCCTTCGGCGGAGCGTAAAATGGAGGTTCCGTTGGGCATGGTGCGCGACTCAGGGGGTTCCATCCAATGCGGGAAGGTAGGTGTCAGCATGGGTCCTGTTTCATATGGGTGCAGCGAGGCGCGGATACGCAGTAATTCGCACGTCTTCTGCGAAAACTTTGGGTTGAGCTGGAAGAGCAGCCCCATCAGCGTCTCAGAGTGGCACGCCTTTGTGCTGTGCGGCTGTGGGTTGAACTCATGCTTGGTCTTCGAAGCGTTCACAAAGAACCCTGTTGGTGTTGCAGTCACCTGATACAAAGGTGTGTTCGTGAACTGCACATCTAAGTAGGCAAGGTCCCCCTGCAGCCGTCTGTGCCGTGGGGGAGGGTTCGCGCCGGACCAAAGTAAGGAAACCTGCGGGGTGACAGCGTATTTGACAGAGGGGGTCTGGTTCATCATGTCATAGAAGGCCTCAAGGGTCACGTCCTTGTCGAAGTCCTCGGCGCAGCTGAAGTTGCCAGCGTCAGGGAGTTCTGTGGAGCCCTTTCTCGCGTAGGTTTGTTCGATCTGTAGGGTGAGGGGTGGTGGGAAATAGTCAAAAAAAAAACTCTTCCTTTTTTTAGATAGATATTCAGTAAAAAGAAACGAAAACAAGGGAAAAAAGAGAGAAAGTTTTTTCGTTGATCGCTCGAATTAGTGTCCCTGAGTGAATGAATCTGGGGAGTAATTCGGCAAGCACTATCCAAAAACAGAGTTTTATTTTTATATGACGATTCTCGTATATTCAAAAAAAAATTGTGTAAAAGTGTAATGTGATATGGTAGTGGTGGTGGTTTCCTCCCCCATACCAATTTCTTTTCCTGCTGGAAGGTGAACCCGACGGAGTGGTTGCAGTTCGGGTCGATCGAGTATTCGACAGAGTGCAGCGCTGCCTGGTAGGACCCTCGGTATGTCCCGTCGGTGCTGTCCATTAGCGACTTCAGCTGTGGGAGGGGAAATGTAATAAAAAAAGAGTTAAAAGTGCAAACGCCTGAAAAAAACAAAAAAGTTTAAGATGAACCTCTCAAACAACGTTTGTCTGGGATGTCAAATCCCCAGACGGTGTTCGTAATTTTGGTACTACGTGAAAATGGAAACTCTTTACAAAGATGACCACAAAAAAACATACCTCTGGCCCCATGAGTTTGTGAAAGGAAGGGTAGGAGCGCTGCTGCGAGGCGCTTGGTGTGAAGTGCGGGCGGGAGAGTGTTACGGAGACCATCATCTCGTCTAGGGGGACGACAACGAGCTCTTGTGTGTGCGCCACGTGGTAGCGCAGGTCTTTGTCGTCGTAGCGGCGGAACCGCATGGTGAAGGTGTCGCCCTGCACCGTGCCTGCGAAGGTGTCGTGCTCGTGCAGCACGCTCCCGTCTTCACGTAGGAGATCGAACGAAGTAATATAGCACGACTCAATGGACTCCGCCACCACCTGCTTCACATCCAGCACCGTCTCATGCAGGTGCACATCAAAGCTTGTGATCATCCCCGTCAGCAGCACCACCTTGATCTCCACCTCCTGAGACTCATCCATTTTTTTTTTTGTCTCAAATGATATACTTTTTCTGTGAAAGAAGAAATGTTGAAATACAAAACCATCCCATTTCGTGGTGTTACATCTGATATGTACCCCCCGCTTCCACTCATCCAGCCAGAGAATGGGGATCATTGCGCGGTAATTGGGTGATGTAGGGTCCAGTTGGGGTCTTCTGCCAGTCACATCCTTTGATAGATGACCTAGTGTTTGTCATGTCTTGACCTGAACCGTGCTGAGACACTCACCCTGAACAGATCAGAATAGAAGGATAAAATGGAAGTTGGGAAGTAAAAAAAAAAGGGGAGGCGGGGGGGTGCTATATTTTGGCTCGTGCCTCTGTGAACGCAAGGAGAAAGAAAAGAGAAGTTGAATGTGCGAACGCCTCACCGTTCATCGGCGGACGGAAGCAAAGAAAGAAAAAAAGAAAGAAAAGTTTATAAGATGATCCTAAGCCTCTCGTGCTTAGTCACCTTAAGAAAAGTACCCCCCCGGAAGAGAACATAGAAAGAGAGAGAGAGCAAAGTTGGGTTTTTTGTGCCGGGAGTAAAAGAAACCACAGCACGCTTGACAAATAACATGAATAGAATAAAAAAAATAAAAAAAATAAATCAGTCCTATTCGTGGTCCTTTACCCCCCCCCCTTTGGGTCGGTGAACCGGAAATTTTGGAAATAGGGGGGTAAAATAAGGGGGGGGGGGTAAAGGAGGGGGTAAGGGGGGGGGGGGGGGTAAAGGACCATGTTATGGGTTTGGTCACGTTTTTGGTAGGGAAGGGGGGACATTTTCCAACACCGTGGGGTGAAATTTTGCACAACACAGTGTGACGACACATGATCTAATGATAAATATATCGTCTGAAAAAAATTCCTCACCTCCTTGCGACATCGCAAGTAGTCATGACTCATGCAAATCCACAGCATCCACATCATCTTTCTGCCCGTGCCTGTACCATGACTGGTCAGGGATGACGAGGGATCACGATGTTGCCTCAGATTCCGTGAGGTGTCCCAAACGTATCGCCCACGCAGCACAAACGTACCCACTTGCACCCATATACCTGCACACGCGATGCAAAACAGGAGTGAAGGATTATTTGCACTTTACCCCTTTCCTCATTTCGAGCTTGTCTCCAGCTTCATATCAGACGAGTCCTACAGTCTACGGATGTACGACCCGCTGAACACATCAGCCCCTCCCAGCAAACCATCAAACAAAACAAGTGTGCGCTGCATTATGAAATTATTACCCTATAATTACACGCCGGGTGGTGTGGTAATTACCCAAAAATTGCCTGGTGGCTGGTACTTTACCCCCCTCAGGGGGGTAAAGTACCAGCCACACAGGGTATTATAAGGGGGGGGGGTAAAGGACCATGTTATTTTGGGCTGAACCGTTTTTTTCTGAAAAAGGGGGTAAAATAAGGGGGGGGGGGGGTAAAGGAAGGGGGGGGGGGTAAAGGACCACGAATAGGACTGATGTAAAATTGTGATGAAATGCGCTACCACACATACACCTCAAAAAAGAAGTTTTTTTTTTGAGATTTTTGAAATAAACATTGCCTTGGTGCACTCCAAAACTATCCCGTTTTCCTTTTTTTCTTTTTTCTCTTTCCTTTGAAACTTTGGTTGTATTAGTGTAGCCACCCTAGAATGTGCTCCACTTATTTCCTTTTTTCGGTCAGGTAAGGAAAGCTTTAAAAAAAAAGCCCTCTCATTTTTGCTTCCCGCTTCGCCGCTCGCGGTGACCTGCCTCAAAACTCACATTGCCAGCGAGGTAAGATAAGAAAAATTCATACAATTTCCATTTCAAAGAGAAATCACACAAAGGACAAAAAAAAAAACACAGCCCAAGACAAAAAGAAAGGACACAGTACGATTCCCCGACGATGCAGAGAAAGACATCTTTTTCTAGTGTACACACCACCCGGTCCACTATACGCTACTCTGCGGCGGCTATCCGCTCTTTTATTTGACCCTCTCTGGAGTAGGAAAACTCCAGAAAGAAAAAATTCATACAATTTCAAATAAAAATTTGAAAGCATTAGGGAAGTGTATAAAACAACAACAACAACAACCCATCTTCATGGATGTCCAAAGTACTTGAAGTATATCAAGTACTTGATCCCCCAAAAAACCCAATACTTGATACTTGAAGTACTTGACACCCTATTTTTTTTTTCTCGTACTTTTTTACTTGTTTTCTCTCTGTCAAGTACTTTTTTTACAAAAAAAACGTCAAGTACTTGATCAAGTACAAAAAAAGTGGGTACTTGATCAAGTACTTGAACGTTTTTTTTCGAAAACAAGTACTTGACAGACCCTGTCAGAGGGTAAAAAAGTAAAAAAGTACGAGAAAAAAAAATAGGGGGTCAAGTACTTGATTTTTGTCAAGTACTTGATCAGTCTTCAAGTACGTGACTGTCATTTTGAGAGGAAAAAAAAGGGGGGGGTCAAGTACTTCAAGTGCCATAAAAAATCAGAAAAAAGTACTTCAAGTACTTTGGACATCCATGCATCTTAGCCAGAAAGAAAAAAAAATCTGGTTACTCTTAGGCTCAGTCCCTAAGGGGGGAAAAGAAAGATACTGCAGACGGTCTTCGTTGCCATCTGCATATTTTTTTTTTCAAAAAAAATAATAAATAAAAACGCAACCTATCTCTGCTACCAGGGACCACACACTACTCCAACACACTACTATCATTCACTTACCTCTTGCTTACCTCTCCTCATCCCCACCCCCACCCCCAGCCTCCTCGATATGGCTGGTCCTGGACGCTCACGCGACGGATCGGGGGTTACGGTGGAGACGAGCCTGCGCCAGCAGGACTGGAACGTGCCATGCGGCACACAGACGCAGCTCCTAGAGCAGCTGCGCACAGGCGACGTCCCCGCACCAGGAGCCGTCGCTATCTTTGACAAAGCGGCAGCTGCCGCTTTTCTACAAACGCACCCACCCAACTCCAGAGATGGGCCCGCCGTCGCCGTCGTGACGATGGAGCCCCTCTCAGGCCATCGACCCCAAAACACTGCCTTTATAATGTGTACGAGGCAGAAAGGAAATTACGTCGCACGTACCATGTACGTGTATGCAATCTCCCGCACACCACCCCAACACATCCTCAGGTCGACCAACCTGGGCGCTACACCGCAGATGATGAGAGCGGTGCTGGAAGTAACACGCGACGCCAGCGACCACCCCACCTGGCAAAAATCACCCACGCAGACCGCTCGCAAATGGCTTACGCAAGCCAACATCGTGGCTACCTCCGTGACTGCAGCACGCGACTGCAAGAACACCCGCCTGCTGACCCGCCTATTCGTGCAGGTGCACCCCGACACCGACCTTTGCCGCGCATCGGGTATCGACGGCGTCCTCATCAGGCCGCAAGCAGCTTCACGTGAGAGGGTGGTGTGGCTGAAACCGGAGCACTCCCTCAAGGAGGCTCGTGATGCAGCGTTGCTGTACCACGGAAGGGTGATTGCATCACCCAAGTCGTACGGTCTCGTCATCACTGACACCGACCAAGAGCGCCTCGCCTGCGCACAAATACACGGCGACGCTGGACTGGCCGACCAGAAGTCGCTCCTCATGCGGGGAGTACCAAAGGCCACCAACCCCACAGACTTCGTCGCAGCTTTGAACCAGCACGGCTTGAACTGTACAGCGCAGGCTGTGCAAAGCACTGGGAAGACCTGGTGCGTTAAGGTTACGACACGCCAAGAAGTCCCCGAAGATCCATGTGTGATCAACGGAAAGCCGGTGATCGCCAGCCAGGCCCAGCCCGGGCACCGCTTCAGAAGCAGGAAGAGGAAGAGGAGCAGGGCGGACCCAGACACACCCGACAGCGCCAAGCCTGAAGCAAAACGGCAACGCAAACCGAAAAAAAAAAGGGAAAAAAATAATAATAAAAACACCAATACCAAGACAGCGACGGAGCCAGAGGAAACCAAGGAAGAACTGCAGAAGCAGAACCTCGCCCTACTCCAACAGCTGGTGGAGATGAAGAAGCAGCTGGAGGATCTGACGGCACAGGTGCTCAGCCGATCGCCACCCCAAACCGTAAACCACGATACAGCGATGGACGTAAAGACCCCTTCTCCCAAGAAGACCTCACTACCACCACCGCGACTGGGAAACTCAACGCCGCGCGCACCACGAGGCTCCCCACGCCGCTCACCAACACGGCGAGTGCGTACCCCGAAGGCCGCTAACCGTAACGACAGGGGAGCAGCATCATCACCAACAACGACGAAGCGCGAACGCGACGGCAACAGGAAGGGGCGGGATGGAGGCTCGGCGAAGAAGTCCCCCCCTTTCCGGGTCTGACTTGACCCCACTGACACCTCCCCCGCCAACCTCTACTACATCACAATCATCATCAGAAGGCTACTTGTAGAGGCGGGCATCCACCCTCATCCCGGACCCAAGGCACTTAATTGCCTTACATTTAACATCAACGGAATGACTCAACAGACACGAGCAGAACTTGTCCTGCTGTTCGCCCAAAAAGTGTACGACGTCATCTGCCTTCAGGAACTCAAAGCGAGCCAGACAGGCGACGTTGGCTTCGACGGGTACATATTGTACAAACGCATGCGTACCCAAGTGCGTAACAAGGGGGCGAAGACATCGGGAGGTGGCATTGCAACCTACGTCCGCGCTACACGCACCTCCAAACACATATACACTTCTCCAGAGAGCAGCGTGACGGAGAGACTCGACGTCGAAGTGGAAGGTGTACAAATATGCAACGTGTACAGGCCTAGTGCAGTAGGCCTACAGAAAGACGACAAACGATGTGATGACTTTGACATTAAACAATTTCCCACACAGGGGAAGGTGGTGATTGCGGGGGACGTGAATGCGCACCATCGATCCTGGGACACACACAGCGCTGCGGAAGACGATCTGGGGAAAGAGATATACCTTTGGACCCGAGAGCACCACTTCAGCATCGCCAACGACCCGACAAAAGTGACAAGACTTCACCTTCAACAAAGAACTTCCCCCGACATTGTGATGGCTTCTGAGGAGGTGAAAGTCAAGGGCTGGAATACACTGTTCAAGGCGATCTCCGACCACGTGCCTATTGAGTTCTCCATCATGCAACCTGAGGGAGAGACCCAATGCGAGGCTGCCGACCAACGACAGCGGATAACATGGAACTGGAAGGAGGCCGACTGGGACCGGTTCAGTACTATGTTGGAGTCTAGCACTGCGAAGACCACCAAGCGCACAGACCCCAACGAGACCTACTCCCGCTGGTTAGGGATGGTCAACAAAGCAGCAGAAGACTGCATACCGACACAGCGCGTCAACCGAAAACGGCGGAAGTGGTTCACTGGTGCGGCGAAGCGGGCCATTGCGAGCCGTGACCGGGAACTTCAACGACAGCTGTACGCACTCTCAGCACTGACTGCGAAAGATGCAGAACACCTCACCCATCTCCGACACAAAGCCTCAGAAGAGATTCGCAAGGCAAAGAAGCGTGTCTGGGACGCGCGATGCGACGAAGCAGCTTCGGCGGCGGACCTGGGTTACACCTTCAACCTAATCCGCGAACTCGACGGGCGTGCTCAGCGATCGACCGCAATGCCATTGGCAAAAGAAGGTACACCGTTCACATGCCCCCGCGAGAAGGCCAACTACATGGCGGAACACTTGGCGACAGTGAACAGAGGCACACCCCTCACAACGAAGCCCCAAAGACACAAAATCCGCAGCGTGAACGCGACAACACCTGCAGAAGACATTTTCACCCTCGCAGAGCTGAAAACCTGCATTGGAGAGCTCAAGAAGAAGAAGTCCACTGGCCCAGACGGGGTCCACAACGAATGGCTCCAACACCTTGGTGAAGGAGCACTGCGAGCCCTCCTACATGTGTGCAACCTCTCCTGGACGACGGCAGTTCTCCCGGAGGCATGGACGACAGCAACGGTAATCCCACTGCACAAAAAAGGGAAAGACATGACTGACCCCGCGTCGTATCGCCCGATCTCTCTCACCAGCAGTGTGTCGAAGGTGATGGAGAAACTGGTAAAGCGACGTATGCACCAACTGATGAGCCAACCAAACTCTTCAGTGAACAACCTCCACTCGGCCCAGGCTGGATTCCGATCCCTCCGTTCGACATCCGACCAGCTGCAGCTGATAGTGCAAAGCATGCACAACACATGCAACAACAAAAGATACGGGGTACTCCTCACCTGCGATATGGAAAAGGCGTTCGACCGTGTCTGCAGAAAACGTATCCTCAAGAAGATGCACGAGATGGGCTTCCCACCTAGGTACATTAACTGGGTGACAAACTATCTCACCAACAGAGTCTCGCGGGTGTCGGTGCAGGGCCATCTGAGCGACCCCTACATCTCCGAGGACGGAGTGCCGCAAGGTACCGTCCTTGCTCCATTGCTCTTCAACCTGGTGATGGACGACCTAGCGATACAGCTCAGCCGACACGGCGACGACGTGATACCTGCACTCTTCGCCGACGACGTTGCAATACTTGTGACGGGTGAAACGATGGAGGATGCGGTGGCTCTTGCACAGACAGTGTTCAGTGAGGTGGAGGGGTTCACTGGAGGTGCCAACATCCGCCTATCCGCCAGCAAGACAACCTGGATGCCTGTATCAGCACCCACACGCTTCCCAAAAGACCCCGTCAAGCTGCAACAGGTACGGGACAAACTACAAAGGGAAGACGAACTGTCCATTCACTTCCTCGACGGGTCACTCCTCAAACGTGACCTCCACCCACGATACCTAGGTCTCATTTTGGATCGCTCGGGCGACATGAAAGCACACTTCGACATGGTCGTGGAGCGCTTCTCCTGCCGGATGTCGATTCTGCACAGCCTAGCAGGGACCGACTGGGGCTGCGACGCACACACGCTACGAGCTGCCTACCTGAGCTACGTCTACCCCACGATCACGTACGCTGCTAGTGTCTACGGCAGCAGACTCTCCGCGACTCACATCGACACCCTCGAAAAGCTCCACCGGAAGGCAGCGAAGGCAATTACGGGGTGCGACTACATGACGCACGGACAGGACGTGCTGTGGGAGGCCCACCTACAGACCATTGCGTGCCACCTCCGGCGTGTAGCTGCCAACGACTACGAGAAATTCATGCGACTGCCCGACTCACCTGGGCATGCTGCCGCACTCTCCACCACCAAACCACCTGGCCGCACCTGGCTTTCAGAGGCTACCGACACCATCGACGACTCTAAGGCGTACAGGCACAGTGAACGTGCATTGCTGTGTGAACACGACCCTGTATGTCCCTGGGAATGGGAGGAGCTCTCGCAGTCTCTGCGGATCACCCCAACCATACCGGGCATCAACAAGAGCAGCGGAATGCCGGCTGACATCATGCTACTGCGGGCGGAAGAGACCCTCGCCGCTCTACCCCACTACGACGTGCACGTCTACACCGACGGGTCGTGCCTAGACGTGTCCCAGCGCGTGACCGCCGCTAACCCAAACCCACCTGTGCACCAACGGGGTGGCGCTGGCGCCGTGTTCTACGCGGGGGATCGACTACACTCACACAGCAAGGAGCTGCAAACCGGAGCGGGCACAGTGAGCTCCAGTTACCAGGCTGAGCTGGTGGCAATCTGCCTTGGCTTGGAAGGCATCACGACCTGGAACGCACCCGCAGAAGTGCTCCTGCTCACGGACTCACAATCCGCACTGATGGCGCTGGCGAGTGGCCCATGCGGGGTGCACGAGGACACGCTGCACCGACTCTGGCGTCTCCTACACTCACGTGCCCGTGAAGGGTACAAACTCCACCTGCACTACATCCCCTCCCACGTGGGGGTGCTAGGCAATGAGGCAGCCGACAAGCTCGCTAGCCGTGCGAACGGCAGCCCTGCGAACCACGAGCGGATCAGCCTTGCGAGCATCCGCGCGTGCGTGAAGCGACGTGCCCTCAGCCGTGAGCCCACACCGGCTGAGAACAGCATCTACTCCTACAAGAGTGGATCCACCACCGCCCTGCACCGACCTGCGCTGCGTACACCGCACCTCACGCGGCTGGGTGCGACGACCATCCGCAACCTCCGAGTGGAACGCCACCCACTCGTCTACAACAAGCTGCACCCGGACAGGACGGCGTACTGCCCACGTTGCTCCGAAGAGGCTTCGCTCCGCCACATCTTCTCCCGGTGCAGCAACCCCGCAACCCCACGCTCCAGCCTCCCTACAACGAACCTGGGGCAGCTGATGCAGCGCCATGAGGCAGACGTGCTCCGCTTCCTTTGCGAGGCTGGATATCTGGACGATGAAATTGAATCACTCATGCGCCATTGAGTCACTGATGTGACACCGGCGTGATGACTTTTTAAACCTACCTTATCAAAATAAGAGACAATTTAAAAAAAAAAAAAAAAAACAACAAAAAAAAAAAAAAAACAGAAACAGAAACAGAAACAGAAACAGAAACAGAAACAGAAACAGAAACAGAAACAGAAACAAAAACAAAAACAAAAAACAAAAACAAAAAAAAAAAAAAAAAACAAAAAAAAAAACCCAAATTTTTTAGCTTTTTTCTTTGAGGGCATGTCCCCTTTTGTCGTCAGCCCAGAGTCAGTAGGCTCTGCCACACCTTGGGGAGAGGTGTGCGGACTGTGTCTCCAAGAGGAAAAGGGAAGCTGTCCCCCCTGCCCCGTCGCAGTGTGGAACCCCGCTAAGTAGCACAACAACAAAACTAAGCAAGAGGCAGTACCAGTGGCGCGGCTACCAATAACTACCGCGTAGTCAGCGTCACGCCTACCATGGTAGGTTACAGTGAAAAAAAAAAAAAAAACGCAGAGGTGAAGACGCAGGAGGCGTCTGCAAGTCTGGCATCCATCCACTGCAGAACAGTCAGGGGGTAATGACTACCAGTCCAAATGACCAGTGTGTTACGACAATAGTGTTACACCAGTGGTAGTATTGTTCGGTAGAAATCCATTGGTAGTC
This sequence comes from Rhynchopus sp. YZ270_cl-10, assembly GCA_964035575.1. NCBI lineage: Eukaryota > Euglenozoa > Diplonemea > Diplonemida > Diplonemidae > Rhynchopus > Rhynchopus sp. YZ270_cl-10. The sequence goes on from OZ037915.1 coordinate 513,397, forward strand.
CCCCTTGACTAGTCCGCCGTGTTACTCCCTTAGGGTGGCGGGGGGGGGGGGGGGGTAGGGGGTAGCAAAAGCCCGAGGCAAACACGATTTTTTTGACTTTTGAAAAAAAAAGCTTTCTATGTCATTCTGACCATACTCTCCGACCCATACCCCCCAAAAAACACCCCCTGACTCGGTTTCCACCCGAAATAGCACTTTCTGTGCCCAAAAATGGACAAATTCAAAAAAAAAAAATTTTTTGGCCAGGACTTGGTACCTTTGGTGGGTACCAGGTCCTGGCACCCTTTTTAAAACATGGTTATAAGTTCCACCAAGTCCCTCTAAACACCCCGAAACCGCCTGGGTACCCCTCGGGATGGGTTCTGGGGTGAAAATATGTGGCTTTGGGGCCTTTTCTGGTCCCCAGAGGCGTCTCAGAGTGATTTGACATACCCAACACTCCATGGTTTATTAAATACACACTTGCTTTTTACCTTGTCACGAGCACCAACACCCCCAATGAGACCGCCAGAACGTCTCTAATGTCCAAAAATCACCCCGGAATTGATTCCCCGACCTCAAAATAGGTGAAATACCCTGTTTTTTGGGTCAAAAATGCGTTGTGTTCCATCACTGTCCCCCTCCCAACCTGAGTGACAATATAGTGCCAATAGAAATACCACACCTACAGGAAAACCAAGATTTTCAAGAAAAATCAAAAAAAAAGTAAAAAAAGCATGCGAACTAAGGTGATTAACACCCAGAAACCACCTGGGTACCCCTCGGGATAGGTTCTGGGGTGAAAATATGTGGCTTTGGGGGTATTTCTAGCCCCAGAATGTGTAAAAGCGGTCCAAAAAGCAGCGTGTGGTTCTCTCCACTGTGGCCTTCATCTGCACCACCTGCTTTTTGGACCGCTTTTACTCATTCTGGGGCCAGAAAAGGCCCCAAAGCCACATATTTTCACCCCAGAACCTATCCCGAGGGGTACCCAGGCGGTTTCGGGGTGTTTAGAGGGACTTGGTGGAACTTATAACCATGTTTTAAAAAGGGTGCCAGGACCTGGTACCCACCAAAGGTACCAAGTCCTGGCCAAAAAAATTTTTTTTTTGAATTTGTCCATTTTTGGGTACAGAAAGTGCTATTTCGGGTGGAAACCGAGTCAGGGGGTGTTTTTTGGGGGGTATGGGTCGGAGAGTATGGTCAGAATGACATAGAAAGCTTTTTTTTTTTAAAATCCGAAAAAACCACTTTTGCCTCACTTTTTACGTGGGGTTTGCTACCCCCTAGGCATAGGTGCCCGCCGAGTCGTTTTTGGGCGAGTTGTCGGAACTTTACGATTTCACCTAACAACTCGCCCAAAACTCGGACAACTCGGCCACAACTCGCCCTATACTCGGCACAACTCGGCCACAACTCGGCCACAACTCGCCCATTTTTACAGGCAAAAACATACAGGGATGGGAGGTGACGTTGTAAGGTTACACACATGTAACGTTGGTACAACACATAATCTCAAGAAAAACAACCAGGGCTAAGGCCAAACGCCACTCATTACATGCACCTTGTCATATGACTAGTCATAGGTGGTAACTAGGTCGCGGTGGTCCATGGGCCACCGTGCACTTTTGGTAATTGCTGGGGGGAATGGGATATACTCCGTACATGGATACACACAGAACACACGGTTCCCCAGACATCTGTCAGGCAATCACTGATTCACTTCACACAGGTCGGGCAGGCGCTGCCTGCCCATCCTCTTTTCCTGTCTGCTATCGATTCCAGGTTCACAACGTTCACACGTTTAGTCAAAATGCTTTGGGCGACGAGTTCCTTTGGGATACACAAAACCACACAAAGCGCACATTCACAGACCAGCTGTGAAGCGTGGGATGCACGAGATAAAACGTGATGTGGTGTACCTGTGTACCTGTGTACCTGTGTACCTGTGTACCTGTGTACCTGTGTACCTGTGTACCTGTGTACCTGTGTACCTGTGTACCTGTGTACCTGTGTACCTGTGTACCTGTGTACCTGTGTACCTGTGTACCTGTGTACCTGTGTACCTGTGTACCTGTGTACCTGTGTACCTGTGTACCTGTGTACCTGTGTACCTGTGTTTTTGTAGCCATAAAAAATCCCAAAAAAAAACAACTCGCCCAAAAAAAATGGGCGAGTTGTTGGCCGAATTTGGGCGAGTTGCCGAGTTGTTTTAACTCGCCGGGCACCTATGCCTAGGGGGGGGGGGGGGGGGGGTGGGTAGGGAGGGAGAGAAAGCCTGCACCATAACTCAGTACACGTTACACATGAAACCCCAAAATTTTGTGTACTGTCTCTTGTTTGGCAGGAGGAGGAGGGGAGGAAGAGAAAGGAACCACAATGGAAAGCTCGGGAAAAGATGTGTCGTGCGCATCACATACACACCTTTTTAAAAAAAAAATAGAAAACGACTTCAGGATATTAAATGAAATAAAGAAAACACTTTTTCGTTTATCGCACCCGCAAAAAGGTTTGTGTTTTTTTCACTGATGAAATGTGAGTGATGTGTATGTTAGTGGAAAACCAATACGCTAAAGCGGGCACGCGCCATCCGTCGTTTTCCATTTCTATTCGTCAATGCTTGATAACACAAAAAAAAAAGTGTCATCCTTGTCGTTCCCTTACCCCCCTCTTTTGTAGTTATTTGATGCGTTGACGCTTCCACATACACCTAGGGTGGGTGGTGTTGCGGAGTATGGTTGGGGTTGAGTGAACGACGTTGACACTTTCCGCTCACAAAAGTAGTGTGTGCGTGAAAAAAGAAAAACAATAAAGTATACAAAATATGGGTGTTTTATAAGATATCTAGAAACCTAGTAGGTCCTATGATACCTTTAAATAGCACCAGTAAGATGAAAAATGAGGTAAAAAACAAAAAGGCTTTTTGCCAGCTGTCCTTTATTCTTTTATGAGGGTGATATAGACGTTATAGTTAGTGACCCCCCAGCTGTGCTGGGATCTTTGTGAAATGTGAAATCGAAACAAGGTAGCACATCCTAAAATGAATCATCGTGATCTAACTGAATAGAGGCGGGAGAAAAAAAAAATACAAAAAAAAAAAAAAAAAACCAAGTATTTCAACATATGCAATCAATAAATTGATAGCATAGGAGGAGGGGTCAACAAATGATCCCATCTTTCTTTCACAAAAAAAAAAAAAAACCAAATATGACTTGAAATACACAGCCCTCTCTGTGACAGTGTACATAAAAAAAGGGGAGGGGAAAAAAGTCGAAAGTGGAAAAACGCCTTCAAGCGCTGAATGGTGAAATATGAATGTGAAGCATAGTGAGTAAGTCACCTTTTGTAGAAAAAACGTCGAGATGCGAAAGTGTGAATTTTTTGAAACACACATTGCACACATGCATCCGTACAACATATTTTTGTTTTTTTGTTTCTTTTTTTGTGGAGCACATTCTCTCGGTGGTCTCACATTGAACACCCGAGGGGTTTAAAAAATACAAAAAAAAAAGATTTTCTTCAGTCAGGGAGCCACCCAACAAGGCCCTACTGTCACATAGAGGGGGGGAGATGTGTGCTGTCTAGTCACCTTGAAATAAGAAGAATAGAGAAACTGTCCCCCCACTGCCTTGGGCGCTGTGTGGAACCCCGCCACGAAGAACAACAAGAAAACATGGCCAGAGGTAGTACCAGGGTCAAGTGCATGCACTAAACCCACCTACACTGTAGGTAATCGTAAAGAAGAAGGAAAAAGAAAAAGGAAGGAAAAAAGAAGAAGAAGAAAAAAACTGATTTCCCCACCCAGAAAGATAGACCAAGCACAGAAGTGCCTTCCGCTCTCTCACCACTTTTTGTTGGTGGTACAGTTCCGCTTGAATCCCTGCGGAATAATTTTTTTTCTCTCGCATTTTTTTTGTAGCCCCGACAAAAAACCCGACCTTTGAGGTAGATTTTTTTTTGTTTTTTTGTAGTTTCGACAATCACCTGTCCGAGGACGGGTTCTGTACACAAAGTCGCCCGAAGGCTAATGAATTTCAAAGGTATAGATGCAGATCATCCTCAACCCAAAGAAATTACTTTTTTTTTTTTGATAAATTGTTAGAGTAGTGTAGTTGCCTCGGTTGTGTTTGCCACAGTTGTGCAATTTCCAATGTACTTTTTTTTTTTGAAAACTTTTTTACCATTCCCTTTCTTAGGGAACGGAGCATGTACGGCCCTGGAAGCTCCAAGAAACATGGAGTCGGCGGGCTGAATAGGAAGTTGCCTTCCTAAACGTGCACACAACAATTTTTTGTTTCAGTCAGGAAAATAGAAGAGGGGGAGAGGGGGCAGGCCTCCGGCTAATTCCGGAAAAAGTTGGCCTTGGGGGTGGTGGGGGACGACGTACTAGTCATGGTCATGACGAGTGATATGACAGGTGGCATTACTAATATACAGTGCTAGTAATAATAACAGGTGGTACCTGTGATATGACAGTATGGTTTGCCGGTGGCTATTGCATCCCCGGGAAAACTCTCAAATATTTGTTTTGCCCCTTTTTAGGGCTAATTTCAACAATTTGAGGTCACTAAGGGCAGAACAACTTTTTATTTTGGTTCTCGTTATTTGGGGATCCCAAAATCGTGCGCGCGTGCGCAAATAATAAGTTCTTTCACTGAAAATAAGTTTTTTGAAAACTTGGTTGTATTGGTGTGTAGCCACCCTAGAGTGTGCCCCACTATGGGGTGGCTACACGCTAAAGTTTCGCTAAAGTTTTTTTTGATGAAGTAGTTTCAGGAACAATGAGGGGTTGGGTTGGTTACAGGGATTAAATTTTCACGACTTTTCTTCGGTACAGTTTTGCACATGCTTTTTCGGGGCCCATCTCTAAAAGGGTCACACAGGGCATACCTAACTCAGTAGTCCCCTGGCCCGGCCCCGTCCGGATGCTGAAAACATGAAAGTGCTCGAAAACACCGGCATTTGCATTTTCGGAATCCGTCCGTTGTGTGATGGGGTCAATTTGCCGAAATGTACAAGTTCTTGGTTTTGGTCAAAATCCATGTAAAGAGGGCCAAGTAAATACCACAACCCAGATTTTCTCACCCTGATGCTGAAAACGTGAAAATGCCCGAAAACACCGGCATTTGCATTTCCGGAATCCGCCCGTTCTGTGGTGGGGGATATACAGAAAAATGGACACAATTTCAGTGACTAAAATTTTCACAAAATATGAACCCATACCCAAATGGGTAAAGGCAGCCAAACTTCTTGAGCTTACCTGTCTTACGGTCGTCATCCCCTTGTACTCTACAGTACCCCGTCCCCCTTGTACTGGTCAAAACTTATTCTCCAAAAACTTATTTTTTCCCCAAATCTCAAAAAAAGGTGCGCGCGCAAACGAGAACCAAAATATAAAGTTGTTCTGCCCTAATTTAAAAGAAAAAAATTGGCACTTTTGAGCATCTGTGGGGGTCTAAAAACGCGGTTTCCAACGCCTTCCCCGGACTCCGCCGTGCGGGCAACACTTACGCACCGGCCACACGAAGCCCTGGACCAAAAATTGTAAAACTGCGCACATTTTTGCTGGACCGTAAAAATTCTGGAACTTTTGGGGTTTTTTTTTGGCAAATTAGAATAACTTTGACGATCCATTCACGTTTACGGTTATTTATCACGTCATGCCACCTACGCCGTCGTCTAGGCAATTAGCATGTAACCTGGGCGGTGTACACGTAATATGGTTGGGGTATATGGGACGGAAAGAAAAGAAAACCAGTTCGAGTAAAAGATGCAACTGAAAGCATTCGCAGTGCAGTGCTAATGTCAACCTTTCAAAAAGAAAATATGAAAGTTCGACAGCGCAAACATCTCTGAGCTGAGTAAATTACTTAAGTGAACTTAAGTTACACAGCCATAGGTCAGGTAAGTAAAAGCAAAAAAAAAGGTTTTTTCGTTGCTCAATTTCCCTGAAGGGGAGATTGGCGACCGTATCGGGGGAACTATTTCTCCTTTTAAGCTACACTTGTAGGGGTACAAAAGAAAAACAAAGAACGGTAGTTATTGATGCAATACCTCCAACTGACCCACCGTGTCAGCCCCGAATGGAGGCACAAAAATAGTAACTCTGATAGGTAAGTAAAAAGGAAAAAGGTTTGTTCGTTGATTGCTCAATATCCCTGTTGGAGGGGGTGATTGGCGATCGTATGTAACTATTTCTCCTTTTCGCTCCGCTAGGTATAAAACAATGGACAAAAAGAAAAGAGAAAAAAAAAACACAAACATAACACTCATCACACGAAAAAAACCCCATGGGAGAGGTTGTGGTGAAAAAACGCACAACACCTCTACCTGTTTGGTGAGAAGTGGCTCTGCAGCGCGGTTCGTCCCCCCAGAAAAAGTGTGGTCAAAATGCTTTGTTTCTATTTTCCTCCTTCATTTTTTCATGCGGCAACGAAATGAAAAAAAAAAAAAAAGACTGGTCTTTTGTTCAAAGACCGGGGTGTGCATAATGGGTGCACTACCACCCAGCACACCCTCTAACTCCACTGCATAGTATTGTATCCATTGCACGTTTTTTCTTGATGCTGGCATTGAGTGTTCTGGTGTATTTTACCTTTTTATCAAAAAGAGTATTTCATAGGCAATCAATAAATTGATAGCATAGGGGATCAACAAAAAATGTTCCCATCAAAAAAGAGACAAAAAAAATGCATACAATAGTGTGGAGGTTTTGCTAAAGGTAATTCTGACTGGAGGAACAAAAAAGAAGAATCCTTCAGAACGAAGCACAAAAAACACCATAAAGCATTACCTCACAACACCGCCTAGGCCATCGCACTCCATTATCCGATATCAACAATTGCCCATCCAAAAGGTATCCTTCATCGGATAGGTTCTCACTATTGTCACCTCTGCCCCCCCTTTAAAAAAAACCTTTCAAATCGAAAGATCGAACGGGGCCTTGCAAAAAGGGTACCGTTTTTATTTCTGTTTTCGTTTTTTTTTTCAGAAGTTTTCACCCTGCCCCCTCTTTCACCCCTCCCCCCACCTCTTCGAATCCCATAAAAATAAGTGGAATTCTGCAACAAACTGAGATCCAAATTTGATTTTCTTTTTTTTTTTTCCTTTTTCGAAATTCTTTCATTTTGTGCAGCGAAGATATTTTTTGTTTTGTTTTGTTTTTTTTTGTAGTTTCGACAATCACCTATCCGAAGACGGGTTCTGAACATTTTTTTTTTTTGATAAATTGGAATAGTGTAGTTGCCCTATGCAAACACCACTTTTTCATTTAAAATTTTGGTTGTATTAGAAAACGAGGATGAACTCCCACCATTTTTTTTTCTCTCCCCCAAAAAAAATCAGAATCGAATAACCTGCGCTGTAACACGGTGCGTTTCAATCATCGGCGCAAGCAGCTCCACGGCCGCCGCCGCAGCCGGAAGCGTCGCAGCCGTCGCACGCACCCTCTCCAGGAGGTGCACCGCCTGCTCCCAGTTGCACCGCACCGCAACTGCGTCGAAGAGCGCAACCACATCTTCCGCCACCACCGGCACACTCAGGGAGGCCATTTCTTGGATCCACCCGTCTTCCTCCTCTAGATCTGCCGGCGTGATCTCCGCAAGCACATAATTCTGTTCCGGCACCGGCGCCTTCTCTGACGTCACTACCGCAAACGGCATGCACCACAACCCCGGCTGGCCTACCGCGTAAATACTTCTATCACACACAACGCCTTTGTTGTTCCACCGTGCAAACCTTTCCATAGCGTACAGCCACGACACTGTCATACCCAGCGTAGAGTATCTCATCATCGTCTCCACCCCAAGGTGTCCACAGAGCACCGCCCCTGCGGTGACTGCAGAGGAACTGCGCAGACCGGTTTCTTCTCTGAGACGTTCCTGCACCGCGATGGAGGCTGCAGAAGCTGCAGACCGATAGGAAGATAGCGGGCGGGCAGCGTTAAATGTGATAGCAACACGGTCTCCCGCGAAGGTTTCTGGAACACCACGGAAGCTATGCGCGACGGTGGTGCAAACCGCTATAAACGCTGCATGCTTTTGAACAGAAGGGCACGCCTCTTTATCAGCGTTGAGCACTCCAATACCGAGAACCTCTTTATGAAAGTTCACAACATTGACAGCAAGGAACCCTACACACCGTTTGGCAAGAGCATGCGAGACTAAGGCACGGCACCCTAATCGGGTTGGCGATCTTTGCAAACTTTGCTGCCGCTGTCTGCTTGGACTGTCCAGGACGTTCACGATAAGCGGGGGTTGTGGGGTGCTGAATGAAGGTGTGTCCGGGATGATTGGACTGGCTTGCATTGATTGTTCGCTTTCGTTGTCGGTGTTGTCGGTGTCATCCCGGAGACGTTCCTGCATGGTGAGCGGGAGGAACCCTTTGTATGCCCTCATATTCGCAACCAAAGTGTCGACTGCCGTTTGCATGACCACAATCTCTCTGACTTTAAGCGCATTTCGTTGTGGTGTCAGCCCTTCTACCTCCATTTCTGCGATGCGGGTGATTTCCTTTGCGAAAGTGGAAATGGGTTGCGTCAGCATCTCATTTACCACAACAAAGAGCAACGCCCCGGCAAACAGCACTGCGACCGCAACCATTATCGTGCCGGCATTCTCCCTTTGCAGCGCATTGGAGGTGTTGCGGTTTTGGATGTGAACGATATGCTGGGTACGCTCTGCGTCTCGCCTCGCATCTGCCAGCGTCTCATCCAACGGAGACAACACCGCAACCACCACATTTCTCATCACCTTCGACGCTGCCAGCAGCATTTCATGATCCACAATGTACTTCGCACTCCCACTCTCCTTCAGCTGCACAATCGCCTCCTGAGAAAGCGACACATTATGCACCCTAAGATCTCTAAGATCCCCGATAAGCTCATGCCCGATCGTCATATTGGTTCTCACTCTAGACAGACCAAGGTTTACTGAAGTTAAAGCTCTGGTCCGTTGTACACCGTTAATATAAACAGCGCAGTATCCTTCACCAACGAAGCGAACGGTGAGGGTAAGGAACACCCATTGCTGTAGGGGGAGGTCTCTGATAGGCCCGGTTTTGCAGCCGTAGGAGATCATGGAAATCCATGCGGAGCCGTCGGTGTGGAAGCGGAGCGCTGCGTCGGCGGCAAGCGAATCAGTTATTATGACACCACGCCTTCCAAACATCGCAGTGTCCAACCGCATCCACACCGACACACTGTATTCATTGTTTTTAAACATCCTCTCTCGATACGCAGGGGTATAGCTACCGTTCACCCCACGCTGCACCACCACATCCTGCACCCCACCCACCGCGCGACTCTCTCTATAATACCGAAATGTGTTGTGCCCCTCTCGCGCGGCCACTCGAGGAACCCTCTTCGTGAGATACGGTGAAACTGTAATTGTATTGGTTCCGTCAAAGCGGGCCTGGTTGTTTTGGGTGTAGTTCGGGCAGATCAAATCCTTGCATTCCGCAAAGGTATCCCAATTATGCCAACTCACATCATTTATATTGGTTTCTAGCGGAAGATGGAGCCATTCAGTGGTATACCCTTCATAGTGTTCACGAAGCTTAAAACGGCGTACGATCGGTCCATTATCGGTTTCCTCTCCAGGATCGATCTGACCATACTGCGAAATAAGGTAATTTCCCATGGCATTGAATTCTGGGTGAATCGAATCAAATAGGGTGAAGGTTTGGTAGGTATCTTGGTAGCCCAGCTCGATCACCCCCAATTCATCTACCACACGATAGACCTGAGACCGGGTTGTATCCTGCGCCAGAATCCTCCCTTCACCTGCAGTATACACCGCAAAGAGCGACGATGCCGTAGCACCCACCCCCGCACCCCATTTCCCAAGCTCATTTTTTACTCCATGAGAAAGCGTCTGCACCTGATAAGAAGAAACAACAAAGCCAGGCGGAGAACGCACCCTCGCGAAAGAACTGAAAAAGGGGTCGGACAGTTTTCCATTGCCCTCTGTATCGGAAAAGGTGTTGGTATGGGTCACCTGAAGCTCCCCGAGATAGGTGGTCTTCCGGTTCACCGCGTAGTCCGAAAGAAATGAGATTGTGTCGTTGTACTCCGGGGGGAGCTCTCCCCACCAGAGTGTTGTTAATGGGTCGAATGAGGGGCCGATCGGAAGCTTGGTTCTGGTATCGATGTAGGTTCCGTTCGTTAGTTCTGCGGTTGGACCGATGTAATAGCCGCCACCAAGAAGCACTTCGCTACGACAACCAATTGACCACCTATCAATTACACCGTCATAAACATGAAGAAGGTTGCGCAGCGTTGTGGATTTTTCAGCCCACCAGGCAGCGGTGGGGGTGGAATCGGGGTGGTTGTTACTGTAAGATACGAAGTTCCGATAGAACGCTGCCTTCTCATAGTTGTGTCTCATCCACTCCAACGCCGGATTCGAAACGGAAAGCAACTGCCCCTCCGCCCTTTCCATGGCACGCTCCACATGGCTCGCCGAATCTCTCGCATTCATTACCCTCAAAGCTTCTTCTTTATTCTCTCTTTGCGTTGCCTCCGCAGAATGCCCAGCACTACTCGCTAAGACATAGGTTACTGCAACCAAAACCCCTGCTAAAGAAAGAGAAAGCAGAGTTGAAGCAATTCCTAAAGGAATTCCCTCAGAGAATTTGGTGTGGGAACGGCTGGACCACCACAGCTTGGCGCAGAGAAGTGCACAGAGGATAGGGGTTAGAACTGCACCGACAACAAAGGAGGGTTCGGAGAAAACGCTGTCAGAGGTTTCGTCGGGGATGAGAAGAAAGTCGTTGGGAGGGCTTGGGGGTGCTGGAGTAGGCTGCCAGGTGTGCGCTTCGGGTTCGCCAAAAACGATTTTCCGTTCAAAAATACCAGGAGAAAGCTGGAGACCGCCTTCCATAAACTCCTTGAAAGCAGTTCTCTCGGTGCCAAGAATGATAGCGGAGGTCGCAATAACGACGTTGTTCGCAAACCCATGAACGGCATGGTTGTACATAGTAATGTGCGCCGCCATCCCAGCTTTTCCTGCAAGAATCGAACTGTCCACCCGAGAACAGACCCCAGATCTGTGAATAGTGTTTTTATTGTATGACGCCAGAACCTTTCCCCGCCAGGATTCATCAAAATTGGAGGCATTGCAGAGGAAGTCGCCTCCCCCTGGGACAATGTTTTCGTCGATAAAAATGATGGTTTCTTGTACAGGAAAGCGGCCGCGGTAGCGGTGTTGCAGGCTGTTTCTTGCGCGGGTTGGGGAGAGAAAGGTTTGTTGTAGACAGGCGACGACCTCCCGCGTCTCTGGGTGGTATGCTGACACCGGGCATTGCGAGCAGAGCCTCGCAGACTCATCAGGACTATCTTCACAGCTTCCTTTATGGAGCAGCCACCACGGACAGGTGTCTCCGCCGTAGTATTCGCTCAGGTCTGCCTCGCTGTTTGCGTAGTTGTAGTCCGCTCCACATTCATAGATAACACGCCCTTGAACCCTCCCGGTTGCTTCTCGTAACGTTTTGAGCACCTCAACATCTTTCGCACCGCTGCGCCACTGCATCGTCACCGTATCTTCCAACCCATCACTATCATGAAACAACCGATAGTGTTTGTTGTCGGTATAGCTGGTATAAAAAGCATAGCTCAAAATGCCTAAGGTAGATCCCTGTTGTCTCGCAGCGCGTAGTTTCGCGGTGTATCCGCAGCCAGGGGTGTGGTAATCCACAAATGCAATGGTGTCGGTGATATTCGCAGTAAAATCTTCTGCAGAGCATCCACTATTACTATGTGTCACCACATCAAGAATCTTCCCGTTATAAGGATGTTGTATGTCCATATTAGCCGCTTCAATGTAAGGCCTCCCCTCCATCGCACCCAAGCAGGTCCGCACCCCAATAAGCGACTGCGGAACCCCCGAGGTAAACTCAAATTTGTACACACAGTCTCCACACATCTCGGACCACCGTTTCCAGTTCTCCAGGTCGCACATTGTCTCTCTCCGGACCTCAGGGCTGACAAAGCTTTTTGAAGACCCATGGAAGTACGCCATCATCAGATCTGACATCACAGCGTTAACTGAATAAGGGCATTGGTCGTGATGGTAATGGCATTCTGGGATTCCAGCTTCGGTGTGGAGGATACTGCATAAAAGTAAAAGCAACCATAAGGGGTGAACCAAAATGGACATCGTTTTAAGGTGAGAGGAATATAAGAAGAGATCTGGAGCAAAAAAGAAGATTGAGTCCTAAACCGCGCTCAAAAAAAGGGAGAGAGAGCGGTGCTGTGTATGTGGGGGGCTTCTGTCACACCCAAAGAAAAATGTATCAGAAAAAAATGGTGTGTGGGTTTTTGTGTGGACCCCACACACACAGTGCGCTTTGTTTTTTTTGTGCACGAAAGGAAATGTTTTCTTCTTTTGGGAAAAGAGGTGAAATTGGTGTTGTGTTTTGGTTGTGTTCTCTCCTGTGGGGGTGTGGTGATGGATATTTGGGTGTGTCAATCGGAAAGCAGACAACGAATAAAATTACGCATTTTCTTCGTTTTTTTTCTTTGTGAGGTGTCGTTTTTTCAACTTTTTTTTTGTGGAGAATTTTGGAAATAGGGGAAAATATTTGAAAGTTGCGTCAGGGAAACAAAACATTCAATCAGTCCTATTCGTGGTCATTTACCCCCCCCCCTAAATTTACCCCCCCCCCCTTATTTTACCCCCTTTTTCAGAAAAAAACGGTTCAGGCCAAAATAACATGGTAATTTACCCCCCCCCCTTATAATACCCTGTTGTGGCTGGTACTTTACCCCCCTGGGGGGGTAAAGTACCAGCCACCAGGTAATTTTTGGGTAATTATCGCCGCAACACGCCAGGTGGTGTTTTGTCACGAGTGACCTAAACCCACGAGCGAAGCGAGGGGGTTCAGGGAACGAGTGGCAAAACACCACCTGGCGTGTAATTATGGGGTAATAGTTTCACTTAGTGCAGCGCATACCTGTTTTGTTTTATGGTTTGCTGGGAGGGGCTGATGTGTTCAGCGGGTCGTACATCCGGAGACTGTAGGACTCGTCTGATTTGAAGCTGGAGACAAGCTCGAAATGAGGAAAGGGGTAAAGTGCAAATAATCTTTCACCCTGTTTTACATCACGTGTGCAGGTAGATGGGTGCAGGTGGGTACGTTTGTGCTGCGTGGGCGATACGTTTGGGACACCTCACGGAATCTGAGGCAACACCGTGATCCCTGACCAGTCATGGTTCAGGCACGGGCAGAAAGATGATGTGGATGATGTGGATCCATGATGCATGACTGCTTGCGATGTCGCAAGGAAGTGAGGAATTTTTTTCAGATGACACATTTGTCATGAGAGCATGTGTTGTCACACTGTGTTGTGCAAAATTTTACCCCACCGTGTATGAAAAAGTCCCCCCTTCCCACCCAAAAACATGACCTAACCCATAACATGGTAATTTACCCCCCCCCCTTACCCCCTCATTTACCCCCCCCCCTTATTTTACCCCCTTATTTCCAAAATTTCCGGTTCACCGACCCAAAGGGGGGGGGGTAAATGACCACGAATAGGACTGATTTAAAAAAAAAAAATAGTGGAGCACATCCTTGGGTGTCTACACTAATACAACCAAATTATTCAAAAAAAGAGAAAAACTAAGATAATTCTAAGTCAGATCATCTTGACTATAATCCCTTATGAAACACCCATGGTGAACCTGGTATTGTTTTGTTCATTGTCACCTCACCCCAAAAGAACTGGGTCGATTTGTGTGAGGTTTTCTCCACAAAACATTTTTTGGTTTTGCTCACACGTTTCAAAACCAGTTTCTTAGAAAATAATGGGGGGTTTTTTTTTTCCAAAGCCAGGTGGGGTTGATCACAATAGGTGGTCGTATATATTTTTTTTTGTTTTTGTTTATTCTTTTTTGTTGTATCGACAATCATTTTTTCAAATCACTTTACACCTACTGGTATAAATATCAGTACTCAGTATGCTTTTTTGATGGAATACTCACCTTAGATTTCGGTGGTTTCCAGTGAATTTTAGAGAAGACAGCCTATGAGCTAAAAATACAGTTACAGCACCACTTCTTTCACATAAAAACTGTAGGTTTTTTTTTTAAAGGAAACTCCAAAAAATAATCAAAAAAACAACAAATTAAAAAGACGCTTTTCTCCCCCCCAAAAAAAGTGCTTTTTCATTTTTAAAAAATCGAAAGATAAAAGTATTATCTTTTAGAAACGGTGGGGAAGATGGGGATGGGATGGGATGGGAGATGTGGGGTTTTTGTGAAAAGCAGGGTATAGGGTGGTTTCCTGGAAGGTGGCCCATTGCGTTTGTGGGTGGTGCTTTGTAGGGAAATTGTGAAAAAATTTCCAGAAAACAAAAAAAAAAACGAGAAGGTAACCACCCAGCTACACATGCCGAAGCAGTAAAGCGCGGCCATTGTAAGCTTTTGTAAGTCTTTTTTTTTTTGCTAGACTGATGCCAAATATGCAGTGTTTCCCACGGTGAGATTTTGGGGTGAGAAATCTCACAAAAAAAAAAAAAAAAAAAAAGTGAGGTGAGAAATCTCACCTGCAGGAAAAAAAAAAAAAAAAAATCATGGTTGAACCACGGGAGTACCATGGGGAACTGGGTTGCTGACCGCACCATCCAGGCTGTACCTCAATTTTTTTTTGCCTGCGGCGCCATTTTCCCTTTTTTGCTCCGCAAAAAAGGGTTAGGACCATAATAGGTGTGTGACTATGTGCTGTAAAAAAGATAGATTTTTACACTGTACCCTAATTTTTTTTCGCCTGCGGCGCCATTTGTTTGATTTTTTTTTTGCTCCGCAAAAATCCCTATGTTCCCAATGTCCCTTGTCAGCAGTGCTGAGAAATTTTGGGCACAAAAACAAGCTGACCCCCCAATCTTCCAACGACAGTGACATTTATGTCAACAATTTTTAGAAATGTTGCGTACCGTGGCTTCGCTTGGGTGTCATGCCTGCCATGACTGCCGTTTATTTTGTAAATGTACTGGTGCAAATATCAATGAAGTGCCGAACTCCGAGAAATTCTCACATTCCGCCGGAGGCCCTCAACTTGAGCTAAGGTGGGGACCCGGGCGCGCGAAGCGCGCCCGGGCTCGCCACACCTATACAAAAACCCGCAAAACCGCAAAATCTCACCTATTTTCAGAGTTAGGTGAGATGCTGGGAAACACTGCAAATATGGCAAAAAAAAAACAAAAGTATCATAAACATCATGAACACGCATTTTATTGATGGCAAACACACAAAAAATGAAAAATTTGAAAGGATTGTGGGTATAGTTGTACCAAAAAGAGCGGTACATAAAAAAAAAACCACGCGCGTGTTGTGTTAAAATGAAACAACAACAACAAAACGCTAGCAATCTGATGTTGCACACAATTTTTTTTTTTCAAACATTATAAGGACAACAGAAAAATAGGTTTTTTGGTAAGATGATACTAAGCCTTGGGTGCTTGGTCACCGGGGAAAAAAAAGCACAACAAAAGAAAGAAAGCAGACTATTTTGAAGGGAAACTCTGATACGTTGGGTGCTGATACAACCCCGTGGGGCTTTGAAAGTTTGTTTTGTGTTGTTTTATTTTATTTTTTTGCTACCTCTGTTTGTTTTTTGTATTGGATTTCACTGTAGCAAAAACCCCGTGGGGCTGTTTGCTGTTCGCTGTTCGCTGTTTGGCTTTTAAAATATAAAAAGAAAATCTTAAGAACTATCCTTTGGTTCATACAGACCCGAGGCAGAGTGACCACTCATCTTATACTTCTCAATCATCGCAGTCCTTCTGGAACCCGGGTCTCAGTTGTGGTGCGGGTTTTCACAGACCTTTCTTTTTATGATAAATTGTTGGAGTAGTGTAGTTGCCTCGGTTGTGTTGCCACAGTTGTGCAATCTCCACTGTCCATTTTTTTTCCAAAAATTTCCGTAAAATTGGGGAAGTCCTTCTACTCTACAAGCACCTGATTTTGACCCGAGTTCGGCGGTGTTCGGTGTTGGGTGGAAGGTGCTAGGCCAAAATCAGGTGTAATAAGGGTGTGTAGTCAGAGAGAGGAACAATATAATAATGCATTTTTATTTTTTGCTTCTGCTAATCTCTGGTCGGAACAGTGCAGTGTTTGCGCACTCAAATTACTTTTTGTTTTACCAAAAAAATTGTAGGAAAATCCAAAAAGAGAAAAAACATAGAAAATTATATCAGAGCCCAAAAAATCTTTGTTGTCTGGTTTCTTTTCTTTTTGCACGTCTTTTTTTTGAGGGGGAAAAGATGGGGTTGTCTGTGTGTACGAAGAAAACAAAATGGAAGAGAGGAAGAATAGTACTGGCCTTTTGTTGCATTTACATTTTTTTTTTTTGTTGTTGTTTTACTTTTTTTCCGCCTGATTTTTACCCCCGCACATAGGCCACGTACAGGCGCGTATACGGTCCTATACGCGCCCATACGCGGGGTAAAAATCGGGCGGTTTTTGATGAAAACACAAAAAAAAAGGCTTTTTTAGCTGTTGCTAGTAGAGGGTGTTCTGCTTATTCTCAAGACAAGCAATATGAAAAAATAAAAAAAAAAGATGGCGATTATTCCAAGCTTCTCATGATTGGTCACCCTTTTAAAAAACATTTTTTTGAAAAGATCAGTCTCGCACAATATCCATGGGACAAACGCTTTTGTTTTGTTTTTTTTTTGAAAAAAGAAAAGAAAATATTTTTTTGCGAGAGTTGTTTACCGCTCTCACTAGAATGTGCACATTACCAAAAAACTCCAAAAGCTTTTTTTGCAGGCCTAATTTAAGTTTATTCCCCTCGAAACAGGAAAAAAACTCAAAAAAAAACCTCCTCAAAAAACTTGACGCTTCTGTTATGCGCATGGAAAGTGTCGAAGTCGTTTTTTTCTTTTCTCTTTTTTCTTTTGTACCGTCAGGAAATCCTCCATTTTTTTGTGATCATATATGACCACACCACCTCCGGGAAGTGGAAAAATTTCGCAAACTCATTTCCAAAAACGGTTTTAAAAAAAGAGAAATAAAACTGCATAGGTGGTTGATATAAAGAGTGTATATTAGAGGTAGCCTTTTGTGAGTTTGTGATGGAAGGTTCAAATATTCAATAAGCGCGAAACGCTGATAGAAAAGATGGTTTGATGAGATGATCGAAGCAACACCAACACGTACACCTCTGGGATACGATATGACACAGACCCTTTTGAGGAGTCTTGTGCTTAAGCTACACGGTTGGCGCTTTGTCAGGGACTGACCAAATGCTAATTATTTTTTCATCAAAGAATTTTTTGAAAAAGAGTGCAAACACACCTCTACAGGGAAAACTGTTGCACCTCATTTAAAAAAAAAATCTTGACTTTGAAAATGCAAAGCGTTTCTCGTAGTGTACCGTGGAGTCGCTGACCCTATGGGGTACCCTGGGTAAGGGGGGTGGAGCAACCAATGCTGCATCCATTTCGAGGTTGACATCTTGATGTGCCCTTCTCTCAAAAGAAAAATAAAAGAAAAGGTTTATAAGATGATCCTAAGCCTCTCGTGCTTAATCACCTTAGTCACCTTGCAAAAAAGGGGGGTTGTCAAAAGTCTGGATCTTTCTTCAACCCGCAAAGTTAGTAAGGGGGGAAGTATGGGGTTTGTTCTGCATAATTTATGTGGAAACAGTGTCACATTTAAGTGGGTTTTTGACAAAGAACAAAAATGAGAGGAGAGTTTTGTGGATGAACTTAGCCTTATTCTCATCTAAATCCGATATTATTTTTCACCATGTCGGTCATGAAAAAACAAAACACAATGACGGGAGAGGGAGGAAAAAGAGAACACGGTAAAAGAACAGGTAGCATGGAGGGGTTTTGTGTTTGGCGCAAAGGAACGTAAAAAACGCAAAAAAAAAACCACATTTTTTACACCATTGAGGTGTTTGCACGCCCTTTTTCAGACTCAACATAACGGAAAATAATTTATTCAGTGCCGTTGAGGTAGAAACACCCCAAGGGGTGTGTGTATACCCGTATTGTTATTTCCCCCCTATACTTATCCTATCCAAAAGGTGACCACCATCACCCAGCCAAGAACGGAAGCTTATCGTAAACTACACAAAAGAGTGGAAAAAAAAAGAAAAAAAAAACACAGTGTGTCTAGTAAAGACAACACAAAGAGCTATCTATCTCAAAAAAGAAGAAGGAAAAAAAAAAAACGGAAAAACGGAAATGGAGAAATGGGTGGGCGGGGGCGAAGGGAGGCGAAAGCGTGTGAGGAAGGTTGCGCAAAGAAAATAAAAAGGGGGGGTTTTTTTTCTCAGTGCACAAAAATCTTGGGTACTGTTTTGTGTGTCAAAGTGGCAAAAAAAAAAGAACATAGAGGACACACATCAATAACATAGACAAATGAACCAAAAGACAAACTATTTTGTAAATTTTTTTTTTGAAACACGGAAGTTAATTCGTGTCTAATTTTGTCTACAGGGCTCCGCTAGCGATATCAACTATTCAATTCAAAATAAGGGGGAACATGGTTTAGTAAAAAAAATTCCATATTCACCTGTGCAGCCTAATCAATCGTTTCAAATAGACACCTTCCCGTTGGGGTCGTGTCCATTCGAGTTAGGGTCGCACAATTGTTGGTCGTCGAGGTGCATGGCATCCTCGAGATCCTGCAGCATGAGCCTGTCACCACGGGGTCCACTTCCGGCCTTCATCTTCAAGGCAAGCATCGAGAGCAGCCCAATCAGGCCCAGCACAGCAGCAATGATCAGCACAATGCCCCACCACGGGAACGACGAACCGTCCTTGCTGTCCTCGTCAGGCGCCGTCCCCCTGTCGGGAGCGTACGAAGGCGCAACCGTCTCCCCCTCCGGCAGCGCTGTCGCAGGAGCCTCCGTGTCTGGCGCATCTGTCACTGCAACTGGCTGTGCCGTCTCCGGCGCGTCTGTTGTGGGTGCAAGCGACGTACCTGGTGCCAGTGTGCGTGTTGCAGGTGCGCTCGTGTCGGGTGTCTCCGTCCTTGGTGCAAACGTCCTCCCAGCAGGAAGTGCTGTGGGCACAGCGGTCTCAGGTGCGTCAGTTGCAGGTGCGGATGTTGCAGGTGCATCGGTCGCGGGTGCAGTGGTCTCGGGTGCCAGAGTCTTGCCGGCAGGAAGTGCTGTGGGCATTGCTGTCTCAGGCGCACGTGTGCGTGGTGCCTGTGTCCGTGGTACCGATGTGGCTGGTGCAGTGGTGTCGGGTGCCAGAGTCTTGCCAGCAGGAAGTGCTGTGGGCATAGCAGTTGCAGGTGCGTCAGTCGCAGGTGCCGTTGTTGCAGGGGCACGAGTCTCAGGTGCAGTGGTCTCAGGTGCAAGAGTCTTGCCAACAGGAAGTGCTGTGGGCATTGCTGTCTCAGGTGCACGTGTGGGTGGTGCATCCGTGAGAGGAGCCAATGTTGCGGGTGCACGAGTGGCAGGTGGCATCGTCTTTCCTGCAGGAAGTGCTGTGGGCACAACAGTCTCAGGTGCGTCAGTTGCAGGTGCGGATGTTGCGGGTGCACGAGTCTCAGGTGCAGTGGTCTCAGGTGCCAGAGTCTTGCCAACAGGAAGTGCTGTGGGCATTACTGTCTCAGGTGCCTCTGTTACCGGAACCTTAGTTGTGGGCGGGCGAGTCTCAGGTGCACGTGTGAGAGGTGCATCTGTGACTGGGGCAGATGTTGCGGGTGCAGTGGTCTCAGGTGCCAGAGTCTTGCCAGCAGGAATTGCAGTCGGTGTGGCGGTCTCAGGTGCACGTGTTGCAGGTACCTCCGTTGTGGGTGGTCGAGTCTCAGGTGCACCTGTGAGAGGTGCCTGTGTCAACGGTGCCTCAGTACTGGGCGCAGTTGTCTCAGGAGCCAGTGTCTTCCCTGCTGGTACAGAGGTCGGCGTTGCTGTCTTGGGTGCGTCTGTCGCAGGCACCTCTGTGGTGGGTGGGCGTGTCTCAGGTGCAGTGGTGAGCGGAGCGTTCGTGTCAGGAGCACTTGTGGACGGTGCATCTGTCTTGGGTGCAACCGTCACAGGTGCCATTGTTGCTGGAGCATCCGTCTCGGGTGTACCTGGTGCCATTGTGCCGCACTGCTCAGTGTTGCTGCGGATGTACGTGCGTGCAAACTTCCCTGCACACGTCACACTTCCCCAGTCCTTTGCCGCACAGGATCCAGGGTTCAGTGCCGCAGACACCTCAGCCTTGTCGGCGTAGCTCCACTGTGTCCAGCTCAGCTTCACACCCAAAGAGCCTGCGTTGTTGAACAGGTCGAGGAACTGCTTCGCCTCCGTCAGGTACGGACCACCGTCACCGCTTGCCTGTGAGGATCCCCACTCAGACACGAAGATCGGGATCTGGGATGCGTACTGTGTCACACGTGACGTGAGGCTCATGTGCGAACCTGCGTAGAAGTGGAACACGTACATCACGTTGTGTGGTGCGTTCACAGGTGTTGCAGCAGCCTGGTCGATCTCCTGACTCCACGTTGGTGTGCCTGCAAGGATCACAGTCTCAGTGTCAATCGCACGGATCACACCAATGATCCTGTTGTGGTAGGACACAACCTCACTCCAGGACACACCGTTGGGCTCGTTTGCAATCTCGAACAGAACGTGGGTCTCGTCCTTCAGTTTCGTCGCCATCTCAGTCCAGAACGCGTCAGCACCCGAGTACTCAGGGTCGTTCGGGTTTCCAGGGCTCAGCATGTGCCAGTCCACAATCACGTAGATGCCAAGTTCCTTGCACCACTGCACAATGTTCAGCATGGTGTCCTTCTGGGAAGGGTCGTGTGCGTATCCACCCTCACCAATGTACATGGCAGCACGGAACACGTTGATGCCCCAGTCCTCCACAAGGTGCTGGATGCTCGCCTTCGAGTAGCAGTCGGGGAACCAGTGCAGACCGTGCGAGCTCATACCCATCAGCTGCACAGTCTCGCCGTCCTTCCCAACAAGCTGCAGTCCACCAGACCCACCAAGACGCAGCTTGCCGTGGCATGTCGCAAACCCTGTGCTGTCCACTGCAAGTGTGTCCTCGTCCATGCCTGCAGGCAGGGCACAGGTGCTGCTGCCACCTCCTCCACCACCACCACCCTGGAAGTTGCAAGAGTCCTGTGAAGCACAGCAGCACTTGCACCAGCACTCAGATCCGTCATCAGTGCCACAGTTCGCCCCGTTGCTTGTCCATGAGCAGTCACACCCAGATGTGTCAGAGGGACATGTCACAGACGAAGAAGGAGCGTCAGTGGTCGCAACAGGCATTGGTGTTGGTGCAGCAGTCGACCACGTTGGCATGTCTGTCGGAGGTGCGTCAGTTGCGCCAGGAACACTTGTCTGTGGTCCGCACTGCTCAGTGTTGCTGCGGATGTACGTGCGTGCAAACTTCCCTGCACACGTTACACTTCCCCAGTCCTTTGCCGCACAGGATCCAGGGTTCAGTGCCGCAGACACCTCAGCCTTGTCGGCGTAGCTCCACTGTGTCCAGCTCAGCTTCACACCCAAAGAACCTGCGTTGTTGAACAGGTCGAGGAACTGCTTCGCCTCCGTCAGGTACGGACCACCGTCACCGCTTGCCTGTGAGGATCCCCACTCAGACACGAAGATCGGGATCTGGGATGCGTACTGTGTCACACGTGACGTGAGGCTCATGTGCGAACCTGCGTAGAAGTGGAACACGTACATCACGTTGTGCGGTGCGTTCACAGGTGTTGCAGCAGCCTGGTCGATCTCCTGACTCCACGTTGGTGTGCCTGCAAGGATCACAGTCTCAGTGTCGATCGCACGGATCACACCAATGATCCTGTTGTGGTAGGATACAACCTCACTCCAGGACACACCGTTGGGCTCGTTTGCAATCTCAAACAGAACGTGTGTCTCGTCCTTCAGTTTCGTTGCCATCTCAGTCCAGAACGCGTCAGCACCCGAGTACTCAGGGTCGTTTGGGTTTCCAGGGCTCAGCATGTGCCAGTCCACAATCACGTAGATGCCAAGTTCCTTGCACCACTGCACAATGTTCAGCATGGTGTCCTTCTGGGAAGGGTCGTGTGCGTATCCACCCTCACCAATGTACATTGCAGCACGGAACACGTTGATGCCCCAGTCCTCCACAAGGTGTTGGATGCTCGCCTTCGAGTAGCAGTCGGGGAACCAGTGCAGACCGTGCGAGCTCATACCCATCAGCTGCACAGTCTCGCCGTCCTTCCCCACAAGCTGCAGTCCACCAGACCCACCAAGACGCAGCTTGCCGTGGCATGTCGCAAACCCTGTGCTGTCCACTGCAGGTGTATCCTCGTCCATTCCTGCAGGCAAGGCACAGGTGCTGCTGCCACCTCCTCCACCACCACCACCCTGGAAGTTGCAAGAGTCCTGTGAAGCACAGCAGCACTTGCACCAGCACTCAGATCCATCATCGGTGCCACAGTTCGCCCCGTTGCTTGTCCATGAGCAGTCACACCCAGATGTGTCAGAGGGACATGTCACAGACGAAGAAGGAGCGTCAGTCGTCGCAACAGGCATTGGTGTTGGTGCAGCAGTCGACCACGTTGGCATGTCTGTCGGAGGTGCGTCAGTTGCGCCAGGAACACTTGTCTGTGGTCCGCACTGCTCAGTGTTGCTGCGGATGTACGTGCGTGCAAACTTCCCTGCACACGTCACACTTCCCCAGTCCTTTGCCGCACAGGATCCAGGGTTCAGTGCCGCAGACACCTCAGCCTTGTCGGCGTAGCTCCACTGTGTCCAGCTCAGCTTCACACCCAAAGAGCCTGCGTTGTTGAACAGGTCGAGGAACTGCTTCGCCTCCGTCAGGTACGGACCACCGTCACCGCTCGCCTGTGAAGATCCCCACTCAGACACGAAGATCGGGATCTGGGATGCGTACTGTGTCACACGTGACGTGAGGCTCATGTGCGAACCTGCGTAGAAGTGGAACACGTACATCACGTTGTGTGGTGCGTTCACAGGTGTTGCAGCAGCCTGGTCGATCTCCTGACTCCACGTTGGTGTGCCTGCAAGGATCACAGTCTCAGTGTCAATCGCACGGATCACACCAATGATCCTGTTGTGGTAGGACACAACCTCACTCCAGGACACACCGTTGGGCTCGTTTGCAATCTCGAACAGAACGTGTGTCTCGTCCTTCAGTTTCGTTGCCATCTCAGTCCAGAACGCGTCAGCACCCGAGTACTCAGGGTCGTTCGGGTTTCCAGGGCTCAGCATGTGCCAGTCCACAATCACGTAGATGCCAAGTTCCTTGCACCACTGCACAATGTTCAGCATGGTGTCCTTCTGGGAAGGGTCGTGTGCGTATCCACCCTCACCAATGTACATTGCAGCACGGAACACATTGATGCCCCAGTCCTCCACAAGGTGCTGGATGCTCGCCTTCGAGTAGCAGTCGGGGAACCAGTGCAGACCGTGCGAGCTCATACCCATCAGCTGCACAGTCTCGCCGTCCTTCCCAACAAGCTGCAGTCCACCAGACCCACCAAGACGCAGCTTGCCGTGGCATGTCGCAAACCCTGTGCTGTCCACTGCAAGTGTGTCCTCGTCCATTCCTGCAGGCAGGGCACAGGTGCTGCTGCCACCTCCTCCACCACCACCACCCTGGAAGTTGCAAGAGTCCTGTGAAGCACAGCAGCACTTGCACCAGCACTCAGATCCATCATCAGTGCCACAGTTCGCCCCGTTGCTTGTCCATGAGCAGTCACACCCAGATGTGTCAGAGGGGCAGGTCACTGCTGACACGGGGTCTATCGAGAGCGTCACGCCCAATAGGCAGAGGGAAATGACGAGCTTCCCCATTACGGCAATGTAAAGAGTTTAGAAAAAGAAATGCAAAAGTTGGTGTTTGAAGAATACTATATCTGTGTGGATGAGGCTTGGAGGCACGGAGACAAGCATCGTGGTGACATGAGGAAAAGAATCTCTACTTTTTTTTGGTACTTTTGAAATATTTGACATGACGCGCCTGAAAATAGACACTATGATCTGTTGCCACCTGCAGAGTGAGACATCATGGCACACGATTGCTTTGGCTACAGAAGGGGGAAGTGCTGACTTATCATTTAGCTAGCATACCACACTTGAGAGACGTGGATCTTTTATCAAAGGATATGAACATGCAGAAGCAAATGAACACAAGCAAACTTAGACCGGCAGCATGTTATTAACAAAACTGCGGTCACGCTAAATAAAGGTTGAAAAAGATGGCACGAGCGGAAGAAAGCTCCGCAAAATACCAAGAAGTGCAAGGGAACGGGGCGGGCGGGGATGATTGGTTGGGTTTTTTTTGAAATGGAAGGAAAGAAGAAGAGAATAACAGAGATTTGTTTTTGTATTTGTGAAAAAACCGAGGTGTTCCTCGTCTCCTCCTCGCAGACTCGCTTTCACCTTTTTGTTTTGTGCGTAAAGTGTGTAATAAAATAGTCTGTGTCATTTTTTATTACTGCAATACGCTCCCACTGACTCCCTGGCAACCTCTTTGAGGCCTAAAAAGAGAGAACAAAAACAGAACTGAGAACTGGTGTCACGAGTCGGCAGAGAAGACTGTAAACATAGATGGCGCAAAAAAGGATTCAAAACAAAAGGGACAATGATTTTTTTCCCCAAACCAAAGGAAATTGTCAACCTGTCTCCCTACGCATGTGCCCCTGAACAAGGAGTATGCGGGCAAGAGATTCCTAGAGTATTGTTTCATATACATTCTTTTTCTAACAAAAAGAAGGTATAGAGTCTATAATAGAGGGTGCTAAAAATGTACCCTTGCTTTTTTTTAAATTATGTTGTTGCCTCCTAGAGTGTGCACAGTCTTTAGTTGCCTCGTCTCCTCTAGTTTTTTTACGTTGTCGTGACGGCACTCAGCAAAAAGGAAAAAAAAAAAGAAGAACGCTTGAAAAAAAAGGTATGTGTCTTTGATGATAAAAAATGTGCACACATTATGGGCAATGGTTCGTCCTGAGGAAAACGACTCCATTTGCAATTCAAATACCTATAGGATAATACACACATTTAAATAGGGTTGGTTGTGAAGCCTTTTTGTGGCCACCTTTAAAAAACGGACTGAGAACGGGAGAATATAGCAAACCAGTAAGATTTGCCAAAAAGAAAGTTGATAGTGCAAAACACCTCTGTTAGACGCAGGTCAACTGACACTCCGTGGGGTTATCGAACCCCCGGAGTAAAAGAAACAAAATGTGAAAGCAATATGGGACGGAAAGGAACGGTTAAGGTAAAACAAAAAAGTTACTTTGTGTCTCTTTGTCTCAAAGTTTTCATATTGCATTGAAGCATCCACACACACAAGCACATAAACATTGCATATCTCCAAAAGAAAAGAAACGCAAAAAAAACATCATCCTGAAAGAGGAATCGTCCTCGCGGACTCAGGTCCTCACAACAAGGTAAAAAGTGGAAAAAAAATGCATGTACCATCCCAGTGAAGACCAAGGGGAGGAATACCCATGGTCACATAGAGAAAATAAAATAAAACCAAAATTATATAGTTGTAATGCCAACGGTCTCTCAATAGGGTTGGATGGAAGTTGTTTGCAGCAGACACACTGTCTGGAAGAGACCACAGAAAAGAAAGGAACCGGGGGTTGTGCAGCATCATTGGCAAAAAGCAGACGAGGGTGGCGTGGGTGCGTGGAATTGTATGTTGTGTTGTGCGCCTCTTTGCCACATCGCCTGTATGTCATGACAACAACAAGAAAAAAAGTTTATCAAAAGATGATCCTAAGCCTCTCTCTGCTTGGTCAACCCTTTTAAAAAAAAATACGCACAAAAGAAAAGAAAGTGAAGTTATTAATGCAGGCACCTCCGACTGACCCACGTACGATGCCAGCCATCCGGATGAAAGCACAAGTACCCTGCGGCCAACAACAGAAGATGTAAAGAAAAGCTTTTATAAGATGCATATTTCCCCTCACACATCTTAGAAAAGCATTTTACAATAGAGACGAACGATTGATACACAGGGGGGGTGAGAACACGGGGGCTTGGTCACTATGTTATTAAACAGTGTCCACCCCCCCGCCTCTCCAGCTCTCCCACCTCTCACACCAAACGTTCTAGAGCGGAAGCTTATATTTACCACACAGATGGGGGGTCAGGGGGAAACTGTGTGTCTGGTCAAAGACAACACAAGAGCTATTTCAAAAAGAAAAAGAGGGGATTAAAAAAGAGAGAGGGAGAGAGAGAGAGAAATTGGTTTGTACCTAAGCCCCTTGTGCTTTGTCACCCAAAGGGGGGGGGAGTGATAGGTGCTTGCCACGTACAAAGAGCATGTGTGCACTGATCGCAATGGGATATATATTGTGGACGCAAGAAGAATGACACATATGCCACGTATGTTCACAATAAAGAGAACAATTTGAAACCAAAGAAAAGTCCTTTTTTTTTGACGGGTGTGGTTCTGAAATGGACATAACAGTTCCCGATTTCCTTCAATGGAATGTCATGTGGTTTTGGAAAAATAACCAAAATGTGACAATGTGATTATAAAAAATCTGAGACACGAAAGTAAATGCGTGTCTCATAATATGTCCTCTCGTAGAGGAGTTCCAAAAATTAAAATTATAAGCTAGTCATAAAAAAAGGGCGCAAAAACCCGAAAACCGCGCAAAGAACAGCCCTCCCGTTCAAATTACACCATTCACACCTCTCAAATCGTCACCTTCCCGGAGTGGTCCGATCTGCCCATTTGGCTGAGATCATCTTGGACCAGCATTCTCTCGAGGTCGTCTAGCATCAGCCTGTCGCTCTTGTCATTCTTGCGCTTCATCATCATCATCGTGAGAAGACCCAGGAACCCAAACACAGCCACAATGATCAGCACAATCGTCCACCACGGGAACGACGAACCGTCCTTGCTGTCCTCGTCAGGCGCCGTCCCCCTGTCGGGAGCGTACGAAGGCGCAACCGTCTCCCCCTCCGGCAGCGCTGTCGCAGGAGCCTCCGTGTCTGGCGCATCTGTCACTGCAACTGGCTGTGCCGTCTCCGGCGCGTCTGTTGTGGGTGCAAGCGACGTACCTGGTGCCAGTGTGCGTGTTGCAGGTGCGCTCGTGTCGGGTGTCTCCGTCCTTGGTGCAAACGTCCTCCCAGCAGGAAGTGCTGTGGGCACAGCGGTCTCAGGTGCGTCAGTTGCAGGTGCGGATGTTGCAGGTGCATCGGTCGCGGGTGCAGTGGTCTCAGGTGCCAGAGTCTTGCCGGCAGGAAGTGCTGTGGGCATTGCTGTCTCAGGTGCAGGTGTGCGTGGCGCCTGTGTCTGTGGTACCGATGTGGCTGGTGCAGTGGTGTCGGGTGCCAGAGTCTTGCCAGCAGGAAGTGCTGTGGGCATAGCAGTTGCAGGTGCGTCAGTCGCAGGTGCCGTTGTTGCAGGGACACGAGTCTCAGGTGCAGTGGTCTCAGGTGCAAGAGTCTTGCCAACAGGAAGTGCTGTGGGCATTGATGTCTCAGGTGCACGTGTGGGTGGTGCATCCGTGAGAGGAGCCAACGTCGCGGGTGCACCAGTGACAGGTGGCATCGTCTTTCCGGCAGGAAGCGCAGTCGGCACAACAGTCGCAGGTGCGTCCGTCGCAGGAGCAGATGTTGCGGGTGCACGAGTCTCAGGTGCCAGAGTCTTGCCAACAGGAAGTGCTGTGGGCATTGATGTCTCAGGTGCACGTGTGAGAGGTGCATCTGTGACTGGGGCAGATGTTGCTGGTGCACGAGTCTCAGGTGCCAGAGTCTTGCCGGCAGGAAGTGCTGTCGGTGTGACTGTCTCAGGTGCACGTGTTGCCGGTACCTCCGTTGTGGGTGGGCGAGTCTCAGGTGCATCTGTGCGAGGAGCCAATGTTGCGGGTGCACGAGTGGCAGGTGGCATCGTCTCTCCTGCAGGAAGCGCAGTCGGCACAACAGTCGCAGGTGCGTCAGTTGCAGGTGCGGATGTTGCGGGTGCACGAGTCTCAGGTGCAGTGGTCTCAGGTGCCAGAGTCTTGCCAACAGGAAGTGCCGTGGGCATTGCTGTCTCAGGTGCCTCTGTTACCGGAACCTGCGTTGTGGGCGGGCGAGTCTCAGGTGCACGTGTGAGAGGTGCATCTGTGACTGGGGCAGATGTTGCGGGTGCAGTGGTCTCAGGTGCCAGAGTCTTGCCAGCAGGAATTGCAGTCGGTGTAGCAGTCTCAGGTGCACGTGTTGCAGGTACCTCCGTTGTGGGTGGTCGAGTCTCAGGTGCACCTGTGACAGGTGCTTGTGTCAACGGTGCCTCAGTACTGGGCGCAGTTGTCTCAGGAGCCAGTGTCTTCCCTGCTGGTACAGAGGTCGGCGTCGCTGTCTTGGGTGCGTCTGTCGCAGGCACCTCTGTGGTGGGTGGGCGTGTCTCAGGTGCAGTGGTGAGCGGAGCGTTCGTGTCAGGAGCACTTGTGGACGGTGCATCTGTCTTGGGTGCAACCGTCACAGGTGCCATTGTTGCTGGAGCATCCGTCTCGGGTGTACCTGGTGCCATTGTGCCGCACTGCTCAGTGTTGCTGCGGATGTACGTGCGTGCAAACTTCCCTGCACACGTCACACTTCCCCAGTCCTTTGCCGCACAGGATCCAGGGTTCAGTGCCGCAGACACCTCAGCCTTGTCGGCGTAGCTCCACTGTGTCCAGCTCAGCTTCACACCCAAAGAGCCTGCGTTGTTGAACAGGTCGAGGAACTGCTTCGCCTCCGTCAGGTACGGACCACCGTCACCGCTTGCCTGTGAGGATCCCCACTCAGACACGAAGATCGGGATCTGGGATGCGTACTGTGTCACACGTGACGTGAGGCTCATGTGCGAACCTGCGTAGAAGTGGAACACGTACATCACGTTGTGCGGTGCGTTCACAGGTGTTGCAGCAGCCTGGTCGATCTCCTGACTCCACGTCGGTGTGCCTGCAAGGATCACAGTCTCAGTGTCGATCGCACGGATCACACCAATGATCCTGTTGTGGTAGGACACAACCTCACTCCAGGACACACCGTTGGGCTCGTTTGCAATCTCAAACAGAACGTGTGTCTCGTCCTTCAGTTTCGTCGCCATCTCAGTCCAGAACGCGTCAGCACCCGAGTACTCAGGGTCGTTCGGGTTTCCAGGGCTCAGCATGTGCCAGTCCACAATCACGTAGATGCCAAGTTCCTTGCACCACTGCACAATGTTCAGCATGGTGTCCTTCTGGGAAGGGTCGTGTGCGTATCCACCCTCACCAATGTACATTGCAGCACGGAACACATTGATACCCCAGTCCTCCACAAGGTGCTGGATGCTCGCCTTCGAGTAGCAGTCGGGGAACCAGTGCAGACCGTGCGAGCTCATACCCATCAGCTGCACAGTCTCGCCGTCCTTCCCAACAAGCTGCAGTCCACCAGACCCACCAAGACGCAGCTTGCCGTGGCATGTCGCAAACCCTGTGCTGTCCACTGCAAGTGTGTCCTCGTCCATTCCTGCAGGCAGGGCACAGGTGCTGCTGCCACCTCCTCCACCACCACCACCCTGGAAGTTGCAAGAGTCCTGTGAAGCACAGCAGCACTTGCACCAGCACTCAGATCCATCATCAGTGCCA
Organism: Rhynchopus sp. YZ270_cl-10; assembly: GCA_964035575.1. NCBI lineage: Eukaryota > Euglenozoa > Diplonemea > Diplonemida > Diplonemidae > Rhynchopus > Rhynchopus sp. YZ270_cl-10. Next base: position 542,904 of record OZ037915.1, read on the forward strand.
CAGTTCGCCCCGTTGCTTGTCCATGAGCAGTCACACCCAGATGTGTCAGAGGGACATGTCACAGACGAAGAAGGAGCGTCAGTCGTCGCAACAGGCATTGGTGTTGGTGCAGCAGTCGACCACGTTGGCATGTCTGTCGGAGGTGCGTCAGTTGCGCCAGGAACACTTGTCTGTGGTCCGCACTGCTCAGTGTTGCTGCGGATGTACGTGCGTGCAAACTTCCCTGCACACGTTACACTTCCCCAGTCCTTTGCCGCACAGGATCCAGGGTTCAGTGCCGCAGACACCTCAGCCTTGTCGGCGTAGCTCCACTGTGTCCAGCTCAGCTTCACACCCAAAGAACCTGCGTTGTTGAACAGGTCGAGGAACTGCTTCGCCTCCGTCAGGTACGGACCACCGTCACCGCTTGCCTGTGAGGATCCCCACTCAGACACGAAGATCGGGATCTGGGATGCGTACTGTGTCACACGTGACGTGAGGCTCATGTGCGAACCTGCGTAGAAGTGGAACACGTACATCACGTTGTGCGGTGCGTTCACAGGTGTTGCAGCAGCCTGGTCGATCTCCTGACTCCACGTTGGTGTGCCTGCAAGGATCACAGTCTCAGTGTCGATCGCACGGATCACACCAATGATCCTGTTGTGGTAGGATACAACCTCACTCCAGGACACACCGTTGGGCTCGTTTGCAATCTCAAACAGAACGTGTGTCTCGTCCTTCAGTTTCGTTGCCATCTCAGTCCAGAACGCGTCAGCACCCGAGTACTCAGGGTCGTTTGGGTTTCCAGGGCTCAGCATGTGCCAGTCCACAATCACGTAGATGCCAAGTTCCTTGCACCACTGCACAATGTTCAGCATGGTGTCCTTCTGGGAAGGGTCGTGTGCGTATCCACCCTCACCAATGTACATTGCAGCACGGAACACGTTGATGCCCCAGTCCTCCACAAGGTGCTGGATGCTCGCCTTCGAGTAGCAGTCGGGGAACCAGTGCAGACCGTGCGAGCTCATACCCATCAGCTGCACAGTCTCGCCGTCCTTCCCAACAAGCTGCAGTCCACCAGACCCACCAAGACGCAGCTTTCCGTGGCATGTCGCAAACCCTGTGCTGTCCACTGCAGGTGTGTCCTCGTCCATGCCTGCAGGCAGGGCACAGGTGCTGCTGCCACCTCCTCCACCACCACCACCCTGGAAGTTGCAAGAGTCCTGTGAAGCACAGCAGCACTTGCACCAGCACTCAGATCCGTCATCAGAACCACAGTTCGCCCCGTTGCTTGTCCATGAGCAGTCACACCCAGATGTGTCAGAGGGACAGGTCACTGCTGACACTGGGTCTATCGAGAGCGTCACGCCCAATAGGCAGAGGGAAATGACGAGCTTCCCCATTACGGCAATGCAAAGAGTTTAGAAAAAGAAAAAGAAACTACAAAACTAAACGAGATGTATCTCTGTGTGTGGAGGTGACTTCAAGGGAGGGAACAACACAGCACGACAAAAAACATTACCTTTTTTTCCCCCTATTTTTGTTTTATATTTTTGCGGGGAAGATGGATGACTCAATACTGACCACACTACTTTTTTATATTGGACCAAATGATTCCCCAAGCCCACTGCATTATACAGTTGGGTCGGGCACCTATTTGAAGCACAGATGCAACACAACACACTTGAGAGCTATACACTTCATATAGTATCTCTCAAAGGTGTGCACACATGCACAGTATACAAACAAGGTAACCACTTAACTCCATTATAGTTGGGAACAGAAGGAGTCACGCTAATGAACGGGGTAGTTGGCAGCATAGGGAGACTGTCGCATATTGCAGGAAGTGCGAGGTAAAAGAGGAGGGGGTGTGAAGGTAGGGGGATCTGTCAAATGGCGACAAAAAAAAAATGAAATAAAAAAGGGTTTATAAGATGAACCGAAGCCTCTCGTGCTGAGTCACCTTTAAAATGGAAAGGAAAAAAATCGAAAAGGATAAATCAAAAAAAAAATGTAAGAGAGTTGAGAATGTGTCACAGAGTGGGTTGGGAAGGGCGGTAAAAGAGGGTGTGGGCAAAGGATTGTGAAAAGATATTACTATTATTTTTTGACTCCCGCACGCTCAGCAATAATCCCTTGGGAGAATTGCAGAGTGTCCACAAAATGCTCACGTCTCTTCGCCCCTCCTGCACTGCACTCATATGTGATATTTTCTAGCAATCCTTTTTGCTCTACCTTTAAAAATAAGAACGGGAGAATATAACAAACAAATGTGTTTGCCGAATGCACATGCAGCAGAACCCCTGAACAACATTTTCCATGACAGATCGTTGGGAGAACCCAAAGGAGAAATTAATAATAACTGAGAAACACAAAAAATAGTAGTTTTTTTTTGTCGTTGATTGCTCAACTACCTCTGTGGTGAATTGTCGCCGTTTCTCGTTTCTTGGTGATAATTTCTCCTTTAAAGCTGCGCTTACAGGGTAAAAGAATGTCAAAGGAAGTGCCCCGAGTGAACACAGGTACAAGAAAAAACAAAATTGAAAGGTAAAGAAAAAATCACGCACATAACTCTTCAGTGGCAACGGAGTTCGGAACCACCTCGGGGAAAAGAAAAGAAAACAAACGAATCATTATTGTCAACGGTCTCTTTTAATAGGGGTGGATGGAAGTTGATTGCAGCAGACACACTGTCTGGAAGAGACCACAGAAAAGAAAGGAACCGGGGTTGTGCAGCATCATTGGCAAAAAGCAGACGAGGGTGGCGTGGGTGCGTGAAATTGTATGTTGTGTTGTGCGCCTCTTTACCACATCGCCTGTATGCCTGCTGCAGTCTTCCCCAAGCTTTTTGTCTTTTTCGCAGTTCTATACATTTTGTTTCGTCTCCCAAACGTGGCTGCTTTGTGTAGTAGAGAAACGTGCGCAAAATGCGCACAACCGAAGACTCGTATATTGGCTGCCACAGAAGGCTGCCTAGAGCAAATGACAGGTCATAGGAGACCCGCTGAAAGGTAACAAGGTAATTGCGTAGAAGAAGAAAGAAGAAGAATAAGAAGACAGCAAGAGTCTCCACAGGAGTGAAGTGACGCGCAAATGAATACGCGTCTTCTGTGGACCTTCTTCAAGGGGATTGATGTAATGTTGCGTGCACACAGCCTGTCTAGCAAAACCAATGACTAAACAACGTTGCTGTTTCCGTGAACGCAAAAAGTGAAGTTGAAAGTAGAAAACAAACAGCAGAGGAAAACGTGCGCACCGTTGTGGCCATGTGAGGCACGTGTGTCCACTTATCCCAGCACACGGCACGTCCAGCTGTTGAAGTTGCATGAGTACCGGCACTGTGCGTAGTACTTCGACGCCTCGAAGCACTGTGTCCCAGACGGGCAGCAGGCTGTGTTCTTCAGGCAGTTGCCCCATGCACGCAACTCAACGCCGTTGCACGATGTGCTTGGTGGTGGCGGAGGTGGTGTCGGTGCAGACGTGCCAAGCACCACACACGACCAGCTGTTCTTGATGCTGCACCTCTTCCTGCACTGTGCGTAGTAACGGTTCTTTTCGAAGCACTGTGTGCCAGACGGACAGCAGGACGTGTCCTTGCGGCAGTTGCCCCACTTCTTCAGCGTCTTCGCGCAACCAGTGGAAGGCACAGACACAGGAGTGTTCGTCCTGGGTGCAGACGTGCGTGGGGCAGAAGTGTCTGGTGCTGTTGTTCTCGGAGCTGCAGTCGAAGGTGCTGCTGTCTCAGGCACCACAGGTGTGTTCGTTCTCGGTGCTGCTGTCCTGGGTGCGTCTGTCCTCGGGGCAGCCGTGTCTGGTGCGGAAGTCCTGGGTGCAGCAGTGCGTGGTGCAGATGTGGCAGGTGCTCCAGTTCTGGGTGCCTCTGTTCTCTGAACTGCAGGTGTCTCAGTCGAGGGTGCTGCTGTCACAGGTACAACAGGTGTGTTGGTCCTCGGAGCAGATGTACGTGGTGCAGTTGTGTCAGGTGCTGCTGTTCTGGGTGCAGACGTCCGTGGTGCAGTCGTGCGTGGTGCAGATGTGTCTGGTGCCAAAGTCCTTGGTGCAGTCGTGTCAGGCGCTGATGTTCTAGGCGCAGACGTGCGTGGTGCAGCAGTCGCTGGTGCCGCTGTCACTGCAGAAAGCCCTGGGCAGGGCACGTTGTAGTCGGGGATGCGCTCTGTTGGCTTGACGGCGCAGAAGCCCCTCCAGTCTGCAGCACAGCTTGCCTCGACGATGATCTTGTACGCAGTGTGCGTGTCGTACACCCAGGCACCGCCACGTACAAACTTGCCCCCGTCGACACTCTCGGGCAGCTTCGGCCTGAGGTAGAGTGTGTTCGTGCGCGTGTCAAAGAAGTACTTCCCCAAAGGGTCAGCCTCAACCTCTGCCAGCGAGGACGCAGCCTCCAGCGTGCGGGACAGGCGCCACTGCCATCTGTGTTCCGCAGTCACCGTGAACGTTGTCCCTGCGGGGTAGCTGGTCGCAAAACGCAGTGTCGACTCGTTCGGCACCTGCTCGGGTGCAAGCTCAAACTTCTTTGGCGCACCACCATCGAGCCACATGTACCAGCCTGTGCCTGTCACTCCTGTGATGCCATTGTTCTGTGTGATGGTCGACTTGCGAACGATGCTGTCGCGGTTCCAGAGTGCAACGTATCCCACGTTGCAGTTGCTCCAGTCCCACTTCGTCGGGCCGCCTTCTCCGCAGACACCGCTCTGCCCGATACCGCCGTTGGAGGGGCTGATGTCCGGTGTCGTGACCTTGATGTGCGCAACCTCACGCTCCTCCACACCGGCAGGCGCCTTGGGGCAGAGCCACGTCTTCCACGTCTCTTGGAAGCGGCAGTCACTGCAGACCTCCCACCAGTTCAGGTTCGACCCGACAATGGTCGGACGCCCTTCCAACGTTGCGGAGCCATCAAAGTCGATAAAGTTGAAGAAACGTGACGCACCAGACTCGACGATCTTGATGCCAACAAGCAGGTCGGTGTCCACGTTTTCGTATGTGATGCCCCTCGTTGCGCTGATCTGCTGCGGCTTGAAGACGTCTGAGTGGAAGAGCGCCGACCACACAACGTTGAACATATTCTGCCCAGGGGTGTACGCACTGCAGGAGCTGTCGTCCTTCGGCCAGTCCGTCTTCCCAGCCACGATAAAGGCCTGGCGGCAGGTCGCCTTCTCAAAGTTCCGGAAGGTCACCCCAGTGACAACCGACTTCACACTGATGTCATAGAACTGGAAGCCGTCGTGATGGCGGTCTGCGAACCCCGCATCCGCGTTCCCACTCACACCGTTGACCAAGCCGTTGCCAAGCCACGCCTCGCCAAACAGTGTCACCGACCGCCCCACATCGTGGAACTCAAACCCATCAATCTCGGCACGCTTCCCCCAATGCAGCATCCCCTTGTTGCTGGCGTACACCCTCGTGTTCTCAAAGCGCATCCACAGTGCAGTCCCCTCCCACGACTGAAAGCCCTGCTCAGACTCCAGACGTGTGCTTCTATCTGCCCTCCCGCTGGCCCACTCCAGACGCGTCTTCGAGTCGTCCGTAAAGGCAAGCTCCCCTCCAATGTAGACACCAGCTGCCGCAGACCAGTAGTTTCCTGTGGAGTGCGCGGTGTTGCCGAGGAATTTGAGGGTGGGACGGGAGTTGGGGACGAAGTTGGTGTTCTTGAAGACCCCGATGGGTGTGGGCAGACCAGGGAAGCCGAAGCCAGCCCACCCACCCGAGGCAACGTTGCCGATGATGCTGTTGTGTGCGTTGGAGAAGTAGAACCCGGTTGCAGAGGCGTCTGCAGGCTGAATACGCTGTCCACTGCGCAAGCCCCCCGCGTTCAGGTCCTGCAGCACAACCTCACCCGCCTGCGCAACACCCGACGCAGGCACACCAATCGGCTTCACATACGCCGCCATGTTGTGGCTGAATGTGTTGTTCTCCTCAACCCCGTCCTCCACGTAGTAGCAGCTCCCTGTTGCGTTGAACGCAATGTTCTCTGTGACCACCGCATCATGTGTTCCGTGAATGGTGTAGCACCTGAAGTAGGTATCACGCGCCACGTTGTCCGAAAAGTAAGACCCGCTGTTGGACCCGAGGAGATGCATGTGGAAAGGGTAGCGTCCCATCGCGTTTGTCTGCCCCATATACCGCGAAGCCACTCCTGCAATGCGGGCACGACGTCCGGCAGCGAGAAGGTGGCCGCCGAAGCCGTCCAGGTCGGGTTCACCTGAAAGCATGACCTGTCTGCTGAGGAGCGCAACTTCGCCTTGGTATTCTGTGCCTGCGTAGTGGTTGTGCTGCAGTGCGGAGGTGAACTGCACAAGACGTCCGTTGTCCCCAACAGACCGCACCACCATGACTTCATTCTGGTTCGCGGTGTTCAGATCGGTGTCGTCCGGGATCGTTGTCAAGACCACAACCTCCTGCCCAGGAAACCAATTCACCGCCTCCTGCAGGTACACTCGGTCGTCACCGCTCTCCACCTTCCGAGCAAGCCTCGTCCACGTCGGTGCAAAGCGCCGCCCAAAGATGTCGACCTCCCCAGTCCCCACCACAGCAAGTCCCTTCGTACCAAACCCGTGCAGCACGTCCTCTCCATGGGAGCCGTAAAAGCGGATGTCGATGGGTCCCTGGAGTCTGCAGGTGGGTGCACCGATGCGGAGCTTGCCTTCGACGTAAATGCCTTTCACGGAAAATGCGATGTCTTCGTCACGCAGAATGAGTTCCGACGAAGCAGGCACAGTGATTGTGTCAAAGCGACGCCCCCAGAGGTCCGAACGTCCCGCCACAACCCGAGTGTTCGCTGGAAGCACAACTGTCGTCTGTGTGGAGAACAGAGACCCCCACTCCGTGAGCCCCGCCTCGTCAAATGGACATTGACTTTGCGAGGTAACCTCCACCCCTGGTGCGTCCGGGCGGACAAACCCGAAGAGCTCTGTGTAGCTAGGTATCACAGCTGGTGTGCTGCCTGCATCCGGAATGGACGGGCTTGGTGGTGTGGGGAACTGTGCATCACCCCCTCCGGCAAGAGACAGCACGCACAACGTGACACAAGCAACCCTCGACAGGCGGAGTGACGTCCGCATCTTTTCTATAAGTCTATCTATCGCCCTCCAAGAGGAGTGTTGTTTCTTTTGGTAGAAAACGTCAAAAATATGGAAATATATCTGCGGGGAAGGGTGGTGGTGTTTTGTTGGGTAAAACACGAAAAAAATCAAAAGAATAAAAATATTGAGGAAATGCAGGAAGGGGGAGGATCCGGATTTGTCCAAAATTTGCTAAATGTGCCAGTTCAGTAAAAAGTGGCTTCGGGTATGGGTGATGAAACATAACAAACAATAGGGTGCAAGATGCCTCAGACAGTGTACCGCATGGCTAATGGAAAGCCATGTGGAAGAACAAAGCCCTGGTGTCGTTTGTACCTTTTTGTAAAAGAATAAAATAAAAAGAGAGAGAAAAAAGGGGTGCTGGCAAGATCGACTCAAGCCTCGCTGTTCCCCCACACAGGGATTGGGACTTAGCAAACGTAAAAGGTTCGAACGAAAAAGAATAAACCAAAAGCAAGGGTCTGCACAAAGTATGTCAAAAATGGGTATATTTTTCCCATCATTGTTATGTGAAGACTGTGAGTGAGAACGGGAGAATATAACAAAACAACAGGCAAACCGAAGATAGAACCTGTCTAATTGCAGCAAATAGGTTTGGAAAATAAAACTCAAAATATATCATCACGCCAGACAAGGCGTAACAAACTCTTGAGTTTTTGTCCAATAAAAACAAAACAATACGAAGAAAAAAATCAAAAGAACATAAAGTAGTGGCACAACCAAGGAAACGACCTGTGGCCACACTGTATAAACGAAAATAATATTGTATGTCGACGGTCTCTCAATAGGGGTGGATGGAAGTTGCTTGCAGCAGACACACTGTCTGGAAGAGACCACAGAAAAGAAAGGAACCGGGGTTGTGCAGCATCATTGGCAAAAAGCAGACGAGGGTGGCGTGGGTGCGTGGAATTGTATGTTGTGTTGTGCGCCTCTTTGCCACATCGCCTGTATGCCTGCTGCACGTGGTCCCAGTCATCATCATTTACTGTAGTCCTACACCTTTCGTTTCGTCGCTGCTTTGTGTAGTAGAGAAACGTGCGCAACATTCGCACAACCGAAGACTCGTAAAAATTGGCTGCCACAGAAGGCTGCCTAGAGCAAATGACAGGTCATAGGAGACCCGCTGAAAGGTAACAAGGTAATTGTGAAGAAGAAAAGAAGAAGAATAAGAAGACAGCAAGAGTCTCCACAGGAGTGAAGTGACGCGCAAATGAATACGCGTCTTCTGTGGACCTTCTTCAAGGGGATTGATGTAATGTTGCGTGCACGTGTACAGCCTGTCTAGCAAAACCAATGACTAAACAACGTTGCTGTTTCCGTGAAGCAAAAAGTGAAATTGAAAGTAGAAAACAAAGTGAAGTTGATAGTGCAAACGCCTCTGGGACGCAGGCACTGAAAACAAAACAGTAGAGGAAAACGTGCGCAATCATTGTGGTCATGTGTGTCCACTTATCCCAGCACACGGCACGTCCAGTCGTTGAAGTTGCATGAGTACCGGCACTGTGCGTAGTACTGGGACTGTTCGAAGCATTGTGTCCCAGACGGGCAGCAGGCTGTGTTCTTCAGGCAGTTGTCCCATGCACGCAACTCAACGCCGTTGCACGATGTGCTTGGTGGTGGCGGTGGTGGTGTCGGTGCAGACGTGCCAAGCACCACACACGACCAGCTGTTGCTGGGACAGCTCTTCCTGCACTGTGCGTAGTAACGACCCTTCTCAAAGCACTGTGTGCCAGACGGACAGCAGGACGTGTCCTTGCGGCAGTTATCCCACTCCTTCAGCGTCTTCGCGCAGGAAGTAGGAGGCACAGACACAGGAGTGTTCGTCCTGGGTGCAGACGTGCGTGGGGCAGAAGTGTCTGGTGCTCTTGTTCTCGGAGCTGCAGTCGAAGGTGCTGCTGTCTCAGGCACCACAGGTGTGTTCGTTCTCGGTGCTGCTGTCCTGGGTGCGTCTGTCCTCGGGGCAGCCGTGTCTGGTGCGGAAGTCCTGGGTGCAGCAGTGCGTGGTGCAGATGTAGCAGGTGCTCCAGTTCTGGGTGCCTCTGTTCTCTGAACTGCAGGTCTCTCAGTGGAGGGTGCTGCTGTCACAGGTGCAACAGGTGTGTTTGTCCTCGGAGCAGATGTACGTGGTGCAGTCGTGTCGGGTGCTGCTGTTCTGGGTGCAGACGTCCGTGGTGCAGTCGTGTCAGGTGCTGCAGTCCAGGGTGCAGATGTGCGTGGTGCAGCAGTCGCTGGTGCCGCTGTCACTGCAGAAAGCCCTGGGCAGGGCACGTTGTAGTCGGGGATGCGCTCTGTTGGCTTGACGGCGCAGAAGCCCCTCCAGTCTGCAGCACAGCTTGCCTCGACGATGATCTTGTACGCAGTGTGCGTGTCGTACACCCAGGCACCGCCACGTACAAACTTGCCTCCGTCGACGGTCTCGGGCAGCTTCGGCCTGAGGTAGAGTGTGTTCGCGCGCGTGTCAAAGAAGTACTTCCCCAAAGGGTCAGCCTCAACCTCTGCCAGCGAGGACGCAGCCTCCAGCGTGCGGGACAGGCGCCACTGCCATCTGTGTTCCGCAGTCACCGTGAACGTTGTCCCTGCGGGGTAGCTGGTCGCAAAACGCAGTGTCGACTCGTTCGGCACCTGCTCGGGTGCAAGCTCAAACTTCTTTGGCGCACCACCATCGAGCCACATGTACCAGCCTGTGCCTGTCACTCCTGTGATGCCATTGTTCTGTGTGATGGTCGACTTGCGAACGATGCTGTCGCGGTTCCAGAGTGCAACGTATCCCACGTTGCAGTTGCTCCAGTCCCACTTCGTCGGGCCGCCTTCTCCGCAGACACCGCTCTGCCCGATACCGCCGTTGGAGGGGCTGATGTCCGGTGTCGTGACCTTGATGTGCGCAACCTCACGCTCCTCCACACCGGCAGGCGCCTTGGGGCAGAGCCACGTCTTCCACGTCTCTTGGAAGCGGCAGTCACTGCAGACCTCCCACCAGTTCAGGTTCGACCCGACAATGGTCGGACGCCCTTCCAACGTTGCGGAGCCATCAAAGTCGATAAAGTTGAAGAAACGTGACGCACCAGACTCGACGATCTTGATGCCAACAAGCAGGTCGGTGTCCACGTTTTCGTATGTGATGCCCCTCGTTGCGCTGATCTGCTGCGGCTTGAAGACGTCTGAGTGGAAGAGCGCCGACCACACAACGTTGAACATATTCTGCCCAGGGGTGTACGCACTGCAGGAGCTGTCGTCCTTCGGCCAGTCCGTCTTCCCAGCCACGATAAAGGCCTGGCGGCAGGTCGCCTTCTCAAAGTTCCGGAAGGTCACCCCAGTGACAACCGACTTCACACTGATGTCATAGAACTGGAAGCCGTCGTGATGGCGGTCTGCGAACCCCGCATCCGCGTTCCCACTCACACCGTTGACCAAGCCGTTGCCAAGCCACGCCTCGCCAAACAGTGTCACCGACCGCCCCACATCGTGGAACTCAAACCCATCAATCTCGGCACGCTTCCCCCAATGCAGCATCCCCTTGTTGCTGGCGTACACCCTCGTGTTCTCAAAGCGCATCCACAGTGCAGTCCCCTCCCACGACTGAAAGCCCTGCTCAGACTCCAGACGTGTGCTTCTATCTGCCCTCCCGCTGGCCCACTCCAGACGCGTCTTCGAGTCGTCCGTAAAGGCAAGCTCCCCTCCAATGTAGACACCAGCTGCCGCAGACCAGTAGTTTCCTGTGGAGTGCGCGGTGTTGCCGAGGAATTTGAGGGTGGGACGGGAGTTGGGGACGAAGTTGGTGTTCTTGAAGACCCCGATGGGTGTGGGCAGACCAGGGAAGCCGAAGCCAGCCCACCCACCCGAGGCAACGTTGCCGATGATGCTGTTGTGTGCGTTGGAGAAGTAGAACCCGGTTGCAGAGGCGTCTGCAGGCTGAATACGCTGTCCACTGCGCAAGCCCCCCGCGTTCAGGTCCTGCAGCACAACCTCACCCGCCTGCGCAACACCCGACGCAGGCACACCAATCGGCTTCACATACGCCGCCATGTTGTGGCTGAATGTGTTGTTCTCCTCAACCCCGTCCTCCACGTAGTAGCAGCTCCCTGTTGCGTTGAACGCAATGTTCTCTGTGACCACCGCATCATGTGTTCCGTGAATGGTGTAGCACCTGAAGTAGGTATCACGCGCCACGTTGTCCGAAAAGTAAGACCCGCTGTTGGACCCGAGGAGATGCATGTGGAAAGGGTAGCGTCCCATCGCGTTTGTCTGCCCCATATACCGCGAAGCCACTCCTGCAATGCGGGCACGACGTCCGGCAGCGAGAAGGTGGCCGCCGAAGCCGTCCAGGTCGGGTTCACCTGAAAGCATGACCTGTCTGCTGAGGAGCGCAACTTCGCCTTGGTATTCTGTGCCTGCGTAGTGGTTGTGCTGCAGTGCGGAGGTGAACTGCACAAGACGTCCGTTGTCCCCAACAGACCGCACCACCATGACTTCATTCTGGTTCGCGGTGTTCAGATCGGTGTCGTCCGGGATCGTTGTCAAGACCACAACCTCCTGCCCAGGAAACCAATTCACCGCCTCCTGCAGGTACACTCGGTCGTCACCGCTCTCCACCTTCCGAGCAAGCCTCGTCCACGTCGGTGCAAAGCGCCGCCCAAAGATGTCGACCTCCCCAGTCCCCACCACAGCAAGTCCCTTCGTACCAAACCCGTGCAGCACGTCCTCTCCATGGGAGCCGTAAAAGCGGATGTCGATGGGTCCCTGGAGTCTGCAGGTGGGTGCACCGATGCGGAGCTTGCCTTCGACGTAAATGCCTTTCACGGAAAATGCGATGTCTTCGTCACGCAGAATGAGTTCCGACGAAGCAGGCACAGTGATTGTGTCAAAGCGACGCCCCCAGAGGTCCGAACGTCCCGCCACAACCCGAGTGTTCGCTGGAAGCACAACTGTCGTCTGTGTGGAGAACAGAGACCCCCACTCCGTGAGCCCCGCCTCGTCAAATGGACATTGACTTTGCGAGGTAACCTCCACCCCTGGTGCGTCCGGGCGGACAAACCCGAAGAGCTCTGTGTAGCTAGGTATCACAGCTGGTGTGCTGCCTGCATCCGGAATGGACGGGCTTGGTGGTGTGGGGAACTGTGCATCACCCCCTCCGGCAAGAGACAGCACGCACAACGTGACACAAGCAACCCTCGACAGGCGGAGTGACGTCCGCATCTTTTCTATAAGTCTATCTATCGCCCTCCAAGAGGAGTGTTGTTTCTTTTGGTAGAAAACGTCAAAAATATGGAAATATATCTGCGGGGAAGGGTGGTGGTGGTGGTATTTTGTTTGGGGTCAAACACAAAAAATCAAAAGAACGAGTAGTTGAAACGCTAAAACAAATCGCAGTCGAGCTCATGCAAAAAAATATAAAGGAAATGGAGGAGGGGGGAGGAGATCCGGATTTGTGTTTGTTAAATGTGCCAGTTCAGTAAAAAGTGGCTTAGGGTGCGAGTAGGGGAGGGAGATGCTGGGGGTGACACAATAAAAGGAAACACAACAGAACAACAAAAGAAGGATGAACTTAAGCGCATCGCTGCTTAGTCACCCAATTCCAAAAAAAAAAGGGGGGAATTCTCTCTGTCATGGGAGGTCTCTGTAGTTCGAACGGGGGACACAAGGTAAATATACCGCGGGGAGGAATCTCCAGGGAGGAACGAAAGCCAACAATGGTATAGAAAAAAATAGAGAACGACTTCAGGATATGACAGTTAAATGAAATAAAGAAAACACTTTTTTCGTTTATCGCACCGCAAAAGGGTTTGTGTTTTTCACTGATGAAATGTGAGTGATGTTAGTGGAAAACCAATACGCTAAAGCGGGCACGCACCATCCGTCGTTTTCCATTTCTATTCGTCAATGCTTGATAACAGAAAGAAAAAAAGGGTGCAAGGGCTGTTGCACACAAGTTTTTTTGTTTTGTTTTAAATCGTCCGTCGTTTTCATGCAAAGATTGGAGAAGGGGTGTGTGCACTATCAATCAAAACAAGTGTTTACTTTCTCAATTTTGACCGATTGTGTGTGCTCACGTTCGTTAGTTGTTGTTGCAACTCAAAAGAGTGGTAGTTAGTTATGCTTAGCTCCAAAGAGCAAATTCGATGGACGAAAAGCAGGAACAAAAAAACAAATGACTTTTTTTATGTGTTTAGAATGAGTGCCTCTCGTGCAGACACACACATCTTGACACAAATAAAAAATGATTTGTCAAATTGTCGCAACAATGATACCAACAAAAAAAAAATCATCAAAGGCTGATGAAACATAAAAAAGAGAAGTTGAAAGTGCAAACGTCTCACCGCTCATCGGCGGACATAGGCAGTAGGTTTTAAAAAATAGGGTACAAGATGCCTCAGACTGTGTACCGCATGGCTCATGGAAAAAACCATATGAAAAACAAAGCCCTGGTGTCGTTGTACCCTTCTGTAACAAAATAAAATAAAAAGAGAGAAAAAAAGGGTCGTTGGCAAGATTGAATCATGCCATGCTGTTCCCCCACACAGGTCGCATGGGACTTAGCAAAAATAAACAAATAACAAGATGGAACGAAAAAATAAACCAAAAGCAAGAGTCTGCACAAAGTATGTCACAATGGGTACATTTGCCCATCATTGTTATGTGAAGACTGTGAGTGAGAACGGGAGAATATAACAAAACAACAGGCAAACCGAAGATAGAACCTGTCTAATTGCAGCAAATAGGTTTGGAAAATAAAACTCAAAATATATCATACGCCAGACAAGGCGTAACAAACTCTTGAGTTTTTGTCCAATAAAAAAAACAAAAACAAAACCATGAAAAAAAAAACAAAAGCACATAAAGTAGTGGCACTAACAAGGAAATACTCGTAACCACTTCCAAAATATTGTCTGTATGTCGACGGTCTCTCAATAGGGGTGGATGGAAGTTGCTTGCAGCAGACACACTGTCTGGAAGAGACCACAGAAAAGAAAGGAACCGGGGTTGTGCAGCATCATTGGCAAAAAGCAGACGAGGGTGGCGTGGGTGCGTGGAATTGTATGTTGTGTTGTGCGCCTCTTTGCCACATCGCCTGTATGCCTGCTGCACGTGGTCCCAGTCATCATCATTTACTGTAGTCCTACACCTTTTGTTTCGCCCCCCAAACGTGACTGCTTTGTGTAGTAGAGAAACGTGCACAAAATGCGCACAACCGAAGACTCGTATATTGGCTGCCACAGAAGGCTGCCTAGAGCAAATGCCAGGTCACAGCGCGACCCGCTGAAAGGTAACAACAATATAGAAGAGAGAGAATATAAATAGTAATTGTAGCCGGTGCATGCTGCGCTGCTGCACACACACCGGTAAACAAAAGCGCAAAGGAGCTCCACAATGATGCATATTAACGCGCAAATGAATACGCGTTTGATGTGGCCGTAGCGCATAGGGTTGATGTAATGTTGCGTGCACGTGTACAGCTTGTCTAGCAAAACCAATGACTAAACAACGTTGCTGTTTCCGTGAACATAAAAATAGAGGAAAAATATGCGAGTCCTTTTATCCCAGAGCAGGTAAGGCAGAGGTGAGGCATGTGTGTCCACTTATCCCAGAACACGGCACGTCCAGTCGCCGTTAGGGCACGTCTTCCTGCACTGTGCGTAGTACTGGGACTGTTCGAAACACTGTGTCCCAGACGGGCAGCAGGCTGTGTTCTTCAGGCAGTTGCCCCACTCCCTCAACTCAACGCCGTTGCACGATGTGCTTGGTGGTGGCGGTGGCGGTGTCGGTGCAGACGTGCCAAGCACCACACACGACCAGCTGTTCTTGTTGGGGCAGCTCTTCCTGCACTGTGCGTAGTACTGGTTCTTTTCGAAGCACTGTGTGCCAGACGGACAGCAGGACGTGTCTTTCAGGCAGTTGCCCCACTCCTTCAGCGTCTTCGCGCAGGAAGTAGGAGGCACAGACACAGGGGTGTTCGTCCTGGGTGCAGACGTGCGTGGGGCAGAAGTGTCTGGTGCTGTTGTTCTCGGAGCTGCAGTCGAAGGTGCTGCTGTCTCAGGCACCACAGGTGTGTTCGTTCTCGGTGCTGCTGTCCTGGGTGCGTCTGTCCTCGGGGCAGCCGTGTCTGGTGCGGAAGTCCTGGGTGCAGCAGTGCGTGGTGCAGATGTGGCAGGTGCTCCAGTTCTGGGTGCCTCTGTTCTCTGAACTGCAGGTGTCTCAGTGGAGGGTGTTGTTGTCACAGGTACAACAGGTGTGTTGGTCTTCGGAGCAGATGTACGTGGTGCAGTCGTGTCAGGTGCAGAGGTGCGTGGTGCAGTTGTGTCAGGTGCTACTGTTCTGGGTGCAGACGTCCGTGGTGCGACAGTCGCTGGCGTTGGTGTCCTGGGCACAGAGTTACCACAAGTCGCAATCCTGCTGCGGATGTACGTGCGTGCAAACTTCCCTGCACACGTCACACTTCCCCAGTCCTTTGCCGCACAGGATCCAGGGTTCAGTGCCGCAGACACCTCAGCCTTGTCGGCGTAGCTCCACTGTGTCCAGCTCAACTTCACACCCAAAGAACCTGCGTTGTTGAACAGGTCGAGGAACTGCTTCGCCTCCGTCAGGTACGGACCACCGTCACCGCTTGCCTGTGAGGATCCCCACTCAGACACGAAGATCGGGATCTGGGATGCGTACTGTGTCACACGTGACGTGAGGCTCATGTGCGAACCTGCGTAGAAGTGGAACACGTACATCACGTTGTGTGGTGCGTTCACAGGTGTTGCAGCAGCCTGGTCGATCTCCTGACTCCACGTTGGTGTGCCTGCAAGGATCACAGTCTCAGTGTCAATCGCACGGATCACACCAATGATCCTGTTGTGGTAGGACACAACCTCACTCCAGGACACACCGTTGGGCTCGTTCGCAATCTCAAACAGAACGTGTGTCTCGTCCTTCAGTTTCGTTGCCATCTCAGTCCAGAACGCGTCAGCACCTGAGTACTCAGGGTCGTTCGGGTTTCCAGGGCTCAGCATGTGCCAGTCCACAATCACGTAGATACCAAGTTCCTTGCACCACTGCACAATGTTCAGCATGTTGGTCTTCAGGGAAGGGTTGTGTGCGTATCCACCCTCACCAATGTACATGGCAGCACGGAACACATTGATGCCCCAGTCCTCCACAAGGTGCTGGATGCTCGCCTTCGAGTAGCAGTCGGGGAACCAGTGCAGACCGTGCGAGCTCATACCCATCAGCTGCACAGTCTCGCCGTCCTTCCCAACAAGCTGCAGTCCACCAGACCCACCAAGACGCAGCTTTCCGTGGCATGTCGCAAACCCTGTGCTGTCCACTGCAGGTGTGTCCTCGTCCATGCCTGCAGGCAGGGCACAGGTGCTGCTGCCACCTCCACCTCCACCTCCACCACCCTGCCAGTTGCAAGAGTCCTGTGAAGCACAGCAGCACTTGCACCAGCACTCTGATCCGTCGTCCGTTCCGCACGAAGCACCGTTGTTGGTCCATGAGCAACCACACCCAGATGTGTCAGAGGGGCACGTCACCTGAGCGGATGCAACGTCAAACGACATTGCCATTGCCAGAAGGCATACAGGAAGCACGAGTTTCCCCATATTCTGTTTGTCAGAAGATGTCAACAAAAGGTGTTGGATGAGCAAAAAATGTATCTGTGGTGTGGTATGTGTGCAGAAAGCATTTGTAGGGATAGGAGCGACGTCCGGTTTTTTGCGCCAACAGCAGTCTGGAAGGTGCCAAATCAAAATGGGCTCAGGTACGAAAGGGGTAAGGAAAAAGGTTGATACAGTATGTTTTTTTATATGAATATTGTTCTCCGTGGCATCGAGGCAAGCCTCAGTTGCTCGTTACACCCCTTGATCCCCTCCCAGAAAAAAAAGGTAAAAGGCCCTTTCCCACCCACTTTTTCTTTTGCCTTTTGATTTAATTAGAAGGACGGTTCGCGAGCATCACGCGGCTTGTCTCCCCCACGAGTCGGACAACGATCCTACTGGTTGAGAACGTAGGTCAAGTGGCACTTTCCGCAGTACTGACGGTCCTGTTATTGAGTAGTGAGTTAAGGTATGTGCAATAAAATGTGTTCTCTCGCATTCGTAACCCTTTGCAGCATGGAACATACCTTGTGTGCGGCCATGAAGATACCGGCACCACAGTCGGGGTGGGGGCACTCCATCTTGGTACGCTGGATCTTGCCCTCTCCGTCCACCTTGTAGTAGGAGAGCACGGCCAGGGGCACCTTCTTGTGCTTGTGGCTGTTCTTCTTCGGCTTGGTGTAGTTCTTCTTCTTCTTCTTCTTGCCTCCTCCACGCAGACGAAGCACCAAGTGAAGGGTGCTCTCCTTCTGGATGTTGTAGTCAGCCAGGGTGCGGCCATCCTCGAGCTGCTTGCCGGCGAAGATCAGACGCTGCTGGTCCGGGGGGATTCCCTCCTTGTCCTGGATCTTAGCCTTGACGTTCTCAATGGTGTCATTCGACTCCACCTCGAGGGTGATAGTCTTACCGGTAAGAGTTTTGACGAAAATCTGCATCTTGACCTGACCCTGATTGTGTTTAATGTTTAAAAGAGGAGAGAGGAGAGATGAAGGGATGCGGGGGAAAGGAAAGCAAACAAAAAAAAACAAAACACACATTTTTTTTTACACTTCCAAAAGGAGTACTAGAAAGGGTACAAAGGGGCAAAAGCCCCCCTCTTTTCTCCCGTTTTTCTTTGACGGGAAGGTTTTTTTTTCTTTTTTTGTTTTTTTGCAAAAATACGGAAGTGGGAACACTTTCCGAAAATGCAGAATACTAAGGCAGGGTGGGTAGGAGGCGGGGGGATGCATGGGGAGTGGGGGACTCAAAAAAAGAAAAGAAAAGAAAAGTTTATAAGATGACCCTGAAGCCCTCACCTTGATTGCAAAAAATAAACTTTTCGCACACACAAAAAAAAATAGGGAGCTATTTTTGTTCTGACCATACCCTGACCCCCCCAATTGGGGTCATGGTCAGAAGTAAAATATGCACCCAAAAATAAACCAACCCCCCTCAGGCATGCTGGAAAGCGCCCTGCAGTTTACAAAGACTTTAACCCCCCTTTTTTTTTTGTGTCTTGCTACCTCAATCACAAACCAAGAGTCGTTTTTTTGGACTCAAATTTGTCAAACCCTCAACTCCGAAATACAAAGAATCCATCTCATAAAACCCAACCTGCCCCCCCTTCCTTTCCCCCTTCTTCCATTCACTCCTCTTCCACTACTCCTACTTCTTTTTTCCCTTCCTCCTCCTCCTCCTCTTCCACTTCACCCTCCAGATTTCCTGGGACTTCTCCTCCTCCGGGAACAGCATCAACTATAGCTTCACTGACGGCTTCACTCTGTCGACGGCTTGGTGCACTCGCCACCGCCTCAGCATCAAAATCCTCCTCCGTCGGCGGCGCACTACTCCCCGAGCTGGACGACGCATCCCCCTGCAGCTCCCCGACCCCAATCGGGACCGCTCCGTCACTTTCCACATCACCCCTCTCCTCTTCTGCCACCTCTTCACCCTCCCCTCCCCCACCCTTTTCCTTCAGCATATCCCCTAACGTCGGAGCTGCCTGCTGCCGATATGTATCCCCTGCTTCTGAAAGCGGTTCGGGGCTTTTTTGCATTGGAGGCTCTGGAGGGGTAGACGGACAAGAAGGGATGTCATCAGGGTTGAAGCTCCCCGAGGTGGAGTTGAGTGTCACCTTCGGAACGGTTTTGTCGGTTTTGTCAGGTCGAGGCGGGTTTTGGAGCGGGCGGAGGTGGGAAATAGTAGGGGAGTTGCTGTGGTGGCGTGCTGCCCTGGCAGGGATTTCTGAGAGTTGCGCCTTTTTGCGGGCGAGGGTAGATTCTAATCGCGCTTTTTCTTCGATTAACCCACGCGAAGCGAGTTTTGCATCTTTTAGTGTTCTTCTAAGCTTTTCTTTTTCAGAGTTGCCACAACGGCGGACAATAGAAAGCTGGTATGCAGCACCCTCTACTCGCTTTTCTCGATCTGCGATTTGCGCGCGAAGTTCGTTCGCAATTTTTGCGTTCGGGATTTCTGGGGTGCCGTCGGCTGCGATGAGCAATACCGCCAACTCCTTCTCCGTCGCTGCTACTAAGGCGTTGTACCGATGAAACTGTTCTTGAACCTGGCTGATCCGTTTTCGACAGACTTCTTCATCACTCCGTGCGGCGGTTCGTGTACGTTCTAGCATTGCTTCCTTTTGGCCTACTTTTTCTAATGCCTTAGTCGCATGAGATACCTGTGCGGTTAGCCTTCGATGTTCGCTTTTTTGTTCCCTCAATTTCTCTTCATGTCGTTTCAGCGAGGCGGAGAGAAGCGAGCCTTGGGATTCCTCGTTTGCGGAGGGGCCGAGGTCTTTTCGGATGCGTTCGTTCTCTTTGCGGTACCATTTAGTTTGTTGCTCCAACGCTGCTTCAATACCATGAGGTACCACGCCTCCATACCCTCCACGTAGAGTCTGCTGTGTCGTCTGCCCCCCTTGCTTCTTCCCAACCTGCGCCACCACCCCGCGCAACTCCGCAATCTTCTCCGACAGCTCTTCGTTCGCATCGCCAATCTGCTTTAACTTCGCGGGCGACAACTCTCTTGGAGACGTTACCCCGGGGCGTACACCTTTACCATTCTTCCCTCTCGGGGGGGTAGGGACGATTTCATGCTTTGAAGACGGAGATGGAGACGGAGAAGGAGATGCTGAAGGCGACAACGTCCCTTCAGTATATTCCGATTCTGGACTCATTGGCGGAGACGAAATAGGGGATGGAGAAGATGCGGGCACCACCTTCTCCTCCTCCTCCCGCTCTGGAGAAGGAGATGCAGATGAATGAGAAGAAGGAGAAGGGCTAGAGCAATGAGAAGAAGCGGAAGAGGACGGAGACGGGGGTGCCGGGGAAGGGGTGGGGTTGAAGGAATTGGAGGCTGTTGTCTCTCCGTTGGTGGTATTGCCGTCGATGTGTGGGGGGTGTGATGAGGTTTCATCTGGAACGTCATCTATAGCAGCCCCCTGTGTAGGTTCGGCAGAACCTCCGGAAAGGGTCTCTGGAGCATTCACCTCCTTCTGTTCGTTGTTGTCCAGCTCCGTATCAAAATAATGTGTTGTGGTATCCTCCCGTTTGGTAATCGTTGCTGCCATTCTGGTGAGAGACTAAAAAAAAATTTTTGAGTATTAGACTATAGAACCGCAGCCCACGATTTGTTTTATTTGCTTTTTCACAGAAATCCTTAGAAGGATTAGAGGAATACGCGGAGAACTAGGAGAATGTACAAAAGAGCAGAAAGATGGGGGTTGGCGTCAAATTGAAAAGAAGAAGAAGAGAAAAAAAAAGGGGGGAGGTGAAAGACGAACCTCAGAAAGCCTCCCCCCCAGGAGGGAGTTGAGAAAAAAAAAATGAAAAAAATTAGCGATAAATGTGTATAAAAAGGCCCCCTTTTTCAGGTTTTTTCTGGAGGGTTTTTGGGTGTACACCATGGACTCGTAATGACATTACGCGCGTCATGACGAGGTAATTACGAGTGCCTTGACGAGGGCACCCCCTCGTAATTACGAGGGGGTGCCCTCGTCATGACGAGGTAATTACGAGGGCACCCCCTCGTAATTACCACGTCACGACGTCGTCATGACGTGGGCACCCACGACAAGGCGATTTTTGACCAATAAAAAAAAAATTTTTTTTTCAAAAATCGGGCGTGGTAGGTCATAAAGTGGCCCAAAAAATCCAAAGAAAACCTCAGATTGACCAAATGGTGAAAAAAAAATGTCAAGTCAAATTTCAGCCAAAATACGGTCATTAGACCCCCACAGATGCTTAAAAGTGCCAAATTTTGCTTTTAATGGCCTCAAATCGTCGAAATTAGCCCTATATAGGGGCCAAAAAAAAAAATTCGAGAGTCCCTTTCCCTGGGAGGCAATAGCCAGACAATGACCACGGGAGCACCCCTCGTAATTACGAGGGCACCCCTCGTCATGACGTCGTAATGCCGTCGTCGTGACGAGGGAAACCTCACGTCATGACGTCGTCATTACGAGGGGGTGCCCGCGTCGTGACGACGTCATTGCGCGCGTAATTTCCCACGTAATTTCCCTCGTCCCTCGTCACGTAATGTCATTACGAGTCCATGGTGTATAGATTTAAGATGAAGAGGGGAAGATGGGGTGCTGGGATACGCCAGGGGTGGGCTGAATGCATCATGATACAATAGGCCTTTGGCAATGCACAGCTTTTGTTGTAGTTTCGACCATCCTGTCCGAGGATGGGTTCTGTACATTTTTTTTGTTTTGTTTTCACAATTGCATGTATTATTGAAAAGAGGGAAGACGCCTGGTATGCGAACCGGCCTTTGTGTCGAAGCACTCCTTGGCCCCTCCCATGTCACCACCCTCCCGAAGGGGAAGAAGACGAAGATTTTTTGTGCATCAGGTCACCCACGCCGTCTCCGTACAGAAAAGCAAACAGCGGAGAAGGTCGCCTGCTGACGCAGTTAGGCACAATGACGGACCGAAGCTGCAACAGCTCGCACATCGAGCTAGCGAAGCGACAGACCCCTTCGCAACTACAACAGGGCAGCTACGGACGCGCTGCGAGATTTCGGGACAGGGTGGGATGATAATTCGCCCCTCCGAAGCGCTCTCCTGGAGGTGTGGTGTGGCTGGAGGAGGCAGCATCGCACGACGAGGCCGCAGCCTCACTGACCGTACTGTCATCTTCTCGCCCAAATGGCGAACCAGCACGTCAAAGTCACACACCTTCCCTACTTGCGAAGCTCCCCCAGGCGAACTAATTACTTAAAGTCTACGACACCGTCAGAGCCGGTTCCCCTATGCAAAGTCGGATCTTTAAAGAAGAATGTGAACGTACTGTGTGTGTTACCTCTCTCTTGCTCTCTAGTGGAATTACGAGCTGCACGATGGCGCAGATATGCAGAGAAAGGAGACAAAGGTTTGACACAGTAAAGCAGACAGTAGACGTACACAAGGGAGCAGCCTTCAGGGGGGCAAGTTGTGCGCAAGAATATTCAAAAGAGGGGAGGGAAATTGTGGGAGAAAACGAGGTTGCATTTTTTTTTCTCTTGTATTTTTTTTGGTGGTTTTGTTCATACTTTTTTGTTAAATGTGGAACAAAAAAACGAAAAGCAATCAAAGAGCCGTTGGAAAGGGGGGAAATGTACCGTCTTCGTAAATATGTTCGACCGTAATAAAGTTCGTCCTGTTCAGGATCTTTCTGGAAGTTCGTCCTTTTTTACAGTCGAACATTGTTACGAAGACGGTAACTTGAAGTACAAAGCCCTCTCGTGACAGTGCACCACAAAAAAGGATAATTTTGTCAGGTAGGGCTCGCCTGACAAGGTGGGTAGGTGTGGTATACAGGGGTCCAATATAAAAGAGAAGTTGAAAGTGCAAATGCCTCGCCCGACTCAGGCACTGGGTCTCCGCGTTCAATATAAATCTCCCGGCTAAAATAAAGAGATAGTGGCATTTGTCACATGTTAATTTCCGCCAGACATTTAAGCGTGGCATTTCCCCTAACCCCGTTAGGGGTTTTATTGTCAAAATTGTCAAAAGAACCGCGTTTTTCGAAGAAAAACAAATGCCCTCTTGACACCCTTACCGAAAAAAAAAAAAACATTTGTGTCTCCCCCCGATTTCTTCGTTGTTTATTTTTTTGTAATTATAGTGTAATAGAAAATGAAGAATGTGGCAGAAAAAAAAGGTTGGCAAGATGATGCTAAGATTTTCATCAGTACTTAGTCACCTTCAAAAAATAATGTAACAATCGAGTTTTGAAAAAAATGAAAAGGTGTGGAAAAAAATATTCCGAACATAACATCCCGACAGACCGCACTTTTTGTGTGTGTTTTTGTTTTGTTTCGCATAGTGCACAGTACACCCCAAAAGAAGTTGAAATTGCACACCACCTCATCGAACAACGGGCAGACAGACAGAGAGATATATATTTTTTCCCCTCCCCACTTTTATTTTTTGTTTTTGCTTCAACATTCCTCATCGTCCAGCCCGCGGGTTCGGAGGGACTGAAGGAAGTCGCTCGAGAAGACCTCCTGCACACGCTTTGAGGCTGCGATAAGCGGGTTGTCACGGATGCCACGCTCCTTGTCGCCGATGAAGATGAGCAGCCCGTTGATCGCCTTCGTCGTTGCGTAGTCCGCAATGTCCGTGTTCAGGGAGGGCGGCAGGTCTCCAAGCGACTTTGCTGTGCTTGGAATCGCGTTGTACGCTCCAGTTACCTGCAAAAGGGGAAGGGGTTAACACAGAAGAGTAGAAAAAACGTACTCAAAACACATCTCAGTCAATCTCATGCAAAGGGTAGGATATGAGTGGCTAGTGGAAACCAAACAATCAATTTTTTTTTTAATACGCCCCTCTCATGACATTTGTACAATGCCATCGGGGACACCAATTTCATTTCGCCATGCCCCCCTCCTCCTCCCTACTCCCCGCTTTAAAAAGGGTATACTATAGACTGAAACATACATCACCCCAGAGCGCCATGACATTGCACTCCCCAAGCGCTGCTTCGACGATCCCACGCATGCCTCCGTAGAGAGGGTGCCACGAGGTGCTGCGGAAGTATTCTGTGCATGCGATGGGGTTGTCTGAGAGAATGAGGTCCAGCGCCTTGGAGAGGTCGAGGCCGTGCAGGGTGTCGACGAGGACGTCCTTCGCTGTGTCGGCGGAGCGTTCTGCGGCGACGTTAAGCTGTCCCACGAAGCGCGCGTAGACGTCCGGCAGGAAGCGCTGCACCGCGCTCTCAATAGGGCCGCCCAGCTCCTCGGGCCAAGGGATCCGGACCCTCGGGTTGTCGGAAAACCCGCCCGATCGCGACGCAGTCATCACAGCGGTCTCCACCCCCTCCGTCAGCGCTTCAGTGAAGGCGCGTTTCACCATGACCTCTCTCGATTCGCCAGAGCCGCTTGCAGACCCCGTCTGTCCGTCGCCATCCAAGTCCATCCCCAAAACATTCTCAGCCTTCCCCACCAATTTATTCCTCACGCTGGAAAACACCATTTTTAGTCTCTCTGATAGGGGGGATATGATGATTATGGAGAAGATAATGAATTAAATTTTTGGTCTTTTCTTTCAAGAAATTTGGGGGTTTAATATAAGGGGTGTGCTGGAAAGCCACCCCGATTCCCCCTCAAAAGAACTAGTTGTTGAATTACATAGCAGCTCCGAAACTCTCAAAAAAAAAAACTTCGTTTTTTTGTTTTTTATGTCGACAATCACCTTTTTTTTCTAAGGACCCGCTTGGGGGACCTAGGGTCTGTACTCAATGTTGGCCGAAGCCTTTGTACTACGGAAGGTATAGACGTCAGTGTGTGGAACACTCCGGTACTTCTTTCCCGTCGCTTGTTTCTTTTCTTAAATCATAGTCTGGCGGGTCCGCTTTGCTGAGAGCCTTGACCTATGTGCGGTCGACATTGCCTCCACCGCCTTCAACTCCTGCCTATGCCTTGCAATCACACTAAGCAGCCTACTGCTCACCGCAGGGGTCAGCAGGTTAAACGCCTCAGGAGCCTCCACACTGGCACCACCATCACCACTACCACTCCCGTCTGCCACCCTCCCCCCTTTAGAAGACAGCAACGCCTTGGCCTCTCTGCTTTGCGCCTCCCCCACGATGAACCGCACCACCGGGCTCGTAAACGAAAGCGCCATCCGAGGGGGAAGACGTTTGCTGTGCATCACCTTCAACGCCTGAGGACTGCTCTCTACTGTACTAATATGTGTTAAATACCCTACCGGGTCGAGAAGATGGGTGATCAAACAGTTTACCTCAGCAAGCATAGACTCACCTTGAGGGGTTTCGCAGAAGAGGGGGTAGCAGGCGGTGAGGATTGCTTCTGAGACCACGCGGATGCCGAGAAGGGTGACCGGAAGGTCGAATGCGTATTGTGAACGACGCCGTTTTCGGAGCAGAATTTCGAGCATTTTTTGATAAACTTCGACGAATCGTTCATCAAAATTTTGGGCCTCTCGCTTTGTCGCTGCTTCCGGAACATTCGGTGCAATCAGACTCCAATACACAAACGAAACGTACATATGCTCAAACTCGACCATAAAGTTCGACTGAAGCTCTTCCGACAACGCAGTAATCCGCTCCTGCATGGTTTTCCTTCTGAAGGTGCGGCTATTCTGTGGTTCTTCTCCTTCATTCTTCTCCCTCCTCTGCTCCCAAAACGTTTTAAACGGAAACCCTTCTACAAATGTATGAAAAAAATTTCGTGTCTGCGGCAACGAAAATCCAGGCACCAACACCAGCTCCTTCAAGACCGCTGGAGGGAAAGGGTCGACCACGTTACCTCCTCCTCCCCTCCTCTCCTCAAATCCAGGATTGAAAAAGGCGCCGTTCTCCACGCTGCTCCGTTTTTGTGGAGCGATAGGAGGTTTGGGGTGGACAACATTGCTTTCCTTTTCCTCTTTTTCCTTTGGGGTGTCACCACGTTTTTCGGTTTCAAGATCGGGGTGAAATTGGAGGTGGGATAAATCCCCTTCTGCAGCGTTTTTTTCTAGGGTAGTTCTGAGAGTGTCTTCGTCTGAGGGACTGAGGGTCCCAGCCATTTGCTTTTTGAGGAGGTGGAGGAGGCTGTCTTGAAGCTCGAGGCGTTGCTTGGTCAGCTCTTCTGCAGCGTCTTCTGGGGCAATGTCGCGTGGAGATTCGTAGGACCCATAGAGTTCTTCTTCGTGAGGATGGTCCGGATCGTTCTCGGTATGTTCAGTCTGCTTTTTTGTGTCTGTTTGTTGTCGAGCATGACCTTTCGCAATCTCTTCAACAGTTTTTTTATTCTGCCGTTTCGCCACAGCAGCATGTCTCCCCTGGAGATTATAAGGGAAAACATACGACTGTTTGTAAGTATCAAAGGAACGAATGCGAATCCCCTTTTGATCGGTTTCTTCATCATTTTCCCCAGCATCAGTGCTTTTTTCTTGCTCTTCTGGTTCAGCGGCTTGCAAAACATGGTCATTAATTTGTTGAAACGGAATATACTGTGGGTCATATGAGGAAAAGGAGGCATGCTTCGGCTGTTTTTGGTTGGGTTTGATTATGATGTAGTTTTTCTTTTCGTGCTTGCTGAGGCCTGGGTGGAAGACCTGTTGGATTTTGCAGCGGTCTAATGGAATATGCTTGCTTATGAGCTGCAGATTCACTGGGGTTGGAGAAACTCCTAGCTTTTCGAGATATCTCGCGGCATATTCTATAGCGAGCGTTTTGTCGTTGTGCACGCTCATCGATTTTAAACGGTCATTAGCAAGCGGTATGATGATTTCAATTGGCTTCTCCGCCTCTCTTTTGCGTACCCGGCGGTTGTGTTTGGCACGGTGTGTCTCTGTGGATTCTTGTTGTGCGGCGTCGGATGGTGTCGCATCGGTGTCTTTGTTGGTGTGTTGCGTTCCGGTTGGTCGTGTAATCATCCCGACGGACTTCAGTTCTAAGCCCTTAAATATTTGGGCGGATTTGTCCTGCGCGAGGTCCGTCTTCTTGTTCCCCTGGAGGGTCAAAATCGCCTGTGTCCGCCTATAGTTCAGGACCTCGTCTGGGTCCTCCATGGTTACCGTGCTTTCGGTGGCCTTCTCGCTGCTGTTGTGCTCCTGGTGGAGTTGGTTGATAAGCTTCATCCTCGCTTTCCAACCTGTTTCGGGTGCAGGAGAGTCGGAGCCTCGTTTAGGTGCCATTTTTGAAAAGGTGAAATAGATGAGACGAAAGGAAAGGAGAGGAGGAGAGATTAGGCCTGTGTGATGTAGGGTAACGATTGGGGGTCCACCGTTTCGCAGTGCGTGAAAATGGTGGAATTTGGAGGGGGAAAGTTTGGAGAATCGAGGCAAAAAAGAAAAGGGGGGTGGTTTTGTTCTTCTATATATTCCTCTCAGGGTACAAGGATGCTTTGTTTGTTTGTTTGTTTGTTTGTTTGTTTTTTGATCAAATAGTATTGACAAAATAGAAATAGAAATAGAAACAGAAACACGACGAAAGCGAGTGAGTGCAAGCGCTTTTTTTGAAAACTTTTTTTTACCAGCCTTTTTATGGGAACGGAGGCATTGTACGGTGCCTGGAAGCTCCAAGAAAAATGGAGTCGGCGGGCTAAAGAGGAAGTTGCCTTCCTAAAACGTGCACACACAAACTGGAAAAAAAAAAGGGGGGAGGTGTCGTCACTTACCTCCATCATCAATTGAAATAACATTGAACAAAATATAAATTGAAACACGACGAAAGCAGGTGAGTGCACTTTTTTTTTTTTTTTTTTTTTGAAAACTTCGACAACGTGTACCCCCGCGAACGGGCAATCCACGTGACCAGTCCTCCCCTGTTCACGTTTCGTGGAAACCGCTGATACATCTTCCTCCCGCTTCCACTCGTCAACGAACGGGGATCACTAGAACTCAGGATGGCGACTGAGCTGAACAGGTTTAGGTTGGGTTTTTTTTATATTCACACCACACATCCTGCAAAGAGAGAAACACAGCAAACTTGCGGAGCGATAAACGAAAACCACTTTTATGCATTTGTTCTGTGTTTCTAAATTCATTTGAAAACTTGGAAAAAATCAGGAGCGTGTGAAGTCAGCAACCTCGGGTGTCTTTTTTTACTCGCTTATACTGTCAGCTTCTATCCCCCCCCCTTCCCCACTAACACTATTTGCCCACACCACTCAACCCTAATGGGAAAAAGAAAAGAAAAGGAAAACGTTTCTCCTCACATCGCAGTCATAGGTACGATCATATCGGCCTGCATCTGCAGTGTGTCTGACATGGGCGTGCAGGAAGCCTCTACGCTGTTCTTCTTCCTGTTCCGCGGCACCTGTTGTGTTGTGTTGTGTTGTATTGTTGTGTTTGACAGCAAATGGCTAAGCAGTTCCTAAGGGCTAACCATTTCCCATTATTTGTGGATGGCTCATGGTTTGATCCTCGGCCTGGCCCAAACGTCAGTCTGACTCAGACTGACGACAAAATCATGATAGCATAGTGTAGAGAACAATATGCAAGAATGCAAAGGGAAAAGAAAAGAAAAGTCTTTTAAGATGACTCCAAGCCTTTAGAAACCTTTTATTGTTTAGTTGTGATCCTATTCACCTTAAAATACTTTGAAGCAAGCAAAAGTGTGAAAATACGGCAGGTCATACGGAGAACAATATCCTAGAATGCAAAGGGGAAAAAAAGGTCTATAAGATGACTCCAAGCCTCTCGCGTAGTCACCTTTTATTCACATTCGTTGACAAATTGTCTTTTTTAAAAATCTACCAAAAAACAACGACCCAGACACATACGTCAGTCTTTAGCGAGAAGTGCATCACAAAGGCAGTAAAGCCACATAGCACACCGAGGACTGCCCCTGCAAGCACGTCCCCGTAGTTGTGTCGGTAGTCTCTGGTACGCGAGACGGCGACGATTGCGGGGACGATACCGTTTATTGCTACTGCAAGGACGGCTGCGGGGGGGAAGGTCATGACCTTAGCATTTCCGTTAAAGAGGCGGGTGAAGACGAAGAGGGCGGCGACGGTCCAGCCTGCGAAGGTGATGGAGGCGTGGCCTGAAGGGAATGATTTGCGTCCGTCTACGATGACGTGGTCTGTCATGTCACAGATCGTGTCGTAGACCTCTTGAGAAACGTTATTAGGATCGAAATCCGCATATTCAACAAGACGTGACACATAATCAGGTCGCATCCTCCCAGCGAAGTTCTTCAGCGGGTCTGTCAGCACCATCGCCAAAAAATTCGCTTCTGCCGTGCATATCGCCAAAGAGTGAACAACATGCATCCATACAGGCCCCACACGCTCTTGAAATACTATTCGCACGATCTTCTCCAAGAATATGCACCACACAAAAGGCAGCACCCAAGACACAAAAGGGACGGTATAGTTTGGAAACATATTGTGGTGGGAATAAGGGTGGTTGAGCGCTGGGTCGTGCGGGTCGAATGCCCTGCAGAGGGGGAGGGTGAAGCGGAAGAACGCCCACACCGCCAGCGTCAGGAGCACGCCGCCTAGCCACTCCGGGATGTAACTCCAGTGCCACCATTTGCTGTCGACATTGACATTCCGGAGCCAGTCCAGCATTGATAGGGTGGGAATTGTAGGGGAAAGGGGGGGAGGGGGGTGTGTATCTATGTTGTGTGGGGAGCACACTGTAAAGGGTGAGGGGGTGAGGTGAGGGATGTGTTGATGAATGGGTGTGTGTGTGTGTTTGATAACTAGTAGGGGTAATTCTTGCTCAGAATATGGCCCCAATGTGTGTGTGTGTGTTGGAAAAACATAGAGGGGTAATTCTTGCGGAATATGGCCCCAAAATGAGTGCGTGAGATAATGAGTTCTTTGGCGTGGAGCACGAAGTTTTTTTTACAATATTTTTACAAACAGTCTTTGGTAATTCCAGCGCGGAAATAGTGCCAATGTAGAGGGGTTGGGAGTGTAAGTTGCCGCAGAAGCCCCTGAGGGGTCGCTTCTGCGAACGAAGCGGAACAACTGCTCCGATAGGGACTTTGATGAAAAGGGTAGGGGATCTATGCGAAGGGGGAACCACTTTTTGTTTTTTATTTTTGTCCAAAAAGAATGTGCGAATGAACTAATCGAGGTAAGGGGGGGAAATCGGGGCTAGGTAAAATACGATAGATAGAACACCAAGAGAGGGAGGGGGGTTTTTTTTTGTATTTTCTGTCTAAGATGAACCTAAGCCTGCTTAGTCACCTTTGAAGAATCCGGTGAGGGCGGACAAATAATTTTCGAGGGGGAAAAAAAAGAGAAAATTTTTGACAATGAACCACCTCGCTTGGCCCATCTTTGCCATCTAATCTCCACCGCTTTTGTTGGATCGACGATCATCCCCCACGATGGGTCACAACAAAGGCTGCCCGCAGGCTAACTTCACAACCAAACATATTTTATTTTTTGCCCAATACACCCGAATGAGAGAATGGTTGAATAGAGTGAACCAAATGCTTTAGAATTTACAATGCAGCAAATGCCTTGTTAGGTGTTGCACCTTGCTACATTGCTGTGGTTGGTGTCATTCATCTAGTACAGACGTTCCTTACTGAGGATTAGTAACTCTGCGACCGTATCGGAGAACTATTTCTCCTTTGAGCTGCGCTTGTGGATATAAAAAAAAAAAATCTGCGGTTTTTTATTTTTGAACCAATTGAACGAAAACGGGACAGTTTGTAGGTAGCCAGGAATTTAAAAATTAAAATCTCATCGTTCCTTGATAGGGGAGGACAGCATTTGGCCCTTTCTCAAAGGAGTGTTTGGTGCAACGAACTCAACGGGAGGTGTTATTTTTCTGTTGTTTGAGTCTGTCCCGTTTATTTTGGTAAAGTTTTTTATGAATACTCAGAAGGGAAGAAGCTTTCGGCAAAGGCCACTATTATGGATGTTCTTGCAGGGTCATCCTCTTTTTGCTCGTTGTATCGACAAATCACTTTACACCTACTGGTACACAGCTCTATACTCAATGTGCTTTTTTTGATCAACAATCACCCTCACTAAAGAGGGTGGACTTTTGGGAAAGGCTCGTTTTTTTTCCAATTCCTCCTGAACCACAAGCTTACCCCCCCCTTTCTTTTCACACAGACTGGTCTGTCAGCTCCTCCTCTTCGGAGGCCTGCTTTTCTGCGTTCAGTGCAAGTTCGCGTCTGCGGTTGCGTGGTATCTGTTGTGTGTAAGGTTTTATACCATATTGAAGCATTAAGCAATATGGGAAGTTATAATACCCCAAAAGGATGAATATTACCAGGGGGGTTTCCGGACGAGTCCATGTTCATAACGCAACGCAGAAAAATTTGAATATGACTAACCACAACAAAAAAACATAGCCCACAGAGCACATACCTCACCACCCTGAAGCGAGAAGTGCATAGGAAATGCAAAGATTCCTGAGAAGATGCCGATAAGGGAGCCTGCAAGAACGTCATCAAAGTTGTGTCTGTTGTCACGTGTACGCGAGACTGCGACGACCAGGGGGAGCACCAGGCACGGCGCCACATAGAAAAACCCGAGGGATGGAATGGAGTACCGCCAACGCCGCCCATTGTAGACGCGTGTATACACATAGAGTGCGGCAACTGTCCACCCCGCCCAGGTGAGCGAGGAGTGGCCGGAGGGGAACGACCTGCGTCCGTCCCAAACTCGGTGGTCGTCTGAGTCGCAGATGCGGGCAAAGTCTGCTGCAGTAGCGTTGTGCGCAGGAAAGTCGGCAAACTCGATCAAACGTGCGATATAGTCCGGCCGCAACCGCCCTGCAAAGTTCTTGAGCGGGTCTGTGATGCACATCGCAAAGAAGACACCCTGCGCGACGCAGATCAGCACCGAGTGTGCGTTGTGCAGCCACCCAACCCTCGCATCGCGGAACACTGCCCGCAGCACTGCCTCGTTCAACAGCATCCACACCACAGGAGCCACCACCGAGATCAGCGGGATGCACCACGACGGGAACATATTCGAATGAGAGTAGCTATGCAGCAGCGTGGGGTCCGTCACCACGAAGGTACGACAGTATGGCGCAGTGTACTTCGTGGCCGCCCACAGCGCGAAGGTGATGGCCATTGTCCCAAGCCACTCAGGGATGTACGTCCAATGCCACCACTTTCCACCGGCATTCTTCTCCTCAGCAACAGGCTCGCCCATAGGTGATGTTGTTCCTCTAGCAACGTTGTGCGGTGAGGTGTAGACGGCCCTGTTTGTGAAGAGGGGGGTGGGGGTTTATTTGAAAAGGTAGAAATTTAAATCTGTTATCCATCAAGCCTCCCCACACCGTGCCTTGCTCCCGTTTGCATAGCTGGAGGCGAGAACACCGCCCGTGGAGAGAAAAAAAAAAGCGGTTCTTTTTTTTAGTGGTTTTTCTTTCAACTTCTTGAAATGTATTAATCTTGATTTCAGGCAGAAATTCTGAACAATAGCTTTTTTTCGTTTGTCCAAGAGGTTAAAGAAATCGATGTTTCCCTATTCGGTTCGGTTTTTTTGTCAAGGATTTTTTTTTTGGGTATTTTTTTTGTTTGTTGTGTCACACAGAACCCTTGCTTCTCTGAAGCGTTGGGGGTGGTGGGGTTTTTTTTCCCTTCCTTTTTTTTTTGAAAACTTGGTTGTATTAGTGTAGCCACCCTAGTCTGAGTGCTCCACTATATTTTTTTTTTTCCACTGTAATTTTCACGGTAACCTCCCCAGGTAGGTAGTGTGACTACACAGTAGTGTTTGTTTTTTTTTTTGGATTGCCACGCCACTTGGTACTGCCTCTTGCTTAGTTTTGTTGTTGTGCTACAGTATAGCGGGGTTCAGCAGTCTATGCGACTCAAGGACTTTCTTTTTTTTTTTTTTTTTTTTGTCAGAAATCAGAAAAGACCCTTGCAACGTTGCGAACCTAAGGCCTCGGGAACTCGGTACATCCAGTAGAATCTTTCGTAAATCTGAGGTTTTAAATGGGATTTTGTTGAGCATCATAACAAACAGGTGCATCTGGTGGGAGGGGTGGGTTGCGCATACATATACGTGAGAGCCCCGTCAATCGATGTGCTGCACTTATTCACTGTGTTGATATGGCTGTATCCAATATGGAACCATTTGGCCTGGTCGAAGGTATCGCCCTTTGTGAACCTGCAAGAAAGAGAAGTTAAGTGCAAACACCAAGAAATGAGTACGCTATTCATATGAATACATTTTTTTTGGGGGAAAAAAAATAGTTGACTTGAAATACAAAGCCCTCTCGTGACAGTGTACCAAAAAAGAAGATGGGGGTTGTCTCCCCCCTCCCTCTCTCTCACCATAACCACCATACCACATAGGGGGCTCTGCAAGCATATCTACTTCCCACGATTTGTAGGGCTCAGAGGTTTTTGTGGTGATGCACGCCCTGCCACCTTCTTTCAGGAGTAGCGCCGCCTGCTTGAGGAAGTTCCCGAGCATCTCACGGTGCGTTGCGACGGACTCGAGGGGGAGGCCTTTTGGGTACGGGTAGAAGGGGAAGTTTTTGTCTGCATTGTGCGGAAACTGGAAGGTAACAAGGTCGAAAAGGCCCTGCTGGACGAAGGGAAGCGTCTCAGAGATTTTCATGGCATCCACCCCGGTCACGACGACTGCGCCGCGTCTCAACAGCTCAATGGTATTCTGCGCCGTGATCTGGTGTCCCGGAACGTTCTGCCCCGCCAGCAGCTCCAAATCGGTCGCAACCATATTCTTCCAGGATCGCTCCCCAAACACCCTCTTCCCGATCGTCCGACTAAACGAAAAATTCCCTTCACCAATAAAAAGAATCTTCATATTCGGTGTGATACCACCCATGAGGAACGACCCATCGCTGAACATTGCTTCTCTCGTTGGGTGCCGCGTGGGGGCGGTGGGGGTTTTTGCGAGAACACCTGGTGGGGGTACCAGCTTAACACGCTTTGCGTCGGAGGGCTGGAGTACATTCCCTAGGGGTGTTGTTTTGGCACCGTTTTGTGCAGTGGTAGCGGTGGTGGAAGGTGCAGGCGCCGTCGTCTTTGCAGGAAGACTTTTTACGGAGGTGGGGGTGGAGGTGGAGGAGTTAAGTGCACGCTTCTTGACAGCCGAATAGTGTACCGCCACGTCGCTGTGCCTCCACGCAGTGGCCGTGCAGAAGGTGTGTGTCGACCTCATGTAGCCACAGAAGGCACATTCCTCTGCAGCGAGCTCGGCGGCAGTGTGCTCTGCGTTGCGAGCATCGCTGTGTGCGTTGCCGGAGGCAGTGCAGAACTTTGTTGCAGGTCTGTGAAAAAGAAGAAAGCATTTTGGTGAAGTTTTTTTTAGGATTGAATGGGCTTTTTTATGAAGTTTTTTGCTTTGTGCTCTTGTTTTGTTGGAAGGAACGGGGAATTTGAAAATGTTTTTTTTTTTGTTTTGTACTCTTTGTCAGGGTATTAGGGTGAAAATCCAAAATCCCGGAAAAAACTGGTTTTTCTGGTTTTCTCTCCTGGGCGGCAAAAACTAGTGTTTCTGGCGAAAACCTCCACCGTTGACGGACACAGTCACCCCTTTCGAGTTTTTCGGGGGTGGGGTCAGTGTTTTATCCAGGAATCCGATTTCAAAATATTTTTCGGCGCTGCTGACCCAGGGTAGACATTGGGAACATAGGGAGTGCATTTTTTTTCGCGGAGCAAAAAAATAATATAAAATGGCGCCGCAGGCGAAAATTTTTTGAGGGTACGGTGTAAAAATCTAGCTTTTTACACCACAGAGCCACTCAAACGAACCCTTTTTTACGGAGCAAAAAATGAAAAATGGCGCCGCAGGCAAAAAAATTTCAAGGAATAGCCATTTCCCAAAGGCACTCCCGTGGTTCAACCACGGTTCTACCAGGCGGGGAAAAAATGCGGGGGAAAAAATCGAGTCCGCCCTAATCTGGGGACGACATTTACAGAAAGGCCTGGTGAAAAGTGTCGGTTTTTTTTCCCCCTCCAGATTTCTCTGTTTTTTTTTTTTTTTTTTTGAAAACCAGTTTTTGGAAAAACTGGTTTTGAAAACCAGTTTTTTTAACCACCCTAATACCCTGCTCTTTGTTTTTTGCTATTTTGTGTTTGTGTTGTGTTTAGCTTTTTAGAGATAGACTTTTGTTGAAGGAAAGGGGAAGGGGAGAGTTGCATACCGTGGACCCGCAAGGTCTGCCTGACAGTCAGGGCAGAATTTCGGTGCATGAGGCCGGCCAGTGTCGCAGCAAAACTGGGGGAGGGGGGATGGTTTGTGCAAAAAAAAAATCAGGGCCAAGAGAGAGAGAGAGAGCCAAAATCCAAAAAAAATTAACCACATTTTCTCCCAAAACTGTGAGAACTTTAGGAAATGAACTCAACCCTCTGTGTCTCAGTCTTGAAGTTTAAAAAAAAATCACTCCATCTGTACATACCCTAAAGGTTCCTATATCGTAGAAGCAGTCCGAACACATGGACGGGTCGAGTAGGGGCATCTCCATAGGCGCCATTGTGGTGTCTTACAAGCTATGGGGTTGGGATGCACCCACTGCTGCCTGGGAGGGGTGTGTGGGGTATGTGGTATTGAGCACCGTAGGGGCCAAAAGGAACGTGGCAATGGAAAATGGGAGGGGGGTATTGTTGCCTGCAGAGGGCTCAAAGCAGGGGGAAAAAAAAGTAGAGTTGAAATACAAAGCCTTCTTGGCAGTGTTTGGTACAATGACCGGCTGTACCGGGGAATTCCAACAACAGCAGAAGGTGGTGGGGGGTGTCGGTATTGCAAAAGACTATGGTATCCGAACGTACAAAAAAAAGTGACATTGAGTGTCACTTTACGGGGAGGAGACGCGGAGAAAGTCGCTGCAGAGAAGTCGCACGACAAAGATCAGGCTTCATTGTTAGAATGGATGAGTTCGAACGAGGTGCTTAATAGGCGTATTGTGGAAGCAGTACTTTTTTCTGGGATTCCCGTCAAACTCGATGACTGTTGTCCTAAAGGCATTGAGTGGGATGAAAATAGCTTCTGTGACGCCTGATATCGGGGGGATGTTTACAAAAAAATTGCGGGGACAATTACAGAAGAGACACTGGCGCACATCCGCAAATCAGTTAGCAACAGACGTTATCAGTTGGCACACGATAGCGGCGGGCAAGGCGACCACGAAGGCATCGCAGTCTTCGTCGGGGTGGTCTCGTGGTCCCGCGCAGGAGTTGGCACACGATGGCGTCACTATAGCAGGCTCTCCCAGCAAAGTTCTTGTGGTGTGCTGGAGAGGATTATCGTATGCATCACCACCATTGATTGACGAGAGCGGAGGTCACCTCACAGGCACCAAACTTTCGGAAAAGATCAAGGAGCACCTCCACCCTGGGTTTGGATAAGCCTTTTGTTGTGCGCTCCGATAAAGGAGGGGCTGATGCCAAGGCCAGCCGTGAACTAGCTGAGTGGGGGATCTTTGTGGGTCTACTGTATTGCCCATCTCCTCAATAACATTGGGGGGTGAGTTCGAAAAGCGGTTGGGGGGAGTGAGTGCAGGCTTTGCGCTAACTTCTGGCCCTTGGCCCGGGATTTTTGGAGATTTTTTGTGGTGCGTTTTTTTTTTGCAAACCGGGGTTTCCTTACTACAACCAGAGAATCTCATATTTCATAGTAAGGGGACTTTAGAACGTTTTGTACACACATGTGACCCACCGTGGAGAGCAATCCCCTCTGTTATGTGTTTCTGTTATTATGGTGATGTGTAGTTGTGGTGGAGGGGTGTATGCAATGGGGATAATGCTCGTTCTTTCGGTGTCGAAAGTAAAAATGCAAAAATCAAAAAGCTTGTTGTTTGAACGTCGTAATGAGCAGCTAGCTTTGACAAAGATTCTCCTCAATCACATACACACACATTGGCGCTTGGTACGCCTGTGCACATATTCTGACACAACACTGCTCGATCCGGTGACGTTGATGCTGCATTTACGTAAGTCACAACCATCAAGTACTCCTTCCCCAATGTGCGTCACACTCGCCCACCCAGATAAGTCAAGGGTTCTCAAAGCCTTGTAGTTGAAGAGGAAGTGGTTTGGTATGTGCGTAACATTGCTCCATCCAGACAAGTCCAGTGTGCTCAACGAGGTGCAGTTGGAGAAGGCATATATACCGATGCGCGTCGCACTGCACCACCCAGACAAGTCAACGGTTCTCAATGCGGCGCAGTTCTGGAGGAAGCCGTCCCCTATTTGCGTCACATTCATCCACCCAGATAAGTCAAGTGTCGTCAACGAGGTGCATCTAGAGAAGAATTCGCCACTGATGTGCGTCACATTGTTCCACCCAGATAAGTCCAGTGTCGTCAACGAGGTGAAGTTGTTGAAGAAACAGTTACCGATGTGCGTCACGCTGCTCCACCCAGACACGTCAACGGTTCGCAATGCGGTGCAGTTGAAGAGGAAGCAGTCCCCTATTTGCGTCACATTCTTCCACCCAGATAAGTCCAGTGTCGTCAACGAGGTGCAGTTGTAGAAACAGTTACCGATGTGCGTCACGCCGCTCCACCCAGATAAGTCAGCGGTTCTCAATGCGGTGCAGTTGTAGAGGAAGCAGTCCCCTATTTGCGTCACATTGTTCCACCCAGATAAGTCAAGTGTCGTCAACGAGGTGCAGCTGTAGAAGAATCGCATCCCTATTTGCGTCACACTGCTCCACCCAGATAAGTTAGCGGTTCTCAATGCGGTGCAGTTGTAGAGGAAGCTGTCCCCTATTTGCGTCACATTCTTCCACCCAGATAAGTCAAGTGTCGTCAACGGGGTGCAGTCGGAGAAGAATTGGCTACCGATGTGCGTCACATTGCTCCACCCAGATAAATCAACGGTGTGCAATGACCTGCAGTTGGAGAGGAAGGAGTCGGGTATGTGAGTCACAGCCGGCACACCACTGAGATCAAGTTCTTCGAACGTGCCACGTGACAAGAATCGAGAGTGAATCTCAGTGACAACTTCCGCCTGCAGAAACAAATGAATCAGCATGGGATCTGTCAGACCTTCGAACCTGTCTGTCGTCAGCATTGTCTCACCCAAGTCACGAAGAGCTGCAATGGCGTCGTCCTTCTGCGACTTCGTCTTCGTCAGCACAACTGTGTCCCCAGCACTCAGCTGCGTCGTGTCGTCTCCGTCAGCCAGCACCTTCCCTCCAAAGCTCATGTCAAAGCTGTCTTCGCACAACTCTGCTGCAGACGCCACCTTCTGCCGTATGTCCGCAATTGTATCATCCACACCCACATCGACTGTGTACTTCTCTCCGTCTGAGGTCTCCACACATATTTCCATGGTTTTGTGTCTCTCTGTTTTGTGCAGGTGTTTTCGGTGGTGGGAGAAGAAACAACAACAAGGTAAGGGATACGTGGAACACATATCCTCATTGTCGTAGCTCAAATTTGAACCGGACACAGTAGAGCTACACGACTGAAACCGTTTACTGGGTAATCTACTGGTTCAAATTTTACAACAGTAAAACCGACTGGCAGTGCCAGTAAAATGACACCAACAGAGTGCAGGCCAATGTGCTAAAAGGAGGGATGTGTGGGTGTGGTGTGCAAGAGACAACAAACAGTTACAAGGGGAGAGGTCTTTTGTTTTGTTTTGAAGCTCTGGTGTATTAGCACTGCACTTAAGCAGCGCCTGCATGATACCCCACACCGGCAGGGAAGTGGTTGAAACACACTGCTTTGACACAACATCAAAAAAGGGGTACGGGGGCACACTGTCACAAACAGGAAGATATCAAACGAAACATTGCCAGTGAAAGGCCATAGTATTCCCGCCCCAGCCTTCCGCTCAATATCCTCACACATAGCATGTGGGGAAAAAGAAGATTCCAACTAAAGCCTGACCAAGATCGAATCTCTGAGTCTCAGGACAAAGTGACCCCAGCGTAAAGAGTGTGGGCCTCGAAGAAGCAGAAAGCGAGGAAGAAAGTGAAGTTATTAATAGATTCTCGTGCATCACATACACACACATTGGCGCTTGCTACGCCTGTGCACATATTCTGACACAACACTGCTCGATCCGGTGACGTTGATGCTGCATTTACGTAAGTTACAACCGTCAAGAACTGGGTCGCCAATGTGCGTCACACTCGCCCACCCAGCCCACTGCAGGGTTCTCAAATCCCTGCAGTTGTAGAGGAAGTAGTATGGTATGCGCTTCACGCTGCTCCACCCAGACAAGTCAACGGTTTGCAATGCGTAGCAGTTGTAGAGGAGGTGGTCTGGTATGTGCGTAACATTGCTCCATCCAGACAAGTCAAGGGTTTGCAATCCGTGGCAGCCGGAGAGGGAGTAGTCCCCTATTTGCGTCACATTCTTCCACCCAGATAAGTCAAGTGTCGTCAACGAGGTGCAGCTCATAAAGAATTTCTCACCGATGTGCGTCACGCTGTTCCACCCAGATAAGTCAACGGTTCTCAATGCGGTGCAGTCGTGGAGGAAGTTGTTCGCTATGTGCGTCACACTGCTCCACCCAGATAAGTCCAGTGTCGTCAACGAGGGGCTGATGTGTAAGAATGCTCTACCGATGTGCGTCACGCTGCTCCACCCAGATAAGTCAACGGTTCTCAATTCGGGGCAGCACTGGAGGAAGTAGTCCCCTGTTTGCGTCACACTGCTCCACCCAGACAAGTCAACGGTTCTCGCCTTGCAGTTCCGGAGGAAGTAGTTGGGTAAGCACCTCACATTGTTCCACCCAGATAAGTCAACAGTTCGCAAAGCCTGGCAGTCGCAGAGGAAGAAGTCGAGTATGTGAGTCACACTGCTCCACCCAGATAAATCAACAGTGTGCAATGAGCTGCAGTGGGAGAGGAAGCTGTCGAGTATGTGAGTCACAGCCGGCACACCACTGAGATCAAGTTCTTCGAACATGCCACGTGACAAGAATCCAGAGTGAATCTCAGTGACAACTTCCGCCTGCAGAAACAAATGAACCAGCATGGGATCTGTCAGACCTTTGAACCTGTCTGTCGTCAGCATTGTCTCACCCAAGTCACGAAGAGCTGCAATGGCGTCGTCCTTCTGCGACTTCGTCTTCGTCAGCACAATTGTGTCCCCAGCACTCAGCTGCGTCGTGTCGTCTCCGTCAGCCAGCACCTTCCCTCCAAAGCTCATGTCAAAGCTGTCTTCGCACAACTCTGCTGCAGACGCCACCTTCTGCCGTATGTCCGCAATTGTATCATCCACACCCACATCGACTGTGTACTTCTCTCCGTCTGAGGTCTCCACACATATTTCCATGGTTTTGTGTCTCTCTGTTTTGTGCAGGTGTTTTCGGTGGGGGAAGAAGAAACAACAACAAGGTAAGGGATACGTACAACACCTCCGCATTGGCCTCATGCGGGAAGGTGGTTGTGACGCGGGGCACTATGACTTTGTGGATGTACTTCAATCGATCCTTAGCATCCTGACCAGAACCACACAGGGATGCACCGCCCCTCCCTTCACCTTCATCCTACGACATGAACGCGAAATTTGCGAAAATAAGAGGTGACTACTAACGAAGCCAACTATCCAATCACACCTGGAGGGACGCGAGACTCGTCTTCGAGGTGTTCAAAGAAATCTCCTAGGAGCGTTTTATAGAGTACAAAGAAAAGATAAGTAGCACATCGAGGAGGGGGGGGGGGAAAGGTAGGTACATGCAGTGCTCTCAAGATCCTCCACGTAGGGGAGGATATTTCCTCCAGGGGCTTTTTTTTTTTTTTTCAGGCTTTTTTGGTGGAG
Organism: Rhynchopus sp. YZ270_cl-10; assembly: GCA_964035575.1. Classification (NCBI taxonomy): domain Eukaryota; phylum Euglenozoa; class Diplonemea; order Diplonemida; family Diplonemidae; genus Rhynchopus; species Rhynchopus sp. YZ270_cl-10. The sequence continues at coordinate 583,145 of OZ037915.1, forward strand.
GATTTCCTCCACTTTTTTTTTTTTTGAAAACTTGGTTGTTTTAGTGTAGACACCCGAAGATGAACTCCACTATACCTATAATATTTTTTTTTTGGCGGGCTCGGGTGGAGGATTATCCTCCTAGGGGTTTTATAGTGGGGGTCACTTTGTCTCCCCCGAGGGAGCCAATATTTTCCCGAGCCTGTATGCACCGTCCAGGGCTGCACCTTAAAAAAAATTTGCTTGCGGCGCCATTTTCATTTTTTGCTACTCAAAAAAAGGGTTCGTTGAGTGATTCTGTAGTGCAAAAGGAAGCATTTTTACACCGTATCCCAATTTTTTTTCGCCTGCGGCGCCATTTATATTATTTTTTTGCTCCGCAAAAAAATAGTTGGCAATGTCTTTGGATACCCTTGTATTTTGCAGCCAAAAAATGCAACGTGACCAAAGCTGCAAAATTTTTGCCATTTAAAAAAAATTACCCGCCGTTGCATCAGCCCCTGCTTCTGGAAGACGTATTGGTTTTGTACGGTTCGTGGAGCGTACGGTGCAAGAGAAAGGATTAGATTTCCGTTTTTTGTTATCTCGCAAAATTGACCCGCCTCTTCGCTCTGTGGCTGTCAGGGAGGCGCGCGCGAAGCGCGCGACGACCGCTTGTTGCGGGGGAAATTTTTTTTTTTGGGGGGGGTTTTTTTTGCAAAAACGAATCCTCCTCATTTCGAAAATTCTGCTTTTTTCGTGGAGGATCTTGAGAGCCCTGGGTACATGGCATTTTTTTTTTTTATTTTCTTCGTTCATGGCCTTTTTTTTTTGCATTTTATTTTTAGTTCCTTCTTAAATGAGGGGAATGACTTTTTAAAAACCCTGGTTTTTTTGCCCCTCTGGACAAGGTGGGGATAAGGGATGGTTAGGCCGTGTGTGTGTAATTTGCAGGCTGCGCATCTATACGATCTGCAGGAAGCACAGAGAAACACATCGCATACGTGATTGTATGGGGCGGATTCGCTGTAGGTGTGGTGTTGCTCAGAAGGTGCAAAAGGACACCGCAAAAAAAAAAAAATTAAAAAGAGAAAAAATAATAACGCAAATTTGCAGCAAAGGCAAAACGGCAGGGGTGTTTAAATGGGCAGGGGGGGGAAAATAAAAAGCTTTTGTAAGATTGAACCTAAGCCTCTGCATAGTCGACAGCAGTCACCCTAGGTCTCAATCGTTATCAACATCATCTGTGTGGAATTGCAAAGGGCGTGCTTAGTCGCCTTGATAAAAGAGAGGTTTTTTGGGGTATGCACCCGCAACAAAACACTGCTCTCCGTTGTCTTACTAATTACTTGTCAAAAAAAAAAAAAGATGACTTGAAATTCAAAAAAAAAAAGGTTGTTTCTTCTGCAGACACCAAAAAACAAAATCAGAGAGTAGTTAAAATGTGCTACAAAACGCATCTCAGTCGAGCATCATGCAAAAAAAAGAAAAGTTTATAAGATGATCCTAAGCCTCTCGTGCTTCATACTTCGTGGTCCGCCGGGTCCGCCAAAAAAAATTTCACCAAGACCCGCCCGAGCTGAGACGGACCTGAGACGGACTCAGGCGAACTCCGCCCGAGTCCGTCTCAGGTCCGTCTCAACTCGGGCGGACCTGAGACGGACTTTCAAAGTCCGCCAAAGTCCGTCTCAACTCGGGCGGACTCCGGCGGACCACGAAGTATGGTGCTTAGTCACCTTATCGCACAGCATCAGCAAAAAAAAAGGTCAGAAAAAACCTGAACAGATCCATCTGGGCCGTCACAGGCTCAAGGATATCAATAAATAACAGATTATAGCGGGGTGTTGTTAGTATTTTTGTTTTTTTTTTGTTTTTGCACCAAAAAATTCTTCTTGGGGTCGCAAGCCACCGAAGTTTCTTCACGGTTTGGGTGATAAGGGAGGGTAGAAGGGAGAAAAGGGCATTAATACACCCTCTTTGGTTAGCTTTTAGTAAGAAAGAAACCTCCTTTGTCCTAAAAGGGGTGCTTTTCTTGACCCACATATCCACATTTGACGAATTCTGGGGGAAATATTCTAGGAAGTACCCCAGGCTCTCAAACACCACACAAGACAACACAGACAACAAATGACTCTCACAACAGATCCAGCTTGGTGCACACCATCACCCGTAAGCTCTGGTCAAAACAGGAGCAGGCTGCCAGCCCTTCCTTTGAGCGATTCCAGTCAAATGAGCTCACGGGCTGCTGCGAAATCGTCACCTATTCATTTGTGTTCGATGATATTTTTATAATTAAAGTTGAAAAAACGGTTGACTTGAAATAACAAAAGCCCTCTCGTGAACAGTGTACCTTGGTACAATGACCGGCTGTACCGGGTATTAAATGAAATATTGTATGGACGGTCAATTTGGCTACCACACTGAACAGACAGGGGTTTTAAAAAAAGTTGGCTTGAAATACAACCCTCTCGTTGCCACAGTGCACCTTGATACAGTAACCGCACCCCGGGGTGAACCCCCACAGCCCTACAATTCATAGTTTTACCAGGAAAAAAAAAAAAAAGAAAACAACACCCAACTCTCCCATACCTTATTGACTTCCTCCACTGACCCAGGGACCCCTTTGTCTCTTCCCTCTGCGTCTTTAATGACCTGCTGTGGGGGGTATTGGTACTTCACTAGGGAGAGCTCACCTGCACCGCAGGACATGAGCACCTCGCGGTTCTGTGGGAGCGGCTTGGTCTGCCAGATGGTGCCACTGCCGACACGTTGTTCCACGTAGGAGTAGCCGAGTGTGGGGTGCAGGGTGCGCATGTTGTAGACCCGGATGCGGCCTTCGAGGGAGGAGACAATCAGTTTGTTCGCCTCGATGTCGGGGCGGTCAAACGCAAGGTGGCACACCCCGTTTGCAGTGTTGAACTCGAACCGCATCTTCAAGGTGCGCATATCGAACAGCTTCACATCCCCATTGTCGTACCCCGCCGCAGCCACCCGCTCCGTCGGGCTGTAGGAATTGCCAAACGCGACAGTCCAACAGTCCCGCGCCGCCTCGGGGTTGGCAGGTTCCAGTGCGGCAACTGGTTTGTCCTTCTGACGAATATCCCACACCTTAACAGAACCATCACGGCTTCCGGTGAGAAGCTCAGGAGGACCGTTATAACAGGCCCCATCTATTCCGTTGATGATAGTCTGTGGGAAGGGGAGGGGTTTGGAGAGATGGGGGGTGAAAGTGGAAAATGTTAATGTCGTCAAGGCAGTGTTGCACAAAAATGTTGGGGGAAAAGAAAGGCAAGAAAGAGACTGTGGGATTGTGGGATTTGGGGGGGGGGGTGTGTCGTACCTTATGGGCCTTAGCAGTGTATATCGGTGTGTCCATGCGCTCGAGGTCCCACACCTGGAGGTCGCCTTGGAAGTTCCCTGTGGCAAGGGTGCGGGTCTCCGGTGGTGCGTGGCTGAAGGTCATGCATTTGAAGGGAAACGGCCTGTGGGGGTTTGTGGTGTGGAGTGTGAAGCATGGGAGTCAAAAAGAGTAGAGCTGAAATACAAAGCCCTTCTCGTGGCAGTGTACCTACCAAGAAAGAACATAGTAGTTGTGCTAAAATGCCTGAGTCAGAGCAAAAAAAAAGTTTTGTAAGAGAGAGTTGGGTTGATCGCACATCTGTATTTTCCTAAATGAAGTACGAAAACGCACTGTGGGTTAAAAAAAAAAGATCGGGTCTTTTGTTTGTGCGCTCAAAGCCGGAAAACAAAAAGGTGAAAAAATGTGTTAAACTGTACGGTTGTTGTGGTTAATTGAGTACTCAAAGAAAACAAGCAAGCTTCTGTTTTTTTTCAATCCGTTTTGTTTGCCCTGCAGCTGCCTCCAATCTTTTTAGAATTGTCAACAAGCTGTTTTATCAAAAAACAAAATCCCATACTTTTCTATTTCCTGCACCTTCTCGAGTTCTCCCCCTTTGAGGTTGTAGATGCAGATACACCCGGTGTTCTTTGGGTAGTTCCCGCATGTCACGAGACGTGACGAGAGGGGGACCCACTTCGTGTCGAACACTGTGTGCGTGACGGGCTTCTTTGCGTGCTCGACGATCTGCTGGCGGTACTCCTTCTTCGGCTTCTCGTCATCCCAGATGTTAGACATCTCTTACTTCCGTTAAGAAAAAAAACAAACAAACAAACAAACGAAAAAGAAAGGCGGATAGTAGGGAAGACAAATAAGACAAAACAATGGACTGAGGCCCTTATGTGTGTTGTGTGGAGAGCGTTTCCCTTTTGCTTCGCCCTGTCTTTGTGGGAGTTTTGTGGGGGTGTTTTGAAGGGAGGGAGAGAGAGAGACAGGTTAAGGGGGCAAGAAGAACGCACAGGATAAATTAGGTTTGTGTGATGTGGGGCTCGGTTGGGGGGGGAAGAAAAAAAAATCATTGCTGAGAGAGAGGAGAGAGGAGACGGGAGGGGAACAACCTACTGAGTACAAGGCTTTTCTACGGTGGGGCAGGGCACAGTAGATTCACTTCTCTCTTGTTTCTTCTTTTTTTTTGCAGAGTTCAGCAAAAAAAAAAAAAAAACACAACGAAACACAATCCCTAACTTTTATTTGAAAAATTGTTGGAAATAGTGTAGTTGCCACCACTCTGCAAGCACCACTGTCTTTTTTTATTTAGGCGCATAGCAATGTGACCCATTAGGGTGCCACGTGAGACTGTTACAAAAAAAAATCGCCTTCATTTTTTGGTTACTTTTCAAGCACCCAAACGAACACCCATAACAAAAGGCTAGGATGCTAGAATAAACCCTTCTTTTTTTTTTCTTTTGAGGGTATCACACACAAAGAGGACTTCCTGAGCCTCCAATTTGTCAGAATGTGCTTTCTTCACACATCTAAAAGATAAATTCATACACTTTCAAATAAAAATTTGAAAGCATTAGGGAAGTGTATAAAAAAACAACAACAACCCAAAAGAAAACAAGCACCGTATTCGTACAAAAAAATTATCGAACCGTCATGGTGTGGCTGTATAGGGCTAGGGTGTATACCCTAGAAGGACCCAAGAAGTACCCAATTTACACCTAATTTTAAGGGGGGTGCTAAAATTATTTTGTGTATATTTTGTTGGTGGTTTTTTGTGGCCAGAAATTTTCCCCAGAAATTTTCAGCCAAAAAAATCAAAAAATTTTTTTTTTGATTTCGGTGCTCCGGAGCTTCTGCGTGCTGTGATGGGGTCACTTTGCGCTCAGAACTGAGTATTTTTGACCTAAAATGCATGTATCAGTTTTTACAGGCCATTTTCAGGTTTTGTGTGTAATATGGTCAGTACTTGACCACTGAGGGTAAAGTGCAAAGTAAACGTGGGGCAGTTTGCATAGCTGCGAACTTTGCTGCGCGTTGTGACCCCCCACAATTTGACGGCCGGAGCTCGTAGAACCCAACGAGGAGTGAGAAAAAGATACGTCGAAAGAATAAAAGTAGCGTACCGTGCGCCTGCGGCGCAAGCTTTGCAACCCACCCTCCCATGACATAGTTTGGCTGCAGCAACCTGAACACCTGGTAGTGGTCGTCGCAGGCCACTGTCGTCTCGGACCCCATATTCGACCAGCATCCCACGATTTCCCAAAAACCCAAGACCCCGCACTGGGGTACTGGGTACTGGGTACTGGGTTCTGGGTGCCAACCCCGGATTTTGAGAAAATTTCCACCACCGAACACGTGGGGCTCTCGGATGTACCAACTATTTGCGAAAACAAGGCTACTAACCACAGGAAAAGCTCGGGAAAAAGTCACGTTTTCCTTAAGGAAGTGCCCTAAGGAAAATCACTATACCCTATAAGGACCCAAGAAGTACCCAATTTACACCTAATTTTTAGGAAAATCACACCAGAACCGTAAAAAATGTTTGACCTCTTTTTCAGTATTTTCTGGAAATTCGACCTTTCTTACGGTAGATAATTTCTACGAATACGGTAAGTTACCCACCCCCCTACATAGATTTCAATACTATACCCTACAGCGAATGAAGGAAGGCTGTGGGAAAACCCTTTCAAGACAAATGTACCTCTCTTGTACACTCATATCTTGAACACTATCAAAAAAGGGCCTCAAATTTTCATAGTTGCATAACGGCGCACATCCCCATTTTTCAAGAGTGCAGCAAGAGAGCCGTAACCCTCATGGACAAAAAAAAACCTCACCTCCTTCAACTCCCACTTATGCATTTATTATTTTTCTTTTTTTTTGAAAATTTGGCTTGTATTAGAGTAGGCACCCAAGGATGCACCCCACTACTTTTTGTATTTCTCTTTCTCCCTCCTTTTTTTCACCAGAACAGACCCTATCTCGTCATATTCCTCTTTTCGTACCCCCCCTCAACAACGCTCAATACCCAAAAAAAGGCTAGATTTTCATCACATTCCAGATCCATTTCCGTTGCCTCCGCTCTGCTGCATTTACTTATTATTTTTTTGAAAAAATTGTTGGAAATAGTGTAGTTACCACCTGTGCAAAGCTCCACTGTCAATTTTTTCCCGATAATCCGTTGGTTTCGTGCATCTGAGAAGGCCTAGGGATCAACTCTCATTTTCACTCCTTCTTTGGCTTAAGAACAATCAACTTCGCAACCTGATAACGGTTATCGACTGAATCCGGGATGATTTCATTTGTGAGAACCTCCATTTTGGAATCCTCCAGGATCTTCGCAATGTCTGCTTCATATGTAAGCGGTCCAAAATCGATTGTGATGAGGTACCGGAGGAGGGGCTTGATAATTGAGAGGCAGGGGAGGTACTGCCGCTGGTAAGTCTGTGTGATGTAGATACGTCCTTCGGGGGTGGTGAGAGCGGAGGCGACCTGAAGGGCCTTGAGAGGGTCTGGGAGGAGCGTAAAGGAGCCGCTGAAGTATACGGTGTCGAAGGTTCCAAAATCGCGCAGAAGCTTGTCGTCGTACACCGACATGCATTGCACGGAGACGTTTTCCTCCGCACCGTGCGCCACGATCTGCTGTCCCGCCTTCACAATATATGCTGAATCATAGTCAACTCCGACCACATGAATGCCCTTCTGCTTCAACAACGCAGTGTTCTTAAAAAGCGCGCTCCCCGTCCCAATACCCACATCGCACACCCTCGACCCCTCCGGAAGTTGCTCCAAAACCGTTTTGTACCACCGTGCTGTCATTTTGACAATGATACTGTCATAGATCTCTGGGCTCTTCCACATTGCCAAGGCGACGCCAGTCAGACCGGCCCCAGTGGCAACCGCTGCATAAGATAGGGAGTTGGGCATGGTATACTGTCTGTTTTTTTTATGAAAATGTTTTTTTTGTGAAGAGGAGGGGAGAGAGAGAGAGAGAAGGAGAGAAGGTAAATAAGGGTGGTTTCTAATCTTTTTAGAATTGACTTCCAAACAAAGTGTTTTATCAAAAAAAAGTCATAGGGGAAGAAGGAGACTTATATAAAGTGTAATGTGCAAGGGGAAAGGGGAAAGGGGAAAGCATGGTAAATGAACTGGCAAAAGGGGGAGGGAGGCAGGTGGAAGAAGGTCGGGAACTACGAGGTTGGAAATACGGCGTAGGTTCCCTTCCCCCTTCACAAAAGGTTACCCTCCAAAAAAAAAGCGGCAGAGGAAGGAAGAAAGCAAGGCAAATAAAGGAAACGCTGGCAACAAAGAAAAGTTTATAAGATGATCCTAAGCCTCTCGTGCTTAGTCTCCTTGAACAAAAGTCCCGCATCCCCCCTTCCCCATCCCGGTTAAAGAAAAACAAAAGAAAAGTTGAAAGTGCAAAACGCCTCACCGTTCCTCAGCGGACGCAGGGCTGAAATAAACAAAACAAAGCAACAAAAAAATCTCCAAGCAAAGCGGGCTAGCTCCACTGTTTACCCAATAATGTTAGCAAAAAAATAAACAAAAATACCCCTTATTTCCCCCCCACCTCCCACCCTCTTTAATGCCAAAACTCCTCTGTTTCCCCTCTATTCTCCATCTCTCCTCACAACTGCAACGCACGACATCCCTTCATATCCTCTCTGGTTCTGACTGAGAGGATGCGTGACGCACTCTCTGCCGCGTTCCGCGCATTTCCTAAGGGCGTCACGCGGACTTTATATTGCGTCTTCGGAATCAACCTCTTTAGTGCAAAGCTATGCTGTGGTGTGGACACTGTTACATGCTCCCAGACAGGGCTTGTTGCGGCACGCCAGCTTACATCGAAGGATAGTGGTGCGGGTTGCCCATACGCGCGAGAAGGGGTCCACGCAATAGATGCAGATGTCGGAGAAACCGATGTCACCTGCAGCCCTGCCACTGCAGGATGGCGTACGGGACATCTCAGCGGCGTCGTCGCACACCACGGGGAGTACTCTGACCGCGAGGTACACTTACTCCGCACCCTATACACACACAGCTCCGCACTCTGCACGGCAAAGACACACTCTGAACCTCCCCCCACCTCCTTGGTCTCTACACCCACTGCATCCCAAAACTCCTCCAACTGGCCTTCAACTAACCCCCGATTTTCTTCCCACAGCTCGAGAACCGAACCGCTTGGAGTATTTTGCAGCAATGCGGCAGGAACTTCTACCCGCTGGACCTGAAAGATAAGAGATGCAAGCTCAGGGTGCGCAACATCCCATGCCACCCAGAGCTCCCATCCACGACCGTCTTTTGGGGCAACACAACGTTCCGGGATGATCGCTAAATTGGTTGGCAAAACCTGTTCTGTATGAAAAGACGTCACAACAGAAGGGGAGACACAGCGTGGGTCGGTAAGATTTGCGTAAGAAATAAATGTGGGTACCCTTCCATACGCGCTTTCGACGTCGAAGTCTTGTACAAAAAAGTTTTGAAGTGGGGCGCGCTTCTGGAGTTTTGCATTATCTCGTTTCTCCTCTGCCTGTAAGATACTCCGGCGCGTCACTGTGTATCGTCGATGAGAGGTGAGGAACAACGCAATTTTTGTGTAAGATGGGGTGCGTTCGAAGGATTTGGTGTGCAGGAGGGTGGTGTCTTCTCTTTCTTCAGATTCTTCAAAGAAAATTTGCTTCGCACAAAATGTTCTTGAAAAATTCGCTACTTCGTCGCAAATTGTTATTTCTACTCCAAGAAATAGGATGATGTCGCTGTTTGGGATGAACTGAAAGGAGGGTTTGGGGAGTTCAAATGAAAAGACGTAGTCGAGTAGAGAGGTGTTGAGGGGTACGGCTGGGAGCGGTGGGGTGAGGAAGCAGAAGTCGAGCGGGGTCGCGGTGCAGCTGTCGGAGGTGATCCGCCCGCTGTAGACCGTACCGTGGAAGGGTCGCTCCAGGGTGGCGCTCATACGCCTCTCCACACCAACATCCAGCACCGTTCTATTAAAAAAATCCATCACATTGACCGGGGCCACCTCCTCCTCCCCTTCCCTCCTCCCATACACATCCTGTGTAAACGCATATAGCACTACCTTACAACGATACAAAAACTCTTTTTGAACCGGAGGGTACACCCCTGCTTCCTCCTCTCCACAGATCGAGCTTTCCCAGTGAAGAACGGTTTTGAATTGCGTTTTTTTGTTTAAATGTTGAGCAGAGAATGAACCAAATAAACGGATTTTTGGAAGTTCCACCTCCAATGGGGTTGATAAGGTGATAGAATTAAGGCAATGAGGTGATTCTGTGATATTCAACACCTGGATGATTTGAGGTGTATTGCTCTGCATTTCGTCAATGTCGAGCACCAGAACGGCCTCCCCTACGTCCGACTCAACGAAACGAAACGCCCGCATCGTCGCCGCCCTCCCCAGATAGCACAACTCCCCGACCACCTCCCCCTGCACCTGACTGTAAAACACATTGTCCGGCAGCACCCTGAACGCCAAATATGAGACCCCCGCTGCTGGGACACCCCCTTCCCTTGCTTCATGAAGCGCTCTGGCAGACGAAAACAGACGCTCCGCATGCACAATTTTTAGAATCTGCGGCTCTCTCACTAATAGAGGCTCCAAAGGGATGGGCGTAACCCCTTCTGGTGCGGTCATTGCGAAGAATGTGGTGCTGACATGACGGCCAAGAAGTATAGAAGTGAAGAAGAACTGAGAGGCAATCCGAGAGAGCCCCTCTGGGGGATCGACCTCCTCCTGAACAATGCGAGTATAGTAGGTCGTACTGTGCGCGAGGTTCGGGATGGTGTGGGAAACTGTCCGCGTATTTTGAAATATTTTGGACATATCCTTCTCCCCTTCTGCAGATGTGCACACAGAAAACACATTGTTCTGCCCTTCCGTTGAAAACGTCATATCCAAAGTCAAAGCCGTCGAAAATGCAGAAACCTTGTCAACCAAACACACCCTCTTCGACATCGGAACCGCAAAGACAACTGAGGAGCTGACCGTTGGGTGGATTACCGAAATGACATCCGATTCTATTTGCCCCTTTCCGTCAGAAAAACGCTCAAAAACCTCGACTTTTGCATCCAAAATCACCTTAAAATAGTACCACGGCTGCACAGGGCCTCCCATCTGCTCGACCAACTCTGTATGGTCTAAAGGGAAACATCGTTCTTCTGCGTCGCTGTTTTGACCTAATGTAGACAGCGTTAACTCCTCTCCAGCTTCAGTTCGGACCGACACCGTTAACGTTTTCTCCAATTCAATCCGTGCCGTATGCGATTCGTTGACAGAAAAGGCGGACCGTTCGGTTCGAAGCGGATGTGCTATCTCCCCCTCCCCCTTCTTCTCCCTTTCAATGTGCTCTATGTTTCCGCGAAGAACACCGTCTTTAATAAAAAAGTATGACCGATCGCATATTTTGCAGTTTTTATCAGTAATATCACCCCGCCCTTCTGCCCTCGCAAAAATTTGAGGGAGAACGCTGTTCTTGAAGGATCGCTGCTCTGTGAGCAACGCTCCTAATGGGGTGTCAACCCGGGGTGCGGAAAGAAATGCCGTAGATGCAGCGAAGTGGCTTGCAAATATATTGTCCTCTGCGAAGTCTGGACTGCTGATGCAAATGAGATAGAGGGTGGCTGGGTGCAGACTGCGGAGGAGGAGTGAAGGGGACATCGTATCGAAGATCGTTGAGGTGCCTCTGAGAGGGTCTTCTAGGCGTACATGATACACTTTGCATGCTGCGTCACACCATTGCAACGTTGCGGTAGCGTCCTCGCTGTTTACAATACATGACCGCACATCAATCACACTAAACCCCTTCACCTCCACCCCAACCACAGCGCTAAAACACAATGGGTTCACCACCTCCTCTCCCCCGCCGTACTCTGCTACCCTGGTATACTCCAGATCCTTCCTCCCAAAGGCGACGTTGTCATTCTGTGCAAAAGAATTCGCAACTGCTCCGTTTTCTCCACGCCGAAGGATTTTAGATGGCAACACACTGTCGTTTGTTAAAAACGCAATGTTTACTCCGGATTTCGAATATTCTAGAGTAGGGGTAGAGAGTAAAGGCTGGGTGAGGATTGAGAAGTGGAGTGGGGAGGGGAGGATGTGTGGGGAGGTCATGGAGAAGGTGAGAAGCGAGCCTGGGGGGATGATTCTCTCAGCACGTCCGTTGGTGGCGTCTCGGATGACGGTGCTGGTGGCGAATGAGAGAACCACACTGCCACATGCACCACGTACCATGCGAAGCGACTCCGTACACGACACCCCTTCACACTGCACCGCCACACTGTTCAAAAATTCCTCCAAACACACAGTAGTCTCTTCTGCCCACAACGTTACCTCCACACCCACCCTTCTTGCAGCCAAATCCTCCGCAACTGATATCGTAGACACTGTCGTGACAAACAACGGCAACGATGCGGGTGAATACAATACCACCGCCTTTTTTGCAAACGGAAGTCCTTTGTAACGCTGCAGATCAAACGGAACAGAATGGGTACAGCATTTCTCGAAATGGTTGTATGATTTGAACGCTCGAAGCTGGGTGGTAGCTATCGCAGCGTAATGAGGGTTTGGGGCAAATGCGTTGCGGAATTGATCTTCGCTTTGGTGCAAGGTAAACGTTGTAGAATTCAGATCAAAAAGGCTGGAGGTGCTGGGAGGGGGTCCAGGAGCGCAGATTACCCCAACCAATTCTTGGTCACCACAGTCAGTGCTTGAAACCGTTATTTCGATGCAATGCGCTGCAGTTTGAGGTACCCTCCCTCTCGAGAATTCAGCAACATCTGACAACACAAAACTCCGCCTTTTGATGTGATTATACGCAAAGGCACGTCGAAGAACCCCGCCACCACCTTCATCAGCAAAGAGCACCGCTGTCAGCGTAAACGACGCTGCTCCTGCAGGGGCGCACCATGATACTGTATTGTCCGCTACGTTGTACTCCAAATCCTGCAAAGGGAACACCCGATGTGGGTCCACCTCGACCACAGTCGCCTCAGACACTACCACTGGGTTGAGCACGGTGCGGTCCTCGGTTGTGAGGTGATAGGAGAGGGCTGCGTTTCCTGTACCGTAACTCAAATGGACTTCCTCGCCAAAGGGGAGGAGAAGGTCCTCTGTGTTATACGAAATGTGGAGAGAAAAGGCTTTGTGTGCTGGGTTGGAATGTTTGATGAGCAGATGGTCGGAGAGGCGCAAGGCGTGCTTCCGGTCTGGTGGCGGGGGGAGGGTTTGGACACCCCCAGAGACGGAGTGGATGCAGATGTCGTGCCCCGCACCGCCCTCCCCTTTGATCTCAAAATACAACAACGTTGCAGAGGGAAACCCGGTGAAGCAAGCATTGTGCAGCAAAGTGCTTGCGTCGGTGGGGTCCCTCTCGGAGGTCTGCGTATCCAGCACCTCACCAGAGCAGTTCTTCACCACAACCACAAAGGCAGGAAAGGTGGACACCCACAACAGCGTGAACCCTGTCTCCATCACAGCACCGATCTCCACTTGCCCGACGAGGTGGAGGGTTACTGGGCGAGAATTTGTGGTTTTGTTGAGTGTAAGAGAGGTGGACGCTTGGAGCCAGCATTGTACTGCGGTGGGGTTTGGGTCGGAGTCGATGGTGTTGAGCACCTTGAGCACTTCTGTGGAAGAAGAGGCGACGGTCGCACCACGGTATTCGCAGACAGCTTTTAAAGAGACCTCAGCCTGGCCACCATCCACCTCCGTGACAACCTTGGCTGCTGGGGCCAGATGCAATGCGTACTGTACTGCCCCTCCAGTCAACGTTGTTCGCACAGACACAAAATGTCTCAACACATCCACATCACATTCCCCTAAGGCTCCGAGGACATAGAACTGCAGTGGTACTGCGCTTTGCGGGTCGCCTCCTGCCTTGACTGTGAGAAGCGAGATGAGGTTGAGGAGGAGTTTGGGGTTGGCCAACACTCTCTCCAAAAAGGCGTGCGAGAGAGACGCAGCGGGGCGTGCGAGGGTGCAAACCGGGCCTGCGAGGGTGATGTTCTGCGACGCAGCCTTCTTCGCGTAGAGGGTGATCACGGTAGCCTCGGTGCAGTCTGCTGTCGTACGCCACGAAATCTCCTTTGTTTCCACCTTCGGTTCCCCTACCGAATGTGTTTCCGGTACTACAACCGCAGCGTACCCAACTGAAAAGCACGGTACATCCTTCACACTCATCTGCAAAGTCAAAACCAACCGGTGTCTCACACCGTTTTCAATTTGTGTCACAACACGCCGCTTTGCGTCCTGCACAAAACGACGTGGTTTCCTATTTGCACTGCTTTCCAAAGAAATAACAGAGCGGAACTCTGCAGTGAAGTTGCCGTACTGCATGGATGGTGTTGGGAAGGCGAATGACAGGCGGCTAGAGGGTCCTGCCATGGGAAGGACCTGGATATCGTATTGGGCAGCGCTGATGTGGGGAGGTGTTGCGAAGACCCGGGGCTGTGTCGGTGTCGTGCCTTCTGGTGCGTCACCGTTGCGCACCACCTGCACCTCATACCACGCACCTGCCTCCAGCTGCGTCAACCTGACCCGTGGTGGCACGCCGCTCTCACAACGCACCTCGCCACTCTCAAGGTGCGTCAGGTTCACAACCACTTCACCCCCAGCCTCCACCTCGATGACTGCCTCGCGCTCAGCCAGCGAGGCGATGTGCCATGTGAGGGGTGGTGGTGCTGGTGGTGGTGGTAGTGTCGGCTGTAGTAGCGGTGCTGCGGAGCTAGATTCTGCCATGTGTTCAGGGCAGGTCTCAGACTGTGTGATGTCACCAGGTGGTGGCAACACAGCCGCATTGATTTGCGCATCATGCACTGTAAAGGCAGTGTTGTGTCGGTGATGTGCCCCCAGCAACTCTCCTTCACCATCAGCTCCCTGCACCGAGGTACCCGGTTCGGGTGTGAACCCTATCCCCTGCACAGCGTGGTCGCATGCCTGACCCACAAAGGTGTCTCCTTGGCCTGCCCCAAGCACACCTCCAGAACTGCGGATGCCGTGCACCGACGTCGCCTGGGGTGCCAACCCATCTGCATTGTGCACAGCCCCTGCTGCAAGACCATCGTGCACTGAATGGCGCGTCTGCTCGAACCCCACACGGTCGGTCTGCGCAAAGGCTGCGTTGTGAAGCACAGCACCTCCCCCAAGCACAGCACTTCCACACGCACTTCCATCGGGTGCCTGCCCCACAGCTGCATGTGGTGCGGTGTGTGGGAGGCGGTCGACAGCGTTGCTGCGTTGATGCACAAAGCGGAGCACTTTGCCTGGCGACGACAACGACAGTGACAACGACGATGAGGACGACGATGACTGACACGGAGTCGGGGGCTTCTTCCCTATCGCTGTGGGCGCGCTGTGTTCGCTGCTGCGCACCACGGGGTGCGACGAGGCACGGGTGAGGAGGCGGTGCTGATGCTGATGCTGATGCTGATGCTGATGCTGATGCTGATGCTGATGCTGATGCTGATGCTGATGCTGATGCTGATGCTGATGCTGATGCTGATGCTGATGCTGATGCTGATGCTGATGCTGATGCTGATGCTGATGCTGATGCTGATGCTGATGCTGATGCTGATGCTGATGCTGATGCTGATGCTGATGCTGATGCTGTGCGGGCACAGCATGTGCTGCAGTGGGACTGCGTATTTCGAATGCATGCACGCCTGACCCTGGGGTGGTGGTGCTGCCACCGCGCTGTCTCATTGGCGCCTGCGGGGGGTGCAACGGGTGTGCATTGTGTGTGCTCGTGTCACCACCGACTGGGGTGCATGCGTCGCCACCCATTGTGTGTACATGACCCCATCGACCACTCCCCTCATCCCCCATATGCTGTCATGAAGAGAGATCAGAGCAACGACTGCAATGGTGAATAGTGTAAATAACGTCTTGTCGTGTTTCTGGTATGTGTGTCTGTTATATGGGTGATGTGTAGTTGTGGTGGAGGGGTGTATGCAATGGGGATAATGCTCAAAGGGGGTCCTTCTTTTGGTGTCGAAACTAAAAATGCAAAACTGAAAAGGTTGTTCTTGAACGTCGTAATGAGCAGCTAGCTTTGACAAAGATTCCCGTGCATCACATACACACACATTGGCCCTTGATACGCCTGTGCACATATTCTGACACAACACTGCTCGATCCGGTGACGTTGATGCTGCATTTACATAAGTCACAACCGTCAAGTACTCCTTTCCCAATTTGCGTCACACTCGCCCACCCAGACAAGTCAAGGGTTCTCAAAGCCTTGCAGTTGGAGAGGAAATCGTCTCGTATGTGCGTCACACTGCTCCATCCAGATACGTCAAGAGTTTGCAATGCGGTGCAGTTCTGGAGGAAGCGGACCCCTATTTGCGTCACATTCTTCCACCCAGATAAGTCCAGTGTCGTCAACGAGCTGCATCTAAAGAAGAATTCGGCACAGATGTGGGTCACATTCCTCCACCCAGATACGTCAAGCGTCGTCAACGAGGTGCAGTTGTAGCAGAATCGCGCCCCTATTTGCCTTACACGGCTCCACCCAGATAAGTCAACGGTTCTCAAATCCCTGCAGAAGGAGAGGAAGTAGTGTGGTATGGACGTCACGCTGTTCCACCCAGATAAGTCAACGGTTCGCAATGCGGAGCAGTGCTGGAGGAAACCGTCCCCTAATTGCGTTACAGCATTCCACCCGGATAAGTCCAGTGTCGTCAACGAGGTGCAGTAGAAGAAGTAGTCGTCTATTTGAGTCACAGCCCGCACACCACTGAGATCAAGTTCTTCGAACGTGCGATGTGACAAGAATCCAGAGTGAATCTCAGTGACAACTTCCGCATGCAGAAACAAATGAACCAGCATGGGATCTGTCAGACCTTTGAACCTGTCTGTAGTCAGCATTGTCTCACCCAAGTCACGAAGAGCTGCAATGGCGTCGTACTTCTGCGACTTCGTCTTCGTCAGCACAACTGTGTCCCCAGCACTCAGCTGCGTCGTGTCGTCTCCGTCAGCCAGCACCTTCCCTCCAAAGCTCATGTCAAAGCTGTCTTCGCACAACTCTGCTGCAGACGCCACCTTCTGCCGTATGTCCGCAATTGTATCATCTACACCCACATCGACTGTGTACTTCTCTCCGTCTGAGGTCTCCACACATATTTCCATGGTTTTGTGTCTCTCTGCTTTGTTCAGGTGTTTTCGGTGGTGAGGGAAGAAGAAACAACAAAAAGGTAAGGGATACGTGGAACAAGACACCTTCATCTGTAAAGAGCACCGCTGTCAGCGTAAAGGACGCGAGTGGTACGAACCGTAAGAGAACGACGGTTCCGTGTGCACGACCGTGTGTGGACCACGCAGGGTTCTGATAACGCGCAAGCGTGTTTTCGGCGCCACATACACGGGTCTGGGCCAAAAAACCGGATTTTGTGTTGAAACTCGTGGTTTTTGGTGCAAAACGCCTGTTTTGCCTATAGAATCTTTAAAGAACGCACGGTTTCAAAGGCGTTTCCACGTAAACTCCCGACATGAAAATGGGAATTAAAAACAAATCTCTCAGAGATCTGATTTATTGAAGTTCTCAGAAATGGCCCAATATTTCCAATGCCGAAAAAATCTTACACTTTGGTGACTCTGCGAATGTCGACAATACAAACGCTGTGTACTGTGCGGAAATTGACCAAAAACGAGAACTTGTCCATTTCGGCAAATTGCCCCCGCCACTGGCCGGACGGATTCCGGAAATGAAAATGCCGATGTTTAAAAGCGTCACCAACGATGAAACCTGGGAAAAAAATCAAAAAAAAAAAAAATACCCTTTTTCAAAATTTGGCCGGACAGACCTCAGATTTAGGATATGCCCTGGTTGTTGTTTAAACGTCGTAATGAGAAGCTAACCTCGAGAAATATTCTCGTGGATCACATCAACACACATTCGCGTTTGCTCCTACTGTGCACATATTCTGACAAAACACTGCTCGATCCGGTGACGTTGATGCTGCATTTACGTAAATTACAACCATCCAGTACTCCTTGCCCAATGTGCGTCACACTCGCCCACCCAGACAAGTCAAGGGTTCTCAAATCCCTGCAGTTGTAGAGGAAGTAGTAGGTTATGAACGTCACACTGCTCCACCCAGATAAGTCAGCAGTTTGCAATGCGGTACATCCGGAGAGGAAGTGGTTTGGTATGCGCGTCACACTGCTCCACCCAGATAAATCAAGTGTCGTCAACGAGGTGCAGTCAACAGTTTGCAATGCGGTGCAGCACTGGAGGAACCGGTGCCCTATTTGCGTCACATTGCTCCACCCAGATAAATCAACGGTGTGCAACGAGTAGCAGTTGCAGAGGAAGCTGTCGAGTATGTGGGTCACAGCCGGCACACCACTGAGATCAAGTTCTTCGTAGCTGCAGTCTCTCAAGAATCCAGAGGGAATCTCAGTGACAACTTCCGCATGTAGAAACAAATGAACCAGCATGGGATCTGTCAGACCTTCGAACCTGTCTGTCGTCAGATTTGTCTCACCCAAGTCACGAAGAGCTGCAATGGCGTCTTCCTTCTGCGACTTCGTCTTCGTCAGCACAACTGTGTCCCCAGCACTCAGCTGCGTCGTGTCGTCTCCGTCAGCCAGCACCTTCCCTCCAAAGCTCATGTCAAAGCTGTCTTCGCACAACTCTGCTGCAGACGCCACCTTCTGCCGTATGTCCGCAATTGTATCATCCACACCCACATCGACTGTGTACTTCTCTCCGTCTGAGGTCTCCACACATATTTCCATGGTTTTGTGTCTCTCTGTTTTGTGCAGGTGTTTTCGGTGGTGAGGGAAGAAGAAACAAAAAAGGTAAGGGATACGTGGAACACATATCCTCATTGTCGTAGCTCAAACTCGGAGGTCTTTCTTTCTTGTGCGCAGCTGAGGAGCATCCAAAGATATGCAGCACGACGTACCATGACTGAAACTATTTACTGATAAAGCTACTGGTCTATCGTTAAAGTAAAACTGACTGGCAGTGCCAGTAAAATGACACCAACAGAGTGCAGGCCAATAAGCTAAAAGGAGGGATGTGCGGGTGTGGTGTGCAAGAAACAGCAAACAGTCACAAGGGGAGAGCTCTTTTGTTTTGTTTTTGAAGCTTTGGTGCATCAGCACTGCACTTAAGCAGCGCCTGCATGATACCCCACACCGGCAGGGAAGTGGTTGAAACACACTGCTTTGACACAACATCAAAAAAGGGGTACGGGGGCACACTGTCACAAACAGGAAGATATCAAACGAAACATTGCCAGTGAAAGGCAATAGTATTCCCGCCCCAGCCTTCCGCTCAATATCCTCACTATCGTTTCCCACTCCATTCGGTTTTCTTTACTTTGGGAAGGCTCGTTTTTCCATTTAATGTTACAAAGTAACAATAAAAGGGGGGGGGGGGGGGGTGCAGGCCTCTGGGTAATTTTTCGGCCGATGTTGGCCTTGGGGGGTGGGTGGTACCCCCCCCCCCCCCCCCCCCACCTCTGTACACAGTTATACAGGGGGTGGGCCGAAGAAAAATTTTTCCGACCAATTTTTGCCCACAAAAAATCGAAAAAAAAAAATTTTTTTTTCGATTCTCCTGTGTCTGTGTGTGCTGTGATGGGGTCATTTCGCGCTCAGAAATGAGTATTTTTGACCCAAAATACATGTGTCAGTTTTTACACGATTTTTGAAATTTTCAGTCCAAAACTGACACATGTATTTTGGGTCAAAAATACTCATTTTTGAGCGCGAAATGACCCCATCACAGCACGCACAGACACAGGAGAATCGAAAAAAAAAATTTTTTTTTTCGATTTTTTGTGGGCAAAAATTGGTCGGAAAAATTTTTCTTCGGCCCAGCCCCTGTACAACCGTGTACAGAGGGGGGGGGGGGGGTAGAGGGTCGCATTGGCTAACGTTTTTATGTAATTTTTATTATTTTTTCGCTGGTGGACCATTTCAGTGGTGACCCACACCCTGTGCCACCCCAAAAATGGGTTTCCGGGGGTTTTTGGGGGGTTTTGCGGCAAAAAACGTGAAAAAACGTAAAAAAATGCGTTTTTATTGGTGTTTTCATGATTTTGTACTGTATACAGCCTATGATTGGAGGAATTTGACATATTTGACTAAATAATTCAAACCAAGATCGGTTCGAAGGGTCCAAAAGGGTGCAGCTCGTCGAAATCAGGCCCACAGGACCCCCAGGAGTACGATTTCCACCGGAGAGTGACCCCAAGAGGCCTCTGGCATCCCTAATTTGGCATTTTCTGCCTCCCCCCACAGCCGTGCATTTCGAGCCCCAGCTGAAGCACTTCATCAGGACACGCCATACACACGCCCCTGATCTGCTCCCCATCCACGAACCTCCTCACGAACTCAGCAGCATCCTCAGACGCTTTTTGTGAGGGGGAGGTCGTTTTTTTATTTGTTACGCCTGGCAGGGTAGGAGAAGGTGGGCAGTGAGGGGGGAGGGGTGAGGGGGGTGTTTGAGGCGCATACGCACGGGTTCAGGGGGTCATGTTCAACTCAATATTTCAAACCAAGATCGGTTCGAAGGGTCCAAAAGGGTGCAGCTGGCCGAAATCAGGCCCACAGGACCCCCAGGAGTACGATTTCCACAGGAGAGTGACCCCAAGAGGCCTCTGGCGGCCCTAAATTGGCATTTTTTAGCCCAAAACCGCCCCTGCCCCCCCATCTGGGGGGGAGGGCAATTTTTCACTCCTTTTCCCCATTTCTAGTGCTTCTAAGTCCTCCAAAGGATAAAAAACCGGTTCCATTGGGTCCGCAGACCATTTTTGGGGGGGGTATGTACCCAAATTTGCATCATACCCTACTTTATGTGATGGCCAGGGGAAAAGTCCTGGACTGGACAAGGGGTGGACAAGGGGTGGACAAGCACTTTTTTTGACTCAAAAACTCAAAAAAAATCATTTGTAAGTGGTACAGAAGCCTGTTGGTCGTTGAAATCAGGTCCACAGGACCCCTGGGACCCGATTTGCACCGGAGAGTCACCAAAATAGACCTCTGGTGATCCAAAAAAATCAATTTTTTTGCTAAAAAACCACTTTTGCCCATTTTGGGGTAAAAGTCCATTTTTCACTAATTTTCCCCATTTTGGGTATTTCTGAGCCCACCAAAGTGTAAAAAAATGGTTTCATTGGATCCTCCGAACATTTTTGGGGTGGGTATGTGTCTAGTTTTCCACGGGAAACGAGTATCTATGTCACAAAAAATTTTTATTTCACTTTTTGTGAGGACAATGCGACCCCCTAGGGGGGGGGGTAAAAATACCCCTTGTCCTTTTTCGTCCTCTACGTCTTTTTCGTCTTTTTCGTCCTTTTTCGATCCGGGAAAAAGGACGAAAAAGGACGGTGGTGTAAGGTGTACAGGAAAATCACCAGGAAAATCACCGGTTCACCCGAAAAAAAAAAATCCCCCCAAATAATATTTTCTTGGGAAAAAGTCGAATCCCTTGTATTAGGCGAAATGTTTTGAAAACATGCCACCTATCCACAACCAGCTTCCCGCTCTCCAGAAGTGCGGGGATCTCAGTTTTTGGGAGAGGTTCCCGTTTGTGCAGAAGTGCTCTACGACAGAAGACATCAGGTACATGGAACAAGACTCCGCGAGGATTGTCCACATTCTTCCAATGTTCTGGGCTTTGAAACAGGTGTTCAATACCTGACCTGCACCTGAAGGGGAAGTTGCTGGGCACAAAAAATGCAAGAAGTCCGGAGATGAACGAGAGAAGTACAACCTGGAAACCGGCCGCTGTGTTCTTGCCACCATCTTGTCCCCTACCTGCTACACCCTGATAAATAAGGCAAGGTCCCTCGTGGGGTTTTGGAAAGTGCCTTGAGGCTTTCAATCCAAAGACGCTCATGGATCAGGCAGAAAAAGCAGTGGAGTGTTTTATTACTTTTTGTAAACTTAAAAACGCAGGTGTCAACTATCAGTGGGTTGTGAGACGATTCTTTGTACCAGGAACGTGAGGAGTAACTTAGTCACTGTACATTATTACCAATGTCCCTTTTCGTCCTTTTTTGTCCTTTTTCGTCCTTTTTCGTCCTTTTTCGTCCTTTTTGAAAAATCGTAGAGGACAGGGGGGTTCTTAGGGGGGGGGGGGGGGGGTAGGTGGGGGCAAAACCCCTATTTTTTTGAGGCATTTTGACTTTTTTGGACTTCCGCGCAAAGTACGTACAAACCACCCCTCATACCCACCCAGAAATGGGTCAGAAACACCCTGTGACCCGAAAATCCATGCTAAGGGCGACTCAGAATATGAAAAAATGCAAAAAAATAGTGAAAAAGTGGCCTTTTGACGGTTTTGGCCATGTTGGGTAAAATGGCCATTTTTGGACAAAAAAATCAAAAAAACAGCAAAATTTCGACGTCATGACAGCTGCTTGGGCACAAACCTACCCCAGGGAGGTCCTGTGAGTCCATTCCGACCTGTTTTGGACACTTTAGGTACTTTTTTTGGCCGTTTTTTGGTGTTTTTAGGTCAAAAAATACCCTGGACTTTACCCTGGACGTCCCTGGGCCGCGACTTGCGCCCTGCTTTTGGACCCACTCTGGGCCAAAAAATGGGTGAAAACCCCCGAAAAAGCACTCCGGGAACCCAGATAGTTCCAAATATCCACCAGAAACCCACCCAAACACCTCAAAAACATGCCAGAAAAATATTTTTAAAAACACACTTTTTCAAATAAGTCATTATGGAACCTGCCCAGATGAACTTTTTGAAAAAAGTGTGTTTTTGAAAATATTTTTCTGGCATGTTTTTGAGGTGTTTGGGTGGGTTTCTGGTGGATATTTGGAACTATCTGGGTTCCCGGAGTGCTTTTTCGGGGGTTTTCACCCATTTTTTGGCCCAGAGTGGGTCCAAAAGCAGGGCGCAAGTCGCGGCCCAGGGACGTCCAGGGTAAAGTCCAGGGTATTTTTTGACCTAAAAACACCAAAAAACGGCCAAAAAAAGTACCTAAAGTGTCCAAAACAGGTCGGAATGGACTCACAGGACCTCCCTGGGGTAGGTTTGTGCCCAAGCAGCTGTCATGACGTCGAAATTTTGCTGTTTTTTTGATTTTTTTGTCCAAAAATGGCCATTTTACCCAACATGGCCAAAACCGTCAAAAGGCCACTTTTTCACTATTTTTTTGCATTTTTTCATATTCTGAGTCGCCCTTAGCATGGATTTTCGGGTCACAGGGTGTTTCTGACCCATTTCTGGGTGGGTATGAGGGGTGGTTTGTGGGTACTTTGCGCGGAAGTCCAAAAAAGTCAAAATGCCTCACCCGTCCTGAAGGTTTTGCCCCCACCTAGGGGGGGGGGGGGGGGGACCCACCACCCCTAATCCGTGTTGGCCTGCCTACCCCCCCAGTTAGGCTGAGGCCTGGGGGGGTGGGTCAGGCCAAAATCCGGGAAAAAACTTTTTTCTTGTAACAATGGCGGGAAAAAGTGTTTTTCTGCCTAAGGTTGGGGGGGGGGTCCCGATCGAAACACGACGGACTAGTTATGACCATGACAGGTGATCTTACTAGTAAAATGACAGGTGAAAATTTTTGACAGGTGGTACCTGTCATTTTGACAGGTACCACCTGTCAAAATACAGGCACCAGGTACCCAGGTGCCCAGGTACCCAGGTACCCCCAATGACATAACGAAGTATCGCTTGAAAGTACCGTTCAATAACCTTTCTTGGGTGTGCATGAAGTAGGACACAAGGTATATCAAACGATAAATCAATCAGATAAACGTTACATCATCGGAAAATTGTTGGCACCGCCGCCCTGTCTTCGTATTTATTACGTCGACAGGCCAAACAGCGTTGGGCTCAGAAGAAGCAGTGCAAAACACTGGGGATCAACATGAGAACCAACTCCCAACAACACAGGCTACCAAAGTAGCAGGTGGGGTGTTGCGGGTGTTTGGGGTGAAAGAAAATCGATTTTGGTAAGTTCCAGCAGAAAATTCTTAAGTTTGCACTAGTCGAGAGAGGCTTACCCGCTGCAGTGAAGCAGTGCACCCATTTAAGGATGGAGAAGCGTGACACGCACATACAAGTATGTACGTTACTTCAACAAAGGCTGAATTCTGGTAATTCTACAGGGGGCGGGCCGAATACAAGGGGTGCCCCTTATATTTGGCGTGCCAAATCGGTAAAAATGGGCCAAAATCCCCTCTCCCTCGGGGTGGCTTTTTCAGGAGGCGGGTAAGGACTCGAGGCCGGAACCCTCGTTTTTCGGCGTTTCCGAAATCCGTCCGGCAAGTGGTGGGGTCATTTCGAAAAAATGGACCAATTTTTAGGTGTTTAAATTTTCCCCCATTTTTGGCCCTAACACACAGCTTTACCCGTTTTCACTCGGTTTGTACACATTTTCAGGCCATGTTTGACCTGAAAAGCCAGTTCATACGGGCACCAGACAGTTGTACGGGTGTTAGTGATCCCCGCGAAGCCATCCGCGAACTACGTGTAGGCAGTGAAGCTGCTCAGTACGCACATTCCATTTGCAACCGAAAGAGTGTGCCTTTGTACACCTACTGGTAAAAGACAAGCATCTGCCACTATCTGTGAATTTACCAAAAGCCCCAGCCCCAGGCCACTACATCTCCTCACTAAAGCAGATAGGTCTATTCTCTTGAACTCCCCTCTTCGTATCGTATGAAACGAAAATAGCAAGTGCAGCGAGTGGGTAAGGAAATCGCCCGCCGCAGGCGGGTTTTTTTGAAGTAACACTCAAATTTTGCACCTACTTTCTTCCCAACTGACGATTGACACTGGCGGGCAGAGTCAAAAATGGGTTCCCAGAACAGCAAAAGGGGGTGCCCCTTATATTTAGCGGGCACCCCGCGAAAATTTCCCAAACCCTAGGTGCCCCTTGTATTTGGCATGCCCTTTGTATTTGGCCTGCCCCTTATATTCGGCCCCCCCCCCTGTAAGGGATGTGAATTCAGCCACCACGCAGGTAGTGTTTTAAGGTTCCTCGCTTTGTTCTGCACAGCGGGCTTATGATACAAAGGAGTTGCCCCCGCTCTCTTTCGCGCAAACTTAAGAAAATTCTGAAGTAACTACAACCTGGCGTGCGGGTACAGATGCATTGCTTTGTTCTTTCCTCAAAGTCATGTGTGATCTCTCGGGTCTGTACTAAAGTCGGTGTTTAGATAAGCATCCACTTGACTCGTTCTAACAACCGTTGAAATCTAGAACAAAACAACACACTGCCCCTTCTCACACCAAGCCGCCATGCTTCAAGAGCATGCCCTGGGCAAAAATTACTGTGACAAAAATTGGTTTCTGGGGGAACGCAATATTTTCTTGTGCCTAGTCCTCCGCAAGCAGAGGACAGACTTTCCGGATCCCGAAGTCGAATTTCTTGCACTAGCTATGCTCCCTGGGTTAAATGGCTATAGCAGTGACTGACTAAGAGTTTCATAATAATTGGGTGGTCTCGGTCGCCACCTGATTTTGAAATATTTGCACCAGCTCGTCCGTCGGCACTGCTTCGCTGTCACAATGAAGGGTCGTCGGTTCGGGTACCTGTTAAGAGAAATTGAGGACAAAAGTGACGTTACTAACAAAAAAAAAGAAGTTGAGTCAATGACTTGAAATACAAAACCCTCTCGTGAACAGTGTACCTTGGTACATGACCGGCTGTACCGGGGCGGACACCCAACAAGAGATAGATAGAGGAGCACAAATCTTGGTAGTCGCTAATTTGGGCGGGAAAAAATAGCTTCAATTTACATCCGGAGACGAGACGTACATCCAGAGCGGGACAATGTCGAAAAGGGGGAGCGGGGGTGGTGAAAACCGGGGGTTAAAAACATACCTCGCACTCGGTCCACTCTCCAGGTACGAGAACATCATTGGACGTACAAACCCACCACTGCGTCAGTAAATAGCTATTTCCCTCCCTCCCGCCAGGTTCGAGGGAGCACTTGAGGGAGGACAAAAAATGCCTGGTTCGCGCAGGTAGTTTTCTTACGGGAAAAATCTGGGGGGCCGGGCGGGGCCGTGTTGCTGAGAATAACTCGCACTCTGCCCGGTGTGAACAAGCCCACACCAAAGCAATGGCTGTACAAGTCGATTTTTGCAGGGGTGGGCGGGCACCCGGGCTTTTTCCATTTTTTTGGATCGGGCACCAGGTTTTTTATAAGGATTTCAGGTGATTTTTGGATTTTTCTGAGAACACGCTGCCCCCCTGCCGAAACATGTTCTCGTTTTTCCCTTTTGGGGGGATTTTTGGCCTTTTTCGGGTTTTCCGAGCATCTCCGCAAACTTTTACCCTCACTGTAACGGGGTCATTTTGAAAAAAATGGACAAGTTCTTGGCTGATACACGTTTTGGTCGAGTTACTTAGCGGGGTTAAATTGAACTACGATTCTGGACCCACTGTAACGTGAACCGCCCCCTCGAAATTCAAGAAGGGGTCCCAAACCCGGGCGCGCTACGTGCGGCGCCGCAGGCGAAAAAAAATTAGGGTACATTGTAAAAAATGCAGCGGGATTTTTGATGAAGAATAGTGATTTTGTGCATAAAAGGTAAATACGTCCCGAGCCCGGCGCGCGTAGCGCGCCGGAAGTTCTGGGCCTCCGGCGGAGAAACTAGAATTCCTGGCCTAAAAAGGGTCCGAGCTTTCGCACGGTGGTGGGTGGGGTGGATCTTTATGATATTCAAAGAGATGCAGAAGCTCTGCGGACACCTCCTCACTGAGGTACTCGCGGGATGGTTCTTGGCATGCAAGAGTGCATCAAGGGGTTCGTCGACAACTTGTGAGCGGAGACGTGTCTTCACCAACTTCAATCACGAAAATTCCCGCTCATCTTCGCAAGACGAAACAGGGGGTCAGAAGGCGAGTCGCACAAACTCGCATTATCCCGTACTCCTTCTTCAGTTGCGTCTTCATCTCCTCTCTGCTTGTCCCCGGCTTCGCCGGATCCACCAGGAGCTTCTCCCCACTCCTTGTCATCTCCGAGGTCGGGTTGCAACGGAAGGAAATAGTCGGCAGATGGCTCGGGCGAGGAGGCTGGGAGGAAGATGAAAGAGGTGGGCGGCCCTTCGGGCCCCACCCCACCTCTTCAATTTTTTTATTTGTATTTTTATTTTTTTCCAATGAAGAATTCTTCATCGGATTCTTCAGCGCGGAAAGACTGATTATGGCTTAGTACCGCACTCCCGTGTATTTGGTGCACCCAGATGGTCAAACACCCGATTTTTGCGTTTTTTTTTGCATTTTTTTGCATTTTTTCGCCCAGTATTGAGGACGTGTGGGGGTGAGGACCACCGAGGGCAATTTTGTGAATTTTTTTGGGGTCAAAAATTGACTTGTCTTTCGTAAATCCCACGAAAAATCGGGTGCGCAAAATCGCGTTATAGACCCCCATAGATGCTCAAAAGTGTCAAATTTTGCTTTTAATGGCCTCAAATCGTCGAAATTCGCCCTAAAAGGGGGCAAAAAAAAAATTCGAGAGTCCCTTTCCCTGGGAGGCAATAGCCACCGGCAAAAACACCTGTCATATGACAGGTGGTACCTGTCATTTTGACAGGTACCACCTGTCATTTGACAGGTACCACCTGTCATTTTACAGGTACCACCTGTCATATTACTAGTAATATTCAATTATCACCTGTCATATTTATAACTAGTAACACCACCTGTCATATCACCTGTCATGGCCATAACTAGTCCGTCGTGAATCCGAGGAAAAAATTTTTTTGTTGTAACAATGGCGGGAAAAAAGTGACTTTTTCCCTGTGGTAACAAAAATTTTCTGCTCGCTGCGCTCGAAGAGGTACCGTACCCCTTAATTTTTTTTTGCCTGCGGCGCCATTTTTCTTTTTTGCTCCGCAAAAAAGGGTTTGTTGAGTGACTGTGTGGTGTAAACCAGCATTTTTACACCGTACCCTATTTTTTTCCCGCCTGCGGCGCCATTTATATTTTTCGTAAGTTTAGGGAACGTAAGGTGCAAGATCAAGCTCCGTAATAAGGGATTATATTCCTGGTGTGATGCAGGGGGTACAGACAACCCGCGGGAGAACCACGGGGGAACCACGGAGAGCTGCTAGACGGTGTATGTTTTTTGTTTCCTAACACGTAGTGTATTAAGAAACTAGACAAACAGAAAGCCAACGTTCAGATCTTGTATAACAGTATTTCCCCTTGAATCCTATTTCACCTTGCGCCAAACAGATTTTTACCCCTATTTGGCTGCGTTCAACGAAAAACACTGATATTGGTGCTCCTGATATAAAAATACCAAGTACGCAAAATGGGGTTATCATGAGTACCAGTTATATTTTTATTGTTATCAAGATCATACCAAACAAACTAGAAGGAAAACCACACGAATGAGGGACGGAGAGATTTTGGGACGGGGTTATTTACAGGGTATTATTACGGGGCTACACCCGACTGACCCCTGGTGGCATCTCCTGCCAACTTCATTGCATGTATCAGAATGCTTCTGTGCGTGAGCATGTGTTGACGCATGGTCCACAGCTTCCGACACTCGCACATACTCCCCCCAGTCTCCTGTTTGCTGTCGCACATTCTATCACGTACTCCTCCATGTCCACGGTGGCACGCTGGCGGCCTCACTAAACTCATTTTTTTTTCAAACACCCCTCTACCTGAATCTGTTGCATTTTCGGTTGCAAAATGCAACTTGCCCAAATTGCAAGGGTATTCTGCAAGGGGAAATTCTGTCACAAGGAGAAAATGACCACAAATTTGACTGAGAGAGGTCACCACGGGTTTGGATTGGTTGAAATGTGCCAAAAAAGGCATTTTCACGCGAAAAAAATAAACGGCGAGGGGAAAATACGTGAGTGAAAAAAATGGACTGCGAGTTTGGTTGTTTCAACAGCAAAATGGGGGCTGTCCCCCCCAAAGATGCCCGCTGCCACAAGAAGCTGCATATCTCTGAGATACCTGGTATTTCTGCTTGCACCACTCTTCGAATCTGCGGAACTCTCGACGTAGTTCTCTGAGTGGCAATGGAAGACATGTGCTTCTGGAAGTTCATGCTCTCGACGAAGTGGGTC
The DNA here is from genome assembly GCA_964035575.1 of Rhynchopus sp. YZ270_cl-10. NCBI lineage: Eukaryota > Euglenozoa > Diplonemea > Diplonemida > Diplonemidae > Rhynchopus > Rhynchopus sp. YZ270_cl-10. Next base: position 611,477 of record OZ037915.1, read on the forward strand.
AGGATGCGATGCCACCTGTGCACAACTTCGTACAGCTTCGTGTACCCGCTAAGAGAAGCACCGCGATCGAAGTACGCGATGCAAAAGCGCTCTTGTGTAAAAGTCGAGCCGTGGGAGGATTCCTCGGTCAAGTTGCTGTAATAGCAACTATATAATCCATTACCGCCTTGAAGGCTTTCCCAGTTTGGGTGTTTGTGACACCCGCGTGCAGGTGATGACTAGTGAAAATTTTTGACAGGTGTCACCACCCAGGTACCCAATGACATAACGAAGCATCGCTTGAAAGTACCGTTCAAAATACCTTGCTTGGGTGTGCATGAAGTAGCACACACAAGGTATATCAAACGATAAATCAATCAGATAAAACGTTACATCATTGGAAAATTGTTGGCACCGCCCCCCTGTCTTCGTATTTATTACGTCGACAGGCCAAACAGCACTGTACTGTACTGTACTGTACTGTACTGTACTGTACTGTACTGTACTGTACTGTACTGTACTGTACTGTACTGTACTGTACTGTACTGTACTGTACTGTACTGTACTGTACTGTACTGTACTGTACTGTACTGTACTGTACTGTACTGTACTGTACTGTACTGTACTGTACTGTACTGTACTGTACTGTACTGTACTGTACTGTACTGTACTGTACTGTACTGTACTGTACTGTACTGTACTGTATAAAACGAGAACTTGTCCATTTCGTCAAATTGACCCCACCACTGGCCGGACGGATTCCGGAAATGCAAATGCCGGCTAAAAATTTCATCATCACCCGGTGTATGCCCACTGTAACAATAAATGCCAATTCGGAAAAACAGTTTTTCCGTGTAACAAAGGGGGGGGGGGGGGTAGCAGGCCTCTGGGTAATTTTTCGGCCGATGTTGGCCTTGCACGACGGTGAAGTAACGGGTGTTACAAGTGGAGTTACAAGTGAGTTACATGTAACTTTTGTTACATGTAACTCACTTGTAACTCACTTGTAACCCACCAGTTACAACCTGATTTTGCCTGTAATTCATGTATCCCACTTGTAACTCACTTGTAACTCACTTGTAACGGTTTTTCACTTGTAACGTTACATGTAACTTCACTTGTAATGTACTATACTTCACCGTCGTGTGGGGGGTGGGTGGTACCCCCCCCCCCCGGGGGGGGGGGGTTCCCGGTCGCCGAAAAAGTGGTTTTATTGTTACTTTGTAACATTAAATGGAAAAACGAGCCTTCCCTTTATAAAAACAAACATCGAGCCTGTCGATACTGCGCTGCCCACAACCCTTCTGAGAGACCTTTCCGTGCACCGCATAGTGCTGTCCTTACGTCACTGTTGACCATACTTCTTTGTTCTTACCATTCCCCAATCCTCACCCCATTGCCTTACTTTTCTTGCACAACCCAAACATAAAATACAAAACGAAAACAACTATTTATTGGAGTGATATGAAGTAGCACTTTAATCAACGCGACCGTGGGTTGCTTTCCGATGCATTCTTTAACTGGCCTAGCGAAGCGATGTCAGTTATACGTAAAACTGCGTGAGCGAAGCGAGGGTAGTTTGAGATAAGAAACAAAGTTGCATCAGAAACAAATTGTACGATAATTCCTTTTCTGGAAAATGCAAACTCAAAATGAAAATAGTTGAAACGTGCTGAAACGCAGCCGGTCCTGCTCATACAAAGAGTGCACGTTGAACCCACCAGAAGAGAACGAAACGGTTCACAACCTCGAGAAAGATTCTCGAGCATCACATACACACACATTGGCCCTTGATACGCCTCTGCACATATTCTGACAAAACACTGCTCGATCCGGTGACGTTGATGCTGCATTTACGTAAGTCACAACCGTCAAGTACTCCTTTCCCAATGTGCGTCACACTCGCCCACCCAGATAAGTCAAGTGTTCTCAAAGCCTTGCAGTTGTAGAGGAAGTAGTATGGTATGTGCGTCACGCTGTTCCACCCAGATAAGTCAAGGGTTTGCAACGCGGTGCAGTTGTAGAGGAAGTAGTCCTCTATTTGCGTCACATTCTTCCACCCAGATAAGTCAAGTGTCGTCAACGAGCTGCACAGGGCCGCGAAGCAGTTTCTAATGTGCGTCACACTCGCCCACCCAGACAAGTCAAGTGTTCTCAAAGCCCTGCAGTCGTAGAGGAAGTGCATACGTATGTGCGTCACACTGCTCCACCCAGACAAGTCAACTGTCGTCAACGAGACGCAGTTGTAGAAGAATGCGTTACCGATGTGCGTCACACTGTTCCATCCAGATAAGTCAGCGGTTCTCAATTCGGTGCAGTTCTGGAGGAAGGACGTCCCTATTTGCGTCACACTGCTCCACCCAGATAAATCAACAGTGTGCAACGAGTAGCAGTCCTGGAGGAAGTACGCGAGTATGTGAGTCACAGCTGGCACACCACTGAGATCAAGTTCTTCGAACGTGCCACGTGACAAGAATCCAGAGGGAATCTGAGCGACAACTTCCGCCTGCAGAAACAAATGAAGCAGCATGGGATCTGTCAGACCTTCGAACCTGTCTGTCGTCAGCATTGTCTCACCCAAGTCACGAAGAGCTGCAATGGCGTCGTACTTCTGCGACTTCGTCTTCGTCAGCACAACTGTGTCCCCAGCACTCAGCTGCGTCGTGTCGTCTCCGTCAGCCAGCACCTTCCCTCCAAAGCTCATGTCAAAGCTGTCTTCGCACAACTCTGCTGCAGACGCCACCTTCTGCCGTATGTCCGCAATTGTATCATCCACACCCACATCGACTGTGTACTTCTCTCCGTCTGAGGTCTCCACACATATTTCCATGGTTTTGTGTCTCTCTGTTTTGTGCAGGTGTTTTCGGTGGGGGAAGAAGAAACAGCAACAAGGAAAGGGACGTGGGACAACGACCTTCATCAAAGAGCATGAAGAGAGATCAGAGCAACGACTGCAATGGTGAATAGTGTAAATAACGTCTTGTCGTGTTTCTGGTTTATGGGGTGCTGTGGTGTGTTTGCAAGGGGGGAGAATAATGCTCAAAGGAGGTCGTTTTTTTTGTCGAAAGTAAAAATGCAAAACTGAAAAGGTTGTTGTTTGAACGTCGTAATGACCAGCTGACCTTGGCATAGATTCTCGTGGATCACATACACACACATTCGCGCTTGGTACGCCTGTGCACATATTCTGACAAAACACTGCTCGATCCGGTGACGTTGGTGCGGCATTTACGTAAGTTACAGTCGTAGAGTCCGCGTTCAAGACACCGAACACTCGCCCACCCAGACAAGTCAAGGGTTCTCAAAGCTTTGCAGTCGGAGAGGAAGTAGTTTGGTATGTGCGTCACACTGCCCCACCCAGATAAGTCAAGGGTTCTCAAAGCGATGCAGTTCTGGAGGAAGTAGATTCCTACTTGAATCACATTGGTCCACCCAGACAAGTCAAGTGTTCTCAAAGCCTTGCAGTTGTAGAGGAATTGGTTCGGTATGCGCGTCACATTGGTCCATCCAGACAGGTCAAGGGTTTGCAATCCGTGGCAGTGATGGAGACAGCCGTCCCCTATTTGCGTCACATTCTTCCACCCAGATACGTCAAGTGTCGTCAACGAGCTGCAGCAGTAGAAGAATCGCACCCCTATTTGCATCACATTGCTCCACCCAGATAAGTCAACGGTTGACAAAGCCCAGCAGTCGTAGAGGAAGTCATTTGATATGTGCGTCACGCTACTCCACCCAGATAAGTCAACGGTTCGCAATGCGGTGCAGTTCTGGAGGAAGCCGTCCCCTATTTGCCTCACATTCTTCCACCCAGATAAGTCCAGTGTCGTCAACGAGCTCCGGTTGTAGAAGAATGCGTTATCGATGCGCGTCACATTGGTCCACCCAGACAAGTTAACGGTTCTCAATGCGGTGCAGTCCTGGAGGAAGCCGTCCCCTATTTGCGTCACATTCTTCCACCCAGATACGTCAAGCGTCGTCAACGAGGTGCAGGCACAGACGAATTGCTTACCAATGTGCGTCACACTCGCCCACCCAGACAAGTCAAGGGTTTTCAATGCGGTGTACAACTCGAGGAAGCCGTCCTCTATGTGCGTCACATTGCTCCACCCAGATAAGTCAAGGGTTGACAAAGCCTTGCAGTCGTAGAGGAAGTAATTTGAAAGGTGCGTCAGACTCGCCCACCCAGACAAGTCAAGGGTTCGCAATGCGGTACATCCGTAGAAGAAGCTGTCCCCTATGTGCGTCACATTGTTCCACCCAGATAAATCAAGTGTCGTCAACGAGGTGCAGTTGTAGAAGAATCGCATCCCTATTTGTCTCACGCTGCTCCACCCAGATAAGTCAAGTGTCGTCAACGAGTCGCAGTTGTAGAAGAATTCGATACCGATGTGCGTCGCACTGCTCCACCCAGATAAGTCAACGGTTCTCATTCTGCTGTACTTGAGGAAGCACGCCCCTATTCGCACCACGTTAATCCACCCAGATAAATGAACGGTGTGCAATGACCTGCAGTTGGAGAGGAAGGAGTCGGGTATGTGAGTCACAGCTGGCACACCACTGAGATCAAGTTCTTCGAACGTGCCACGTGACAAGAATCCAGAGGGAATCTCAGTGACAACTTCCGCCTGCAGAAACAAATGAAGCAGCATGGGATCTGTCAGACCTTCGAACCTGTCTGTCGTCAGCATTGTCTCACCCAAGTCACGAAGAGCTGCAATGGCGTCGTCCTTCTGCGACTTCGTCTTCGTCAGCACAACTGTGTCCCCAGCACTCAGCTGCGTCGTGTCGTCTCCGTCAGCCAGCACCTTCCCTCCAAAGCTCATGTCAAAGCTGTCTTCGCACAACTCTGCTGCAGACGCCACCTTCTGCCGTATGTCCGCAATTGTATCATCCACACCCACATCGACTGTGTACTTCTCTCCGTCTGAGGTCTCCACACATATTTCCATGGTTTTGTGTCTCTCTGTTTTGTGCAGGTCTTTTCGGTGAGGGAAGAAGAAACAACAAAAAGGTAAGGGATACGTGGAACACATATCCTCATTGTTGTAGCTCAAATTTGAACCGGACACAGTGGAGCTACCACGACTTAAACTATTTACCGACCCTCCCCCTTGAAATTGTCCCCCCTGGGGGAAAAAGTGAGGGGGGGACAATATCACGTACGGCAAAAAGGGGGGACAATTTCTCGTACTGTAGGGGGGTGGCCGTTTTGGTGTGAAGAAGGGAGAGCAAAGGTTGTCCCCGCGACTCCCTTGAAATTGTCCCCCCCTGCCTTGAAATTGTCCGTCGGGGCAAAATACCGGTTTTTTGGGGGGGGACAATTTCACGGGGGAGGGTCGGTACTGGTAAATCTACTGGTTCAAATTTTACAGTAAACTGACTGGCAGTGCCAGTAAAATGACACCAACAGAGTGCAGACCAATGTGCTAAAAGGAGGGATGTGCGGGTGTGGTGTGCAAGAGACAACAAACAGTTACAAGGGGGGAGGTCTTTTGTTCTGTTTTGAAAGCTTTGGTGCATCATCACTGAACTTTAGCAGCGCCTGCATGATACCCCACACCGGCAGGGAAGTGGTTGAAACACACTGCTTTGACACAACATCAAAAAAGGGGTACGGGGACACACTGTCACAAACAGGAAGATATCAAACGAAACATTGCCAGTGAAAGGCCATAGTATTCCCGCCCCAGCCTTCCGCTCAATATCCTCACACATTACATGTGGGGAAAAAGAAGATTCCAACTAAAACCTGACCAAGATCGAGTCTCTGAGTCTCAGGACAAAGTGACCCCAGCGTAAAGAGCGTGGGCCTCGAAGAAGCAGAAAGCGAGGAAGAAAATGAAGTTATTAATGCAGGCACCTCCGACTGACCCACGTACGATGCCAGCCATCCGGATGAAAGCACAAGTACCCTGCGGCCAACAACAGAAGATGTAAAAAGGAAACCTAATGACTGGCCCGTACCGTAAGAGAACGAGGGCGGTTCACAACCGCTCGACAGCCGGCGGCCCACCTTCCGTTGAAGAGTTGTGAGCTTACAGGTACTGCAGTTCGCTGCACCCAACGATTGGTGCACGATAGTCTACACAAGAGAGCAGAAACCCAAAAACACAAAAACACAAAAAGGGGTGGGCGGGGGGGGTCAACATCTCTCTTGGCGCCCCATGCTGTACCGACAGTTGGGCCTCACCCTTTCTCTTAGGGATATACATGGACGTCCTTACAGGCAGCACACCCGTAACCCAAGGCGTGGCAGAGAGACTCCGCAGAGCGACTCTGGCCTGACCGCTGGCCATTTATGCTCCGGGTGCGAGCACCCATCATAGCATAGGGGGGCCAGCCTGACCCAGCATTAAAATACCCTGCCAGGGTGAACTTGCATAAAAGAGGGCAGGGGCGTTTAGACCCTGAGGACTAGGGGAAGTCCCGCATGCCCCAACAGAAAGACAAAGGCTATGCACTGGTGATAAAGGAGAGGCAGGGTTGCTGAAAAACAAAAAGACCCCGAAGGCACAAAAACGCCCCGCATACCCCTCCTCGCCTCCTGTATTGTAATCTCTCAGGTAGGAGACATCGGTTCGAGCGGTCAACACCTTCATAGAGTTTCTGGAGGAACGGACCCCCGGATGCAATTTAAGGTCCAGCCCAGGACCAAATAAAAGAAAGGTTTATAAGATGACTCCAAGCCTTTGGAAACCTTTTATTGTTTAGTTGTGATCCTATTCACCTTAAAATACTTTGAAGCAAGCAAAAGTGTGAAAATACGGCAGGTCATACGGAGAACAATATCCTAGAATGCAAAGGGGGAAAAAAAGGTCGATAAGATGACCATAAGCCTCTCGCGTAGTCACCTTTTATTCACATTCACATTGTGGTGGAGGGGTGTATGCAATGGGGATAATGCTAAAAGGAGGTCCTTCTTTTGGTGTCGAAAGTAAAAATGCAAAAGTGAAAGTTTTTCTTTGAACGCAGCTAACCTCGAGAAAGATTCTCGTGCATCACATACACACACATTCGCGCTTGGCACGCCTGTGCACATATTCTGACACAACACTGCTCGATCCGGTGACGTTGATGCTGCATTTACGTAAGTTACAATCGTTAAGTACTCCTTGCCCTATGTGCGTCACACTCGCCCACCCAGATAAGTCAAGGGTTCTCAAAGCGCTGCAGTTGTAGAGGAAGTGGTTTGGTATGTGCGTAACATTGCTCCATCCAGATAAGTCAAGGGTTCTCAATGCGGTGCAGTTCTGGAGGAAGCGTTCCCCTACTTGCATCACATTCTTCCACCCAGATAAGTCAAGTGTCGTCAACGAGGTGCAGTTGTAGAAGAATCGCGCCCCTATTTGCCTCACACTGCTCCACCCAGATAAGTCAACGGTTCTCAAATCCCTGCAGAAGGAGAGGAAGCAGTCCTCTATGTGCGTCACATTGTTCCACCCAGATAAGTCAACGGTTCGCAATGAGGGGCACTGGAGGAAGTAGTCCCCTATGTGCGTTACAGCATTCCACCCAGATACGTCCAGTGTCGTCAATGAGGTGCAGCTGTACAAGAAGTAGTCGTCTATTTGAGTCACAGCCCGCACACCACTGAGATCAAGTTCTTCGAACGTGCCACGTGACAAGAATCCAGAGTGAATCTCAGTGACAACTTCCGCCTGCAGAAACAAATGAATCAGCATGGGATCTGTCAGATCTTTAAACCTGTCTGTAGTCAGATTTGTCTCACCCAAGTCACGAAGAGCTGCAATGGCGTCGTCCTTCTGCGACTTCGTCTTCGTCAGCACAACTGTGTCCCCAGCACTCAGCTGCGTCGTGTCGTCTCCGTCAGCCAGCACCTTCCCTCCAAAGCTCATGTCAAAGCTGTCTTCGCACAACTCTGCTGCAGACGCCACCTTCTGCCGTATGTCCGCAATTGTATCATCTACACCCACATCGACTGTGTACTTCTCTCCGTCTGAGGTCTTCACACATATTTCCATGGTTTTGTGTCTCTCTGTTTTGTGCAGGTGTTTTCGGTGAGGGAAAAAGAAACAACAACAAGGTAAGGATACATGGAACACATATCCTCATTGTCGTAGCTCAAATTTGAACCGGACACAGTGGAGCTACCACGACTGAAACTATTTACTGGTAAAGCTACTGGTTCAAATTTTACAGTAAACTGACTGGCAGTGCCAGTAAAATGACACCAACAGAGTGCAGGCCAATGTGCTAAAAGGAGGGATGTGCGGGTGTGGTGTGCAAAAGACAGCAAACAGTTACAAGGGGAGAGGTCTTTTGTTTTGTTTTGAAAGCTTTGGTGCATCAGCACTGCACTTAAGCAGCGCCTGCATGATACCCCACACCGGCAGGGAAGTGGTTGAAACACACTGCTTTGACACAACATCAAAAAAGGGGTACGGGGGCACACTGTCACAGATATCAAACGAAACATTGCCAGTGAAAGGCCATAGTATTCCCGCCCCAGCCTTCCGCTCAATATCCTCACTATCGTTTCCCACTCCATTCGGTTTTCTTTAGGGTAGTGTAACTTTTTCGGTCTGTTACCGTTATTATGGTGTTCGAAAAAACCGGCGGGCGGCGGAGAAAAAAAGTTATGAAGAAAAAAAAGTTTTACCAGGGGAAAAAAAGTTATGAAGAGATTTTCTTACATTTTTCCAGAGTTTTCTTCGTTTTTTTGTGTTTTCTCTTTGTCATGTTGGCTGGGTACCTAGGTTCCTGGACACCGGGTGCCCGGTTCCCAGAACGGCTGGGTACCAGAAAGTTATAGGTACTACAGTGTGTACAGTGTACAGTGTACAGTGTACAGTGTACAGTGTACAGTGTACAGTGTACAGTGTACAGTGTACAGTGTACAGTGTACAGTGTACAGTGTACAGTGTACAGTGTACAGTGTACAGTGTACAGTGTACAGTGTACAGTGTACAGTGTACAGTGTACAGTGTACAGTGTACAGTGTACAGTGTACAGTGTACAGTGTACACAGCGTACAAGAAAACACTTGTGAAGGAAAACGACCTTTCTCTCGAGAAAAAATTGCTTACTCACCAAGTGATCGTGAGGTGCTATGGGTATGGGCCCTGTACAGCCCCACCCACATCTTTCCTATAGAACCTCTTCATAACTTTTTTCCCTAGGTACTTTCTACATAACTTTTTTTTCTTGGTTTTCAAAAAATCCGGCGGGCGGTAACGGTAACAGGCTGAATAAGTTACACTACCCTAAAAGAAGTATTTTCATCATAATATTATGCAATCAATAAATTGATAGTATATGGTGAGGGATCTTCAAAAGAAATAAATTTCTTTTGAATTAAACATAAAAGGCACTCTGTATCCAAAAACAAGGGGGACAAAAATAAATTTTTGTGTTGGGGTGGGTGGGAGTGTTTTTCGCGTAAAAGGTAAGATTAAAAGTAAAAGAAAATGATGTAACACATCGAGTAGCCGTGGTCCATTTGGAATTTACATAGCTACATACAGACTGTACGTAACGCATGTAACAGAGAGGGCGAGGGGTTTTTTAAATATAAAAGAAAAATTCTCTTTATTTAAAAAATAAAAGGCACTCCGTATCCAAAAACAAGGGGGGTAAAAATAAATTTTTGTGTTGGGGGTGGGTGGGAGTGTTTTTCGCTAAAATAGGATTAAAAGTAAAAAGAAAAGAAAAGAAAAGTTTATAAGATGACCCTAAGCCTCTCGTGCTTAGTCACCTTATCACAGCTGCGCTGGCTTCCACAAGTTTGTTGTCAGGGATGATGTCATTTCCCCAACCGGAATTCGTAATTTTGGCACGTAGAAAATGATGTAAAACATCGAGTAGCCGTGGTCCATTTGGAATTTACATAGATACATACAGACTGTACGTAACACATGTAACAGAGAGGGCGAGGGGTTTTTTTAAATATAAAAGAAAAATTCTCTTTATTTAAAAATAAAAGGCACTATGTATCCAAAAACAAGGGGGCAAAAATATATTTATGTGTTGGGGTGGGTGGGAGTGTTTTTCGCGTAAAAGGTAGGATTAAAAGTAAAAAGAAAATGATGTAACACATCGAGTAGCCGTGGTCCATTTGGAATTTACATAGCTACATACAGACTGTACATAACACATGTAACAGAGAGGGCGAGGGGTTTTTTTAAATATAAAAGAAAAATTCTCTTTATTTAAAAAATAAAAGGCACTCTGTATCCAAAAACAAGGGGATGTCTGGGGACAAAAAATAAAGTTTTGTGTTGGGGTGGGTGGGAGTGTTTTTCGCGTAAAAGGTAGGATTAAAAGTAAAAAGAAAATGATGTAACACATCGAGTAGCCGTGGTCCATTTGGAATTTACATAGCTACATACAGACTGTACATAACACATGTAACAGAGAGGGCGAGGGGTTTTTTTAAATATAAAAGAAAAATTCTCTTTATTTAAAAAATAAAAGGCACTCTGTATCCAAAAACAAGGGGATGTCTGGGGACAAAAAATAAAGTTTTGTGTTGGGGTGGGTGGGAGTGTTTTTCGCGTAAAAGGTAGGATTAAAAGTAAAAAGAAAATGATGTAACACATCGAGTAGCCGTGGTCCATTTGGAATTTACATAGATACATACAGACGGGTTACACAAAACGTTTTTTGGGAATTGCAAAGAAGCACACACCTCTTTGGTTATCATGTGGTTCAAAATCAGAAAGACTTTAACTGCTCAGGGCAGGGGTGCATTTCTTCTTGCATTGGAAGAGCAGGCACTTTGTTTGTACAAATCGACAACAACTGTGTCGTCATTCTGTGCAGGTACCAGTTGATATTGAAGAGTCACCTCCTATCTTCCCGAGTGAGCAGCTGAAGACCACCGAACAATTGAAGTTCATATTCTTTCCACATCAAAGAAGAGAAAGCACAACAAATTGTCAATTGAAGAAAAATACATGAAAAAATGTTACTTCGGGGGCCGGGGGTCAAATACTCCGTGGGTGCTGCAAGGCCGGGTGGTCAGTTAATTCCCGCCGAATAATTCCCGCCAAAATAAATTATGTGTTTACTTTATTAGCTCCCCCCCCAGTAACTTGATACTTTCAGTGTTGTGCCATCGAGCTTCACAAGAACATAAGCAAAGCGATATGCACTGCAACATTGAAAAATAAGACATGCACAATAACAATAACAACAATAACAACAAACCGGGGAAAACAAATCTTGAAAAGTTGAAAGACACATGTGGTGCTATAAAATGGAATCGTCGTAGCAAAACGAGAAAGTAGCATCATACATGTTGGGGCACATCAGAGGTTGCGTGTCGGGTTGCACCGGCACACCACTAGCAACCTCCCGCAGTTGACCCGAGTCGCACTGCTCACGATGCGATTGAAGCGATGGGCAGTAGAGAGATGTCTTGAAAGACGGGTCCACTTCGAAGAAGGCACCCGGCCTTCAAAACCCTGTCCTACTTGAATGATGCTAAAAAAAAAAACACACTAAAAAGCTATTTACAGCTAAATAAATTCACGATAATAATTTACGAAGACGGAGAGGATCTGTACGCTCCATCCCAAAAAAACAGACACACACAGCACAATGCCTCGCACAGCAAAGGAGAAAAAGATGATGGAGGACGGGTAAGAAGCAATGCTAACATCACTGCCGTCAGGTCCTGCCCATGAGAAAGAAACAATAGAAAGAAAAATGATTTGGAGATACACACAGCACCCTTCGGCAGTCGCCGTGGGAATTGTGCACCAACATTACTACACATCTGTGGAACAAGCAGTGTCGCACACATCATTGGCCACAAAGAGGTTGCAGTGGAAATGTGTGGTGGCAAGCGCAAGCCTCTTCCCTGCAGACACAACCTGCCCAAACACCTCAGAGTCAACAATGCTCACAGACACATAGCTGTCCTGTGTCAGGAGTGTGCCGGGCAGCGACACGTTCACAAGGTTCAGGTGGTTGCTGTGGTGGCCGTACCGCAGGCTTGCGAAGGTGTAGTGGAGGTGTGCCCAGGTAAGGTGGTGCCACCAGTACCCGTGCCATCTGTGGTGGTAGCAGTGTGCGTGGATGCTGCTGCTGCACAGCTGCTTCATGTTGAAGAGCACAAAGTCAGGCCCCAGGCTCTCCCCCTCAAACAGCGTGTCACGCAGCGTGTTCTCGTAGCCATGCACATCTTCGTACACAACGTTCACAAACACAAACCCGCCTGCACGCACACGCATGAAGGGCTTCTGTATGGGTATGTCCTCGTAATAGACGTGTCCCCACCACGTGCCGTCCCACCACGACCGCCGCTCCACCTTCTGCTTTACCAGCCACGTGTCCACATCAATTGTGAAGAAGTTGTACACCTGTCCCTCCCCCACCAGCGTCAGGTTGTCAGCGTCATCCACAACTGCCTCCGCAAGCGGCGCAGTCGTGTTCGCCACAACACTGCACGACGTCGTCAGTTCAGGGCGCACACACTCCACAAGCTTCGGCCCCGTGCACAGGTTCGCAGGCAGCATCAGCAGTGAGTCTGAGAACTCAGCAATCTCGTCCACCACGTCCGTGAGGTTCGCCACCGCCCTGCACTGTTCCGTAGCATTCTCGGGTAGTGCCGCGTGCTTTGGACGCGCAGCTGTCGCAGGTCCGAACACAGACCGCCGCAGCACAACGTCGCCCTGTGTCCCCACAGCACCGTTCCCGGCAGCCACATCCACAGTCGACACATCACCTACAGAGAACACCTTGAACCCAGACACGTGCCCCATCACACCCATGCTCTCCTCACCACCACCACCACCACGACGCGGGTGCTCAATGCGGATCGTCTGCCTCCAGCTGTCCGCAGACCCACACCTGTCCTCTGTCGTCCACGTGCGCTCCACCACTGCAAGCCCGTCTGTGCAGCCCGCAGCACCCGCAGCGCTGAAGGCCACCGTGTCGGAAAAGGTCAGGTTGATGCGGTACGACGTCAGGTTCAGTGCCGCCATGTCTGCGTGCGTCGCCACGTCCACAACCGTCGGCACACCGGCCACAGACGGCCCGTAGTCGTTCAGGAACGCCACCGCCACCTCCGCTTCCGGCGTCGAAGCGAACTGCGGTGCAAACACGTCGTGCACGGTGATCACCTGCACACGCTCACGTGTCAGGCTTGCAGGGTAGTCGTCCCCGGCCCCGCAGTCCTGGTAGTGTGGCTGCACCTTCCAGACCCTGTTGATCGTCCACACACCGCACGCCGCCAGCACCGGCGCCTCGTCACGATACCAGATGTGGAACGGTGTTGCGCAGTACGCCTCCCCTGTCGGGTACCCAAGGCCACCCGCCACGTCGTACGCGTCAAGCGTGCTGTTCGTGTACGTCGTTGCATTCGGCGGGAAGGTCGCAAACTCAGGACGCACCTGGTGCACAGCCACAACGTCCGCACCCATGTGTGCCGAGAGAAGCCTGCACCCGTGCGCATCCCACACGTCGCACGCAGGCTCCTCCGCTTGCTGCAGGCCGTCCAGCGCGTCGTACGCACCCGCCGTCGACACAAGCTTCCCTGCATGACACACAGAGGGTGCCTGGTCCACACCTGCCGCGTAGGCGAGCAGCCCCGCCCCAGCATCCCACACCTGTGTCGAGGTCACCGCTGCCGGCGGGTGCTGCAGCATCACCTCCTGTGTGAAGGTCGCCTCGTTCCCGCAGCGGTCACCCGCCGTCCACGTGCGGTGCAGTGTCGCCAGCCCACGCTCCCGGCACGTTCCCTCCACAGCATAGTGCATCCACGGCCGCACCACAGTGTCCTCCGAGGTCAGGTACGTCGGGTGCGACACCCCGATCCCAAGCGCCACCATGTCTGCGTGCGGTGTCTCTGCTGCACGTGGTACAGGGTGTGCCGCACGCCAGTTCTCAAAGAACGGCACAACCACAGCTGCGTCAGGTGTGTGCGTCCACACGGGTGCCTCCAGGTCCTCCACGTGGATGTGCTGCAGGTGCGTCAGCGGCACACACCCGGGTGGCGTTGGCACAACACCGGCAGGCGGCGCCAGCGTCCACACACGCCGCACCGTCCAGTGCCCACAGGTCCCGTCTGCGCTTGCTGTGTCCGCGTAGCTCACCAGCAGTGTTGCGCAGGTACCACTCTGCGCAGCGCCTCCGGTGTTTGCAGGGGTCAGCGCACTCGTTGTGTGCACAGTGACATCCGCCGGTGTGTGTGCGAACTGCGGCACCACCGTCACCAGCTGCGACACAACGCTGCTCCCCACACCCCCGCATGCAGCACGGTGGAAGGCCTGCCACGAGACTGTCTCGTAACGCGACCCGCAGAGGCTTGGCACCAGCGGGTCTGGGTTCGACCTTGGTGCTGTTCCCACAATACGCACCGTCACAGGCCCGCACACATCCACCTTCGAGGTCACATGCGGCTTCGTGTGCACCTGCGTCTCCCCACACCCAAACGTCTGCGGCACGGCAGGGCCCAGCTCAGGCTCAGGGAACACAATCGTGACACGCTGCGTCAACACCACTGCAGGGAGGCTGGGTGTGCACTGCGGCGCTGCCACCATCCACGTGCGCGTCAGTGGGCCCACGACGGGGTCGTCCAGCACGTCCGTGTGCGACAGGTCGTATGTGTACCGCATCCCCTTTGCTGCCTGCGCAGCAGTGTACACAGGCTGCACAGCCGCAAGCAGGTCGGGTGCTGCGAACTGCACAGTCGGCAGCACCCTGTGGTCGTAGAGCAGCGTCACGCTCGGCACCACCACCGCAGGGCTGAACCACGCCACGTCGTTTGCCACAACCACCTCCTGCGTGAAGCGCAGCACTGCCGGTGCACGGCAGTGGCCACCCTCCGTTGCCGACACGGTCAGCACTGCAGACCACGTCCGTGTGTAGCGCCACTCGCACGTCCCCGGCACCAGTGTTGCGGCCGACTCCGCCATTGCCACCCTGTACGCCAGTGTCCTGCGGTACGCACCCACCGCCACGTGTGTGTGTGTTGCCGGTGCTCCCGCCGCCACATCCACAAACGACGCCATCGTGAAGTCGACCCTCTGTGCCGGTGTCGACGCCCACCCTGTTGCGTCCGTGTACGCAGGACCCACAACTACAAACTGCTCCACAGACGCCGTCTGCCCACACGTGTCCGAGACAGTCCACTCCACACACAGGTAGACAGACCCACACGTCGGCTGCCCTGCCACTGCAAGCGCAGGCACCTCGTGCACTGTATGTGTCTTGGTGACAGACCCACACCTTGCAACGTCGTGCGACACCACAAGCTTCGCCTCCGTTGCCGCCACAAAGGATGCAATGGACGCATCCCCACTCAGCTCGTCGGGTGCGCCCGCCGTCAAGACGGTGACTGTGTCGGTGACAGACACCGTCAGCGGCAGTGGTGGCAATTCAGTAACAGCAATCTCCTCCACCTCCGCCGTCGTCTCTGTGAGGATCGTGTCGATGGTGGCCACAAGTGTTGGGTTACCCGGGGGGATGCTGTCCTTCAGGTCCTGCAGCACTGCCTTCCCCTTGTGCACAACCTCCCACATCTTGTCCGCAATGAGCGACTCTGCCTCCGTTATGGTGCGCTCCATGTCTGCCCAGTTGTGCAGGTCGAACACGCCACCCACGTGTACCAGCTGGTCTGCGAGGCGCCCCTGGTCGGTCAGCACGCGCACTGTCGCCTGGATTCCAAGGTTCTCCGCCGGGCCAAACGTGTTGACTGCAGCCGCCACCTCTGCGTCGCGGGAGCTGGACGAAGTAGACGTATGGTGCATCCCTGTTGAGGCGTACGTCGTCGGCATGCCCTTCGGCGTGAACTGCGCCAGGTCTGGGTTCATGCTCTTGGCAAGGTCCATCAGGCCCCCCGCCTGTGCATGCGCCTGGTTCGTAGAACCCTCCATCTGTGTCTTGTGCTCGGCCATCAGCACTGCTTTGTCGTACATCAGCTTGTAGCGCCTAGCATTGTCCTCCATGCACTCAATCCAGCTCCTTCCTGGGTCGCCGTTCAGCGGCGACTCACGCCCAAATATCCCACTGCCAACAAAATACCAGTCGACATTATGTGTGGTAATTAAGTCAAGCCAGTCATCTTCATTTTTCCCGTTGTGCTGAAACAACTGGCACCCATACACGTAGTCCGTTGTCACACCGTGGCAGTAGTGTGCAGGAAAGAGCGGAACTTCCACCACCGGATTGGAAGAGCGGTGCGGGACCCCCGTGAAGTAGTGGTTCCGCGCGTGGACGTCGGCGTCTATCGACAGCATCGCCTGGTACTCGGGTGTGTGCATCGCACGCTCCAGCTCGATGTAGCTGTTGTGGTGTCGGTGGTCCTTCATCCTTTGGAGGTACGCATGCGGCTCAGTGTCAATGTCAAGCTCCTCTCTGAAGTCGTAGATAATCGAGTGCAATATATTCACCTCTTCTCGGTTGCCACTGCACTCCGCCTTCTGTGCAGGTGTGTCGTACACCTCCTTCTTCCCAAACAGCCCGCCAACGAAGTCCACAACCGCCCCCACCGCTTTCACAATAGCCTTCCCAACAGCTACAACAGCTTTGCCCACAGCCTTCGCCGCCTTGACCAGGTTCTCCAGCAGCACAAATTCGAACGAGAAGCTCAGGCTGAACCCGCCCCCTCGAGAGGCAGTGGCAGTGCACCCGACGTTCATCACAGGTGTCTTCACTTTCGCTGTGAACGCAATCTTCTCATCACTCACCAACACCGACACCGACAAACGCGCGAAGTACATAAACGACACGTCCGCCTTCAGGAACACCTCCCTCTTCTCCAGGTCGCTCGCCACCACCACATCGTTAATGGACACCACCCCCACAGAGAAGTCGCTGATCGCAAGTCTGGCGGACCCTCCCTCAAACGGGATGGACACATCGACACGTGGCTTCACAACGCCAAAGAAGTTCATCTCTGCTACGATATCAATCCCGTGCGCGTCAATCGTCCCATCGACCGCAGCACTGAGCGACAGCACCGGCACGGACAGGCTGCCCTTCAGCTTGAAGCTGGGCGCGTCCGTCACCTCGAACATCGCATCCTTGATCTTGAAGATCCCAAGCAGCGTCACATCCTGCAGCACCGTCTTCAGGTAGAACCTTGACGCGCCCACCTCAATGTCGAGACCAAGCTTCAGGCCAAAGAAGAAGTTGATCTGCCCCCTCAGCCGCAAGCCCTCTGATGCTTGGTAGCGCAGCAGTGCAAAGCAGGCCTCGTTGTGCTGGTCCGGACACACCAGCCCAGGCTGCTCGAGGTACTGGATGCCAAGGTCACGCAGGAGAGACGGCATCGGAATCGACCGCAGTACTGTGATCCAGTCCCCAGCCACGTCCCACATATTCCCCAGCGTCAGCGAGTTGATTTTCAGCTCCACAAGGTTGTTCTGTGGGGCAGACGTGTAGATCTCCAGCCGCCCCTCAGCACGGATGCACCGTGTGCTTGTCGCCACCGCACAGTTGTCCATGGTCCCAAGCTCCAGCTTCCCCGCCAGCTTCACCTCGTCCACACGCCGCGTCCGCAGCTCCACCTTGATGGCCACCAGCACGTCCGCAACATGCAGAATCGGCACCCCAAACAGCTTCGTCAGCTTCCCCTGCATCTCCAGCGACCCACCAAGCAGCACATCCTGTCCACTCATCTCAATCCCAAGCTCCCCGATGATGTACACAATCTGCTTCTGTGCCTGCGGCTTGCTGCAGTCGTGGATGCAGATCATCAGCGGCAGGCGTGCCTTCACCCCCACAGCACCGTCCCTCCAGCCAGCACTGATCTCCAGCCCCGTCCCCTCCTTGCTGCGCATCGCAAAGTTGCTGTCCTCGCTGTCCGCCTCCCACCGCAGCACCCCCAGCACCGACACCTTCTTGTTGTTGTCCAGCGAGCCCTCAAGCGCCAGCGTCGCGTCCCCACCAAACAGCGGCACACTCATCGGTGTCGTCGTCGCCACAGACACCGCCACCCCGCCGTTCTCGACCTGCACAGACACCACCGCACCCGACAAACCAAGGTCACCTAGTCCAGGGAACACATCAGGGAAGGCGTCCCCTGTGATGGCTGCGTACATCCCTGCCAGCGTCATGTGCGCCACGTGCCCAGACACGCCCACGGAGAACGTGGCAGGTGGCGGTGTCGTCGTCTTCGCCAGGGTTGCCTGCAGGTTGCTCAGTGTCGGTGTGTCGGCACCACTGCCACCACGTGCAGGTGTGTACAGTGCACCCACAAGGTCGCGCACCTTGACAGCACCGTCGACGCCGCCTGCCAGCGAGTACCCCTCCTTCGCGTACTCCCCAGAGATCGTCAGCGTCACTGTGTCCGTCACCTTCAGTTCCCCTGCCGCAGTCAGCGACACGCCACCCCCGCCACGTCGCAGCGTCACAGACAGCGCCAGCGTGTCCACAGTCAGCTCCCCAATCCCCACGTTCGCTGTCGTCCCAACAAAGCTGATCTCCTCAGGTGTGATGGTGATGACCAGGTCCACCGCAACCCCCTCCAGCGTCGCAGCACCGTGCACAGTCACCCCCTTCGTGCAGCGTGCGTCCGCCTCGAACGTGCACACAGACAGCTCCAGCGTCGTCAGCGTCAGGTCCGGCATGTCGCTCGGCACTGTGAACACGCTCCCGCCAGTCAGCTCAGCACCAAGCGCCACGATGTCCTCAAGCGTGACGTCGCTGATCCCTGCCTGCAGGAACACACTCCCGGCCTCGTACTCACCCTCAACCCACAGCGACACAGAGGACAGGTCCAGCGCCGCCGACAGCTGCACCACAGCAGGCACACCGCCCCCAAGCGAGAACGCGAGATGCGCCTTCCGCAGCACAATCGTGTCCGTCACCGCAAAGTCTGCCACTGTCGTCGACACACTCAGGCGGCTCTTGTCCATCTGCACGCGCACTGCAACTGTCGCACCGCCCGGTGTGGCTGCCGTCCCCCACAGCTGCACACCCGACGAGCAGGACTGGCCGCTTGCAAAGACGTGTCCGTTAGGTGGGCACACCGACATCCCAAACGACGTAATTGTCATGTTCGGCATCTCAGCAGGGATGCTCAGCCCTGTCGTGCCTGTCTGCGCCTCGAACCAGGCAGCAACGTCCGCCAGTTGCAGGTCGCACGTTGCCTCACCACGCACC
This sequence comes from Rhynchopus sp. YZ270_cl-10, assembly GCA_964035575.1. Lineage (NCBI taxonomy): Eukaryota > Euglenozoa > Diplonemea > Diplonemida > Diplonemidae > Rhynchopus > Rhynchopus sp. YZ270_cl-10. The sequence continues at coordinate 630,530 of OZ037915.1, forward strand.
GCGACGCCGTCTGTGGTGGAGTACGTCCCTGCCAGCTTGATGTTGCACAGATCCAGCGACACCTGCATCTCCGCCGCTGTGAACGGCAGGTCGAACTGCAGCGACGCCTTCGTCACCGTCACGTCGACCCCGAAGGGGTGCACCCAGTTCTCCACCTCGACCCCAAACCTGCCAGCACCTCCATGCACCATGCCGTGCACAGCCACCCACACCGCGTCCTCCTGTGCTGTGCCCCAGCGCAGCCACCCACGTGCGCCGAAGGTGGGGGTCAGGTCTTTTCTCCCGTCCGCCGAGGTGAAGACATTGACACCCACCCACATGCCGTCGATGAACAGGGCCACGTCGCCCACAGAGAAGAGCGCCAGCGGGCTTGGCAACGGCAGTGGTGCACGGAGCCGCAGGTAGGCGTCGAAGTTGAGCCCTGCGAGGCTGTACCACCCCGCCACAGGCGTGTTCACGTCCACTGCGCTCAGGAACTGTGACCCCACATGCGCTGCCAGACCAGGCACAAAGGCAAACGAGTCCGCAAGCCCGACAACAATGCATGACACGAACACCTCGGTCGTGCCATTGGCATCGCGCATCACCAGCAGACGCTGCTCCGAGAACGTCAGCCCAGGCAGAACAGGCAGGAGCGACTCTGTCCCCTGTGCACGGAACACCGCAAAGTAGTGCTCGTCCCCAGGCACCACCAGCGCGTGCATTGTCAGCGCCACGTCCCCCGTCGCCAGCGTCGCCACAGCAGCGCCAGTGTACGCCTCCACCGCAGGCACTGCGAACGTTGCGTCCATGTCCGGGAACAGCAGCGCCATCGTTCCATACTCTGCAGCAAAGTCGGCCCTGGCCACAGCGGACAGCGGCGTCAGCGACTTGAGCCCCAGCGCAGCCTGCAGCGTTGCGTCTGTTGACAGCACAGCAGCGGCAGCACGACCCGTCTCCGTCCTCCGTCGCCGATGCGGAGGAGATGCGGCTCCAGGTGGTGGTGGCGTCAGACCAGGCGTACCTGCTTCGGGACGCTTAGTACCGCGAGGGGTGGATGGATTGGAGTGCTCGGTAATTTCGTGTACGTGCCTGAAATAGTTGTACACATACACATTCAGCATGACAGCGGGGCGCAGCGTTCCCATCAACTCAAACTCATGCTCCGCAACAGTGTGCTGCCCAAGTTTAACCTCGTATCTGAGCTCGGTTGGGGCAAAAAGAATCTTCGTCTCTGTTTTCTTCGTGTCCGTCACCTTCGTAAACAGCCGGCGCGGCAAATTTTCTTGATTCAAAACTTTATTGTATTTGAATGACTTGGAGAGGAGCGTCTCGAAGGTGATCATGTGTGAATTCGTGTGGGCCGTCCCGAGCATGAGGTTCTTCGGGTCGTCAGTCGGCCTGCCAGCAAGGCTGTGTCCCACTCTGTGCAGCCATTCGTATTTCTGCTTAAGCTCCTCCAAGTCTCCTCCTTTGCTGCAATATCCTGCCACTTTTTTGGCGGAGGGGCCCCCCATTGTTATATGGGTGTCGATCCTCTTTGCACCCTTCTTGCCCTCAAGCTTCCTAGTTATACTAGTGATGTGCTCCTCGCGTTCTCTCTCAGATACGACTAGGCTGTTGATCCTAGCTACTGATGTCTTGCATTCAGCCCGGGTGAAGGTAATGTCGTCTGCATCCAGACTGTCGAAGAAGGGTGGGCCTTGGTACTTCGTTGTGATGTCCTTCTTCTGGTAGATGTAAAATTGTGTGCCGGTGAAGACCAGTACCCAGTCGTCCGAGAGGTCTCCCTCTCCGAGGTACTTAATAAGATGCTCCTGATAACCGACGTGCTCTTCAATAATGGTCTTCATTGTGTTCTTAAATTCTTCGCGCTCCTCCCTGCCCATAATGAGGTGGACTCCAATAGTGGCGTCGGATGCAAAGCGTCCAAAGGGGTTGTAGGAGCTACCTCCAGACGAAGAGGCGGGGATGTCCTGTAGGAACGTGTTGAGCATGTTCTTGTAGTCCTTATCAGGGATAGGCAGGTTTTTGGGGGGGTCATCCCAAGAACCACCTTCTTCTTTTATTTGAACGTTGTTGAGATACGGAATATCGAACAGACCATCGGCCGCCCAATACATGACTGGGTACGTTGCACTTGGTGTGGCTTCGTTAAGTATGGTTTTTATGTCTTCTACTGAGACGGGTTTCTCATGTGTCTTCACAAGCGCTGCAAGTGCCTTGAGTGAAATGAAGTACTTCTGAGTCTTGAAGTAAATATCTCTCCGACTGCTGAAGACAGGCGTCATGAAACGGTCAGGGTCGTCAGTCGTGAACATCTTTTCGAAGTCCTGATCTCCCCGAGGTTGAATAGAGAGCCAGACACGGTCCAGCCCCCCTTGCGCCTTTTTCCACTCGGCTTTAATCGTCCGTGGGGTAGCAAACTCCTGTCCAGCTGTGAATGAAAGTTTGATCTCCTCACTGAATGCTTCCCAACGCATGATTTCATGTTTTTTAAAGACTTCTTTAAAGACTACGATGTTGCCTCTGACTTCGTAGTTAGCAGTACTTTGCATTGTTACCTCTAGTTTGTCGCCACCACGAGGATCTTCCACGCTGAAGGTGATCGTCGTCTTCTTTGGAACGTTCGCCCTCGGATCAGAGGAAAACTCGAACATGAACGGATCTTTGATTATCACCGCCTCGCCGTTGCGAAACGTGAGTATGTCAGTCGGGGTAAGCGTTTTTGAGACTATGTTGATTGCAGTCACATATTTTTGCACCTCCCGGTGCTTCAGTAGCACTGCATTTTCCTCGGCAGAGCCTCCCCGCCTGGAAGAAAGTGCAATGCACGAACCGACAGAGTTACGTTCTCGTTCGTAGCAGTAGGTTTTCGGAAGACGTACAAAGGAAGTCTGCTGACCTTTCTCACTCACCTTCTCCACTTTGTGAGAATATGCGCACACGGACTTGCACTCATCCGCACGCCAGTTGCAGCTCTGAACGTCTCCGAAGGTGGCATGCTTTTCCTCGCAAGGGTCCTGCTCTCTGATATTTTTGCATCCGTTGTTCTCCTCATCATCGGCAAAGCGAACATAGCAATTGATTGCCAGCGAAAGGCACGCAAGCAGCGGCAACATGACTGCCGAACACCCCCTTCGTGTGGATTATCACAAAATTAAAAAAGGTGATTTTTTTTGGGCAATTTTGCAATCTGTTTGAGAGAGGTGGCCACCCAAAGGAGGGGTGGGAATGGGAAGTGTGTGGTGGTGTTTGAAAGTAAATGTGGGTAGTTCGCAAGAGCGAAACACGTGATGTGTGTGTGTCTGATACTGATCAGGGGAATTCTTCTGCGCAGAATATAGCCCCATGATGTGTGTGTGTCTGTTGTGCGGAGAGAAGAAAGGTGTTTGAAAGACTTTTTATATTGGCGTTTACTCTTTTGCGTGCTGTTTTTGTCATGCTCGCTTGAGCCAAAAGACATAAAAAGAAAGAAAAATTGAGCATCTCAGATAAAGCATAACATCGGTCGTCTTCACATCACACAGCCTTTGTACTGCAGGCGCCTGAAAAAAACTAAACTACAGCCACATTATGTCATGGGAAGGGTGGGTTGCAAGCTTGCCCCGCAGGCACACGGTGCGCTACTTTTGTTCTTTCACCAGGCTGCATGTTTTTTCTTGGTTTTTCCACCTTCTGACGAATATTCGGAAAAACAAAAGTTTCTACACTTTTATAGGCTTGGGACATCCCCTATATAGGCGCCGGGCGAGTTAAAATAACTCGGCAACTCGCCCAAATTCGCCCAACAACTCGCCCATTTTTTTTTGGGCGAGTTGTTTTTTTTTTTTTGGGGTGGGTTTTATGGCTACAAAAACACAGGTACACAGGTGCCCACATCATGTTTTATCTTGTGCATCCCAGATTGAACGACTCTTTGCCGCTTCACAGCTGGTCTGTGAATGTGCGCTTTGTGTGGTTTTGTGTATCCCAAAGGAAGTCGTCGCCCAAAGCATTTTGACTGAACGTGTGAACGTTGTGAACCTGGAATCGATAGCAGACAGGAAAAGAGGATGGGCAGGCAGCGCCTGCTCGTCTCTGCCTTTGCCAGGTCTGTCTGTTAGAACACCAGGATGTGAGCCAGAAGCGCAGGCTTTGTCCCCATAGAACCCATAAGAAACGTGCGTTTCTAAGGCATTTTACACCAAAACTCGCTACACGAAAATAGGAATTGGATTGAATTGAATTCTAAACACCTCGATTTTCGGCCCAATCTTTCCAACACCGGAAAAATATTACACTTTGGTGCCTTGCGTAAGTCGATTTTTGGTGGACCATGTATGCGCGAAGGGGTGAGGGGACGATAGCGGAAGCAATTTAATTTTGCGAGTCCTAAACACTCTCTGCCGATGAGCACAAATGAACGGAACTCAACGAACCGAACCGATCTGAACGCATCGTAAGCTAGATAAAAGACGTGCGTGGTAACAACACGCAACACTGTGCATAGGTTTTTTTGGTCGCTTTTGACCACAAACGACCTCCTGTGTGGCCATGGTTCTGACACCCTAGAATCGTGTTTCCCAGCCCACATAGCCAGGTGGTGAGAATATAGTGAACATACTAAGGACTCCCAGCCAGAATTGCTGGCTATACACAGTGATCCACTTGCTGGCAGTGGCCAAAGTGGTCGGCCAGCAAGTGTAGATCACTGTGTATAGCCAGCAATTCTGGCTGGGAGTCCTTAGTTTGTTCACTATATTCTCACCACTCAGTAAGTGCAGATTACTGTTTGCAGTAAATTTGGCTGGGATTCCTTACCAAAATCCCACTATGCACTATGTAACCACTGTGTACTCTGAATTCAGGGAGGATGAATGGACCCAAAAAACCACCAAAAAGGTGAAAATCCCGGTTTTACAAAACGCTGTATGTCTTTTATGCGAAAAAGTGGATTTTAAAAGACGATAAAAGACATAAAAGACGTCCTTTAAAAGACATGTTAAAAGACAAGGGGGACCCTTATGGTACAAATGCCTCTCTGGGGCAGAGGCATTTACACTTCAAAGTGTTCTACGAAAGCTGAAAACAGAGAACAATGTCAAAACATAAAAAAAAGCAAGACGTTAAGGCAGATAGCGGGAGGGGTTAACCGATGCTGTGCCCACACACTTCCCATCAGATTGCTGGAGTGAGGGGTGAATGTGTGTGAACACGGTCTATTTCGAGGACGGAGTCATCTCGCCGTCGATACCATAATAATTTGATGAAAAAAGAACTGAAAAGTCTTCAAGAACCGCAACCAGGAAGGCGAAAAGAGTGCAAGCCAAAAGAGCAACAAGCATTTGACTGGGCCCACGTTGAAAACGAGAAAAACTCGAAAGATAAACCTGCCTCACGTCCACACACCAACGGACCGTTGTGGAGGTGACGGTACAACCGTCTGAAAGATGAAGAGCAACTCTGAACAAAAACGCAATAAAACGGAATAAATAGCTGGAAGGTTTGCTGTCCGTCCATTTTCGGGGTTACAGGGAAAAGTGGTAGGGGTACAAAATCCACAAGGGCAAATTGGCCTTTGGTGGACAGGGAAGCCAGGTCGACAAAGATGCAACCCACCCCTGTCCCCTGCAGGACAACGACAGGATTACTTGTCAGAGAACTGATCTCTGGTGGTCAGGGGAAACCCTTGGAGAATATCAAGGGAAAAACAATCAACTGGAGTCTCACATCAGTCAGCACTTTGGTCGGACAGTTCACTTCCCTCCGTGTTGCCAGCTTCGTATGCCTGGTACTGATGGTTCACACGATAGCTGCTCTGCTGCTTGATCCTGCAGTCGATCACACACCCAATGAAGCACAGCACAGTGATCACAAAGGAGATGTACAGTCCTGCCCCGAAGTCATAGCCTTGGTCTTTCAGGCTCTTCTCTGAGTGGCACTCAACACCCCATTTCTCCACTACCAGCAGAATCATGGTTATCCCCATCATCACAGAAATGCACATCGTTAGGTATCTCGACACAGCGGAGATCTTTCGCAGGACCTTCGGGAGTGTCGGCACTGCTGCTGACGCTGCGTGGATGATCATACTGATGCCAGCAAAGATGCAGATGATGATGACCTCTGCACGTCCGTACTGGAACAAGGACCTGGGTCTATCACACAGACCATCCCACAGAGTGCTTGAGGACATTGTCGAATGCTTGCCTTCGGTGATCAATTCTGCAGACACCGTGAAGAAGTTCATTTCGTTTTTGCCCCCAGATTTGACGCCTTGTATAATAGCATAATACTCCCAGGAGCAGAGCGAGCCTGGCAGAACAGCAACCACAATGCCAAAGACCAGGCAGAGCAGGTGCAGAAGTGCAAGGACACCGTTTCCAATTCTGAAGTCCATGATTTAGTGTTTAGATGTGAAGTAGCAAAGGCAATCTGGTGGTGGTGGTGTGGTGAGTTTAGTGCGTGTTCAGTATGAAGTAAAGGACTGCAGAAAGCACGTCCCTGCGGCAGGTGTCTCAAGGCAAATGCGGCGTCATTTCATACTATTTTTTTGCTCCGCAAAAAAATAGAGTTCCCAATGTCTTAGGAATCCCTTTATATTTTGCAGCCAAAAAATGCAACTTGACCAAGCTGCAAAAAGTTGACCATTTTTCCAAAATGACCCCATAACAATCCGGGATCAGCTCGAAAATGCAGAAAACGGCACATTCTGGATGCCGCAAACGCGAAAAAAGCCCCCGCAACAGAACTAGAAAGCGCGCCCGGGCTCGCCAAACCTCTACAAAAACCCCCAAAACCGCAAAATCTCTCTGTTTTCAGAGTTCATACTGTGGGTGTTATAACGTTATACCCACAGTATGAGAGTAAGGTGAGAAACTGGGAAACACTGGAAAAAAGCAAAAAAAAAAGTAACACACTAGGTTCCTGTACAGAACACCCCCCAAAAAAATTCGGGCTAAAATGGAGGGGTGTTGGGAGGGGCTGCTATTTTTTTTTTTTTGAAAATCAGGTGGTTAAAAAGCGCAAAGAAGTTTTTTAAAATTTATTTTGAACCATTCCTTTTTAGGGGAACGGAGCGTGGACGGTCCTGGAAGCTCCAAGAAAAATGGAGTCGGCGGGCTTAATAGGAAGTTGCCTTTCCTAAAAGTGCACACAACTCGCAAAAAGGGGAGGTGTCGTCGGGGTGGGGTGAAAAATCGGAAAATCAATATGCTATGATATGCTATAACACGACTCAGTAGTCGTCACGCCTGCTGTCGCATCAGCGACTCATTGGCGCACGAGTGATCGGAGGTCGTCGGTTAGGTGAGAAACCGAGAAACACTGGAAAAATGCAAAAAAAGGCAAAAAAAAAAATAGAAACTAACTTCAGGTTCTGAATAAAAAGATTTTCGTTTATCGCACCACAAGCTTGTTGTGTTTTTTTTCGCTGAAGTGTGTGTTGTATGAGAGAAAAAATAATGAGAGAGAAAACACAAGCTGGCGGGCACGCACCTTCCGTAGTTTCTATTTCCTATTGTCAAGTACGGGCTTAGTTATTTTTTTTTTTGGTACGCGTCCGGGACCCCCCTCAAATTTTGAGCGCGCGCGCGCAAAAAAAAATAAAATACCAAAAAAAAATAACTTGTTTTGGCCTGCAAAATCAATGTTGTGCCCAAAAAAAAATATTTCGAAAAAAAATATTCGAAAAAAAAAATTGTTGAAATTTTCCAACTTTTTTTTTTATACTTTTCCATGCACACCACACCGGCATATTTTTTTTTATTTTTTATTTTTTATTTTTGGATTTCCAAAAATTTGAGCGCGCGCGGACGCGTACCAAAAAAAAAAAATAACTAAGCCCTACCTTGATTTACAAAAAAAAAAGAACATGCTAGGGTCTTGTACAGAACACCCCAAAAAAATTCGGGATAAAATGGAGGGGTGTTGTGCACGATAGTCGAGACAAGAGAGCAGAAACCCAAAAACACATAAAGGGGGAAAGGGGCGGGGGGGAGTCACAACATCTCTCTCTTGGCGTCCATGTCTGTTACTGACAGTTGGCCTCACCCTTTCGGGGCAGGGACGTTTAGCACCCTGAGGACAAGGGGAAAGTCCCAAAAAGCATACCCAAAAAGAAAGACAAAGGCTATGCACTGGTAGTTTAAAGGAGAGGCAGGGTTGCTGGAAAAAATTGTTTCATATACTAACTATTCTACTGAATAGATGGTATAATAGGGTGCACTAAATGTACCCAAACTTTTTTTTTTTACTTTATGTGGATTGTTTGTTTCTGATAGTGACGTGACTCGTTTTGGAAAAAAAAAAAAAAAAAGACCCTGAAGGCAAAACGCCCCGCATACCCCTCCTCGCCTCCTGTTTTGTTATCTCTCAGGTAGGAGACATCGGTTCGAGCGGTCAACACCTTCATAGAGCTTCTGGAGGAACGGACCCCGGCTGCAATTTACGGTCCAGCCCAGGACCTAAAAAATAAAAGCAAGAGCGAAACTGGCTTGAAAAATAACCATTTATTCAGAGAAAAAAAGGTAGACTTTATTTCACGCAACCTTGGAAGAGTGGTATGTGAGAGTCCACGAAAAGGTTGGTAAGGGTAGTGTAACTTTTTCGGTCTGTTACCGTTATTATGGTGTTCGAAAAAACCGGCGGGCGGCGGAGAAAAAAAGTTATGAAGAAAAAAAAGTTTTACCAGGGGAAAAAAAGTTATGAAGAGATTTTCTTACATTTTTCCAGAGTTTTCTTCACAGTAAAATCCTTATTTTCGTGACGTGTAGCATTTTGTGTTTTCTCTTTGTCATGTTGGCTGGGTACCTAGGTTCCTGGACACCGGGTGCCCGGTTCCCAGAACGGCTGGGTACCAGAAAGTTATAGGTACTACAGTGTGTACAGTGTACAGTGTACAGTGTACAGTGTACAGTGTACAGTGTACAGTGTACAGTGTACAGTGTACAGTGTACAGTGTACAGTGTACAGTGTACAGTGTACAGTGTACAGTGTACAGTGTACAGTGTACAGTGTACAGTGTACAGTGTACAGTGTACAGTGTACAGTGTACAGTGTACACAGCGTACAAGAAAACACTTGTGAAGGAAAACGACCTTTCTCTCGAGAAAAAATTGCTTACTCACCAAGTGATCGTGAGGTGCTATGGGTATGGGCCCTGTACAGCCCCACCCACATCTTTCCTATAGAACCTCTTCATAACTTTTTTCCCTAGGTACTTTCTACATAACTTTTTTTTCTTGGTTTTCAAAAAATCCGGCGGGCGGTAACGGTAACAGGCTGAATAAGTTACACTACCCTTACTTTAAAAAACAAACATCGAGCCTGTCGACACTGCGCTGCCCACAACCCTTCTGAGAGACCTTTCCGTGCACCGCATAGTGCTGTCCTTACGTCACTGTTGCCCATACTTCTATTTTTCTTACATTCCCCAATCCCCAATCCTCACCCATTGCCTTACTTTGCTTGTACAACCCAATCAAAAAATACCAAACAAATATAACTATTTAAAACTGCGCAAGCGAAGCGAGGGCAGTTCGAGATATGAAACAAAGTTGCATGAGAAGCAAATTAAGATAATTCCTTTTCTGGAAAATGCAAACTCAAAATGAAAATAGTAGTTGAAACATGCTAAAACGCAGCCGGTCCTGCTCATAAGAAGAGTGGACGTTGAGTGGTACGCACTGTAAGAGAACGAAACGGTTCACAGCCTCGAGAAAGATTCTCGTGCATCACATACACACACATTGGCCCTTGATACGCCTGTGCACATATTCTGACACAACACTGCTCGATCCGGTGACGTTGATGCTGCATTTACGTAAGTTACAACCATCCAGTACTCCGTGGCCTATGTGCGTCACACTCGCCCACCCAGATAAGTCAAGTGTTCTCAAAGCCTTGCAGTTGAAGAGGAAATGGTCCGCTATGCGCGTCACATTCTTCCACCCAGATAAGTCCAGTGTCGTCAACGAGCTGCACAGGGTCGCGAAGCAGTTTCCAATGTGCGTCACATTGCTCCACCCGGATAAGTCAAGTGTCGTCAACGAGCTGCACTTACTGAAGAAGTGTTCCCCTATGCGCGTCACATTCTTCCACCCAGACAAGTTGACGGTTTGCAATGCGGTGCAGTCGGAGAGGAAGTGGTCCCCTATTTGCGGCACACTACTCCACCCAGATAAGTCAAGTGTGGTCAACGAGATGCAGCCATGGATGAAGTTGTCCCCTATTTGCGCCACACTGCTCCACCCAGCTAAGTCAAGTGTCGTCAACGAGGTGCAGCTAGAGAAGAATATCATGCCTATTTGCGCCGTGCTGTTCCACCCAGATAAGTCAGCGGTTCTCAATTCGGTGCAGTTCTGGAGGAAGCTGTCCCCTATTTGCGTAACATTGCTCCACCCAGCTAAGTCAAGGGTTCTCAACGTGCTGCAGTCCTGGAGGAAGCAGTCTCCTATTCGCATCACATTCTTCCACCCAGATAAATCAACGGTGTGTAATGATCTGCAGTTGGAGAGGAAGTAGTCGAGTATTTGAGTCACAGCCGGCACACCACTGAGATCAAGTTCTTCGAACGTACCACCAGACAAGAATCCAGAGGGAATCTGAGCGACAACTTCCGCCTGCAGAAACAAATGAACCAGCATGGGATCTGTCAGACGTTTGAACCTGTCTGTCGTCAGATTTGTCTCACCCAAGTCACGAAGAGCTGCAATGGCGTCGTCCTTCTGCGACTTCGTCTTCGTCAGCACAACTGTGTCCCCAGCACTCAGCTGCGTCGTGTCGTCTCCGTCAGCCAGCACCTTCCCTCCAAAGCTCATGTCAAAGCTGTCTTCGCACAACTCTGCTGCAGACGCCACCTTCTGCCGTATGTCCGCAATTGTATCATCCACACCCACATCGACTGTGTACTTCTCTCCGTCTGAGGTCTCCACACATATTTCCATGGTTTTGTGTCTCTCTGTTTTGTGCAGGTGTTTTCGGTGGTGGGAGAAGAAACAACAACAAGGTAAGGGATACGTACAACACCTCCGCATTGGCCTCATGCGGGAAGGTGGTTGTGACGCGGGGCACTATGACTTTGTGGATGTACTTCAATCAATCCTTAGCATCCTGACCAGAACCACACAGGGATACACGCCCCTCCCTTCACCTTCATCCCACGACATAACGGAAACAGTACCTACCTGTTGCCCTATCGACACAACAACGCCACTGTGTCACCCCACCCCAGGCACATCCGCAGCAAGCACCCCCCGCAGCTGCGCAGCTGTCGCGATGCTGTTCTCTGCGAGCGTCCTGTCGAGCGCCTCACGCAGGGAGGCCTCCGCGTCCGCAGGGTTGCTGTCGACACACCGCGCTGCTGGGAGCAGATGCTGTGGTGGGGGCGGGAGGAGGGGCGGCTCGGGCAGGGGTACCGCTACGGGCTGCGGCACGGCACCTCCAGACACACCACCACCACCACCACCCCCCTCCAAGGGCGTCCCACCCACAGCCACCACCGGCACCCCCACGCCCCCCACAGGGAACGCAGTGGAGGCTTGCCCCATCGGTGCCCGCACTGCCCGCACCACCCCACCCCTCCGCCCTGAAGAGAGCTCAAGAGAGGAGAGTATCGTGGAGGTCACCCGCAGCCCGCCCCCGACCGCTGTGATCACCGCATCCTTTGGATGGAGGGGGCGCTTCGTGGGGATGGTGTAGGTGTCGTTCGTGCCCTCCTGCACAGCAGCAGGGTTGAGTGGGAGGAGAATAGGGAGCCCTTTGGTGCGTCCGTTGAGAAGCGTGGCTGAGAGGTAGGTCGCTTCTGAGGGGAGGGAGAGCAGGAAGGTGGTGTGCTGTGGTGCGTACAACGCCCCGGTGTGAGGTATGGTGTCGTTCGTTGTGAGGGGGTGGTAGGTGTCTTTTGGGTTGCCTCCAGGCCTCCACTCCACCTGCACCGCCATCTCAGGCACTACAATGCCAAATACCACAACCCCACCACGCTGCACCACGCGAATCGCTTCCACCACAACCCCAACCCGCACACAATACGACCCATCCCCACTTCCCACCACCTTCCCTCCCCACACCGCACCCACCCTTCTCACCGTCCCCCCACCCCCTCGAACCCTCCTTCTCAACGCACAACCTATCAAAGCCTCCTCCTGACCCATCTTCCACTTCCTCCACACCGCAGGGACGTCAGAAGAAGAAGCGAACACATCGTCGACAGATTCGATAAATTGTGTGACAGCGGCTTCTGGGGTGTTCACAGAGCGCGTGAAGGTGCCTCCTTGCAGGGCGGACAACAGCTCGCCCGGAGGCTTGTGGGGCGTAGATTCAGAGAAGACCTCGTGTAGGACCTTTAGTAAGGACATATCCTGGTCGTGGTGGTTCATGTCCAGGAGACGACGTGGTGGAGCAAGCGCAGTGTTCGCGGTGCAGACCAAGAGGTGTGTCACGTTCGCGTCGCAGGGCACGGCAGAGCCGCACAGAGGGCAGGCTCGTGTGGTGCAGCTCGCACTTCGCTCCGGCATTGTGTAGATGTCGCATTCTGTATTAAAAAAAGTTGACTTGAAATACAAAAGTCCTCTCATGTACCGGGAACCATGAAGCACTACATAGCAGCACTGCGCGGTTTACATCTGATATGGGCTACTCCTGCTTCCGCGCATCAGCCAGATGAACGAAAGGATTATTGCAAACACAGGGATATCAATCCCGTGACGTAGGGTCAGGTTGGGGTCCGTTTCGCAGTGAAAAAAGCATTGCTGGGAGGTAGGAGGACAATGGGGTGGGGACAGGGGAACGTGAAGAGGACGGGGGTGTATTAAACGTTTGTACCGAGATAAGGGATGAATGGCAGAAGGGAGGGGGTTTGGGAAGGTAGTGTTTTCACGACTGGTAATCCGCCAGAAAACACCACTAGTTTAGCACTATGTCATTACGACTAGTATTTCCGCTAGTCGTGCCCCTGACGATCCGCCGTGTCATCAAAAGAAAGGGTTATAAGATGAACCTAAGCCCCTCTGTGAGCAAGTCACCTTCAAAACAAAACAAAAAGACTCTTGAAAACATACTAAGGCTGTTGTTTGAACGGCGTAATCACCAGCTGACCTTGACATAGATTCTCGTGCATCACATACACACACATTGGCACTTGATACGCCTGTGCACATATTCTGACACAACACTGCTCGATCCGGTGACGTTGATGCTGCATTTACGTAAGTTACAACCATCAAGTACTCCTTTCCCAATGTGCGTCACACTCGCCCACCCAGATAAGTCAAGGGTTCTCAAAGCCTTGTAGTTGAAGAGGAAGTGCTTTGGTATGTGCGTCACACTGCTCCATCCAGACAAGTCAAGGGTTTGCAATGCGGTGCAGTTCTGGAGGAAGCGTTCCCCTATTTTCCTCACATTCTTCCACCCAGATAAGTCAAGTGTCGTCAACGAGCTGCAGTTGTAGAAGAATGCGTTACCGATGTGCGCCACGCTGCTCCACCCAGATAAATCAGCGGTTCTCAATGCGGTGCAGTAATGGAAGAAGCAGTCCCCTATGTGCGTCACACTGCTCCACCCAGATAAATCAACAGTGTGCAACGAGCTGTGGAAGTCGAGGAAGTAGTCGGGTATGTGAGTCACAGCCCGCACACCACTGAGATCAAGTTCTTCGTAGCTGCGAGCGCTCAAGAATTCAGAGGGAATCTCAGTGACAACTTCCGTCTGCAGAAACAAATGAATCAGCATGGGATCTGTCAGACCTTCGAACCTGTCTATCGTCAGCATTGTCTCGCCCCAGTCACGAAGAGCTGCAATGGCGTCGTCCTTCTGCGACTTCGTCTTCGTCAGCACAATTGTGTCCCCAGCACTCAGCTGCGTCGTGTCGTCTCCGTCAGCCAGCACCTTCCCTCCAAAGCTCATGTCAAAGCTGTCTTCGCACAACTCTGCTGCAGACGCCACCTTCTGCCGTATGTCCGCAATTGTATCATCCACACCCACATCGACTGTGTACTTCTCTCCGTCTGAGGTCTCCACACATATTTCCATGGTTTTGTGTCTCTCTGTTTTGTGCAGGTGTTTTCGGTGAGGGAAGAAGAAACAACAAAAAGGCAAGTGATACGTGGGACACATATCCTCATTGTCGTAGCTCAAATTTGAACCGGACACAGTGGAGCTACCACGACTTAAATTATTTACTGGTAAAGCTACTGGTTCAAATTTTACAGTAAACTGACTGGCAGTGCCAGTAAAATGACATCAACAGAGTGCAGGCCAATGTGCTAAAAGGAGGGATGTGCGGGTGTGGTGTGCAAGAAACAGCAAACAGTTACAAGGGGAGAGGTCTTTTGTTTTGTATTGAAAGCTTTGGTGCATCAGCACTGCACTTAAGCAGCGCCTGCATGATACCCCACACCGGCAGGGAAGTGGTTGAAACACACTGCTTTGACACAACATCAAAAAAGGGGTACGGGGGCACACTGTCACAAACAGGAAGATATCAAACGAAACATTGCCAGTGAAAGGCCATAGTATTCCCGCCCCAGCCTTCCGCTCAATATCCTCACTATCGTTTCCCACTCCCTTCGGTTTTCTTTACTTTAAAAAACAAACATCGAGCCTGTCGATACTGCGCTGCCCACAACCCTTCTGAGAGACCTTTCCGTGCACCGCATAGTGCTGTCCTTACGTCACTGTTGACCATACTTCTTTGTTCTTACCATTCCCCATTCCCCAATCCCCAATCCCCACCCCATTGCCTTACTTTGCTTGCACAACCCAATCAAAAAATACCAAACAAATATAACTATTTAAAACTGCGCAAGCGAAGCGAGGGTAGTTTGAGATATGAAACAACGTTGCATGACAAACAAATTGTATGACAATTCCTTTTCTGGAAAATGCAAACTCAAAATGAAAAGAGTGCTAAAACGCAGCCTGGTCCTGCTCATACAAAGAGTGGACGTTGAGTGGTACGCACTGTAAGAGAACGAGACGGTTCACAGCCTCGAGAAAGAGTCTCGTGGATCACATACACACACATTGGCCCTTGATACCCCTGTGCACATATTCTGACACAACACTGCTCGATCCGGTGACGTTGATGCTGCATTTACGTAAGTTACAACCATCAAATACTCCTTTCCCAATGTGCGTCACACTCGCCCACCCAGATAAGTCAACAGTGTGCAACGAGCTGTGGAAGTCGAGGAAGTAGTCGGGTATGTGAGTCACAGCCCGCACACCACTGAGATCAAGTTCTTCGAACATGCGACCTCTCAAGAATTCAGAGGGAATCTCAGTGACAACTTCCGCCTGCAGAAACAAATGAATCAGCTTGGTATCTGTCAGACCTTTGAACCTGTCTGTCGTCAGCCTTGTCTCACCCAAGTCACGAAGAGCTGCAATGGCGTCGTCCTTCTGCGACTTCGTCTTCGTCAGCACAACTGTGTCCCCAGCACTCAGCTGCGTCGTGTCGTCTCCGTCAGCCAGCACCTTCCCTCCAAAGCTCATGTCAAAGCTGTCTTCGCACAACTCTGCTGCAGACGCCACCTTCTGCCGTATGTCCGCAATTGTATCATCCACACCCACATCGACTGTGTACTTCTCTCCGTCTGAGGTCTCCACACATATTTCCATGTTTTTGTGTCTCTCTGTTTTGTGCAGGTGGTTTGGGTGGTGGGAGAAGAAACAAAAAAGGTAAGGGATACGTACAACACCTCCGCATTGGCCTCATGCGGGAAGGTGGTTGTGACGCGGGGCACTATGACTTTGTGGATGTACTTGGAGATCACAGTGCAGGCTCGTGTGGTGTAGCTCGCACTTCGCTCTGGCATTGTGTGCATATGATGCTTCCCGGGGGGTGTGCGTTTCACAATTTTTCACAAAATGTGACAAGTTTTCACAACACCGCCCGCTGAGACAAAGAACCGCCCCAAAAGCGCAAGAAAGGGAGAGGGTTTGGTTTCACTGTATTTTTATAACTTGGTACTATTTTTTTTGTATTTTTTTTTTTTTTTTAGTTGCCGAAAGATAAGGGTGCTGCGTTTTTGCACCACACAGATCTGTTACTTGTGGATTACCCGGGACCTAGGTCTCAGATAGAGAGGGGGAGGTGGGGGGGGTTGTGAAGAGATTATTGTTGTGACCCACGGTTCTGGAGAACCAAGCGACTCTGCTCTCAATGTGTTTTTTTTTTTTTTTTTTTTTTTTTTTTTTTTTTTTTTTTGACCGAAGCCTTTTTATTTGTAAGACAGACGTAGTTCCGAAAATCACCTACCCAAGGTACGTATTCTCAATATCACCCACAAAAGGATTTTATTTTTTTGGCCTTTTTTTAAAATCTTCCCTTCCCCACACCCCTTTTGTTCACAAGGATACTTTTTGTATTTGGCGGTACTTTTTTTTTCTTCTGTATGATGAAGAAAACAGGTTTTCCCTTACTTTTTATCCCTCCATTACCTGTCTTTGCGTGTATCCACAACCTCCCCATCTTACCATAACAGCATGCAAGATGCAAGATACAGATACGGTTCGCGCAATGAGGAAGAAAGAGGGGGTGGGGGCGGGGGTGAGGGGGGGAAAGGGGAAACTTAATGTACTCTCAAATGCGTGCTTTACCACAAAAAATCGCACGATTTCGAAGAGTACCCTGAGCCTTGCTCAGTCGCCTTGAAAAACAACAATGAAAAAATTATGAAAGAAAAGAAGAAAATAAAAATACTCGTTTTTTACGCACCCAGGGGTCCTAACGCTGTTCTCAAAAAAATTAAAAATGGTAACTTCAAGGTCACTTCTCGTTTTTTGGGGAGGGAAAAAAAAAACTTTCCCCCCTCAGAGGAACAACAAAAGTGAGGTCGAAAAGGTGCAAATTCCTCGGACATACACCGGACGTTGGTTATCGCCGTATCATAGGGACAGAGTACTAGATACGATTTTTTTTTTGTGAGGCAATTTCGCGGTGTCGCAGTCTGATGCCACCGTTATGCTTCTTACCACGAACAACACAACACAGCCATAGGCAGATGTTTTGGCAGATGTTTAGTGGGTGTCAGCCTTCTTATCAGTAACCTCAGTACATTAATAAAAGAAACGGCGGTCATGTCACCCAAAGGTTCCTGGCGAAGCCACGGTACGCAACATTTCTAAAAAATGTTGACATAAAATGGCACTGTCGTTGGTAATTATCGTCAGTTTCCGTAAATTACTTACGTATTTTGCTAAAACGAAAGTTTCTGGCGAAGCCACGGTACGCAACATTTCTAAAAAATGTTGACATAAAATGGCACTGTCGTTGGTAATTATCGTCAGTTTCCGTAAATTACTTACGTATTTTTCTAAAACGAAAGTTTCTGGCGAAGCCACGGTACGCAACATTTCAAAAAAATGCGCTTAAAATTGTGGCAACCTGCAGCCCTGCAGACCCCTGATCTTGGCAAAAAAGAAAAAAAATTCCCGGACCCTCCAACGTGTTCCCGGTGTATGTTAAGCATCCGAGGTCACTTCGTGACACCGGATTTCAAAAAATAAAAATAAAAAGGTCACTTTTTAGGGCACTTTTCGAAGGTCACTTCGAAGTGACCTTCGGATTTCAAAAAAATAAAAAAGGTCACTTCAGAAGTGGTAAAAGTTACCACTCTTAGGACCCCTGTACGCACCTTCCCATCTAAAATAGCCCCGAAAAACCCCCTTTAAAAGAAAAAAAAATACGGACACAGGAAACCAGTATACCCACTGTGCAACTCTGCTATTCACAAACTCACCCCAGGGGGTACGTGGACCCCCATCCCCTAACTCCTCCAAAATTGAAACAATATCGAAACTCTTGGTACTCCCCTTTCCCCGATTTTGTTTTTTTGTTTTTTGTTTTTTTGATAAATTGCTGGAGCAGTGTAGTTGCCTCGGTTGTGTTGCCACAGTTGTGCAATCTCTCCACTGTATTTTTTTTTTTTTTTTTGAAAAGTGTAGACACATCCCTGTGTGAACGCACTTACTTTTTTAATTTTTAATTTTTTCATCTTTTGCGAAACAGTAAACGCTTGACAGCCCCACCCAGAGTCCGTAGACAAAAAAAAGAAAAAAAAATCGTCATTTTTTTGTGAAATCGAAAAGGAAAAAAAATTATTTGAACCATCAAGTGGTTCAGTATCTAGGGGAGTGGGGTGCGGGGTCAAAAAGAGAGAAGTGGGTCCTCTATATTTCTCAGTTTTTGTGTGCTTTTTTTTTTTTCCTTTTGTTTGTTTGTTTTTTTTAGTCAACACATTTTAGTGTTGTTTTGTTTATGAACAGAGGGGATTTTTTTTAAAAAAATTAAGCGGCACAGCTGTGTAGTGCATGCTATCGTATAGGGGTTGTGAGAAGAGTGTGGGGGGATTCTTTTTCATTTTTCTTTGAACACTTGGTTGTATCAGTGTAGACACCCGAGGATGAACTCCACTTTTCTTACCTTTCTTTTATTGACTAAACCCCGGGGGA
Organism: Rhynchopus sp. YZ270_cl-10; assembly: GCA_964035575.1. NCBI lineage: Eukaryota > Euglenozoa > Diplonemea > Diplonemida > Diplonemidae > Rhynchopus > Rhynchopus sp. YZ270_cl-10. The sequence goes on from OZ037915.1 coordinate 648,944, forward strand.
ACAAAACAAACTCGTCCCTGCAAATGAAGAGGGACGTAGACAATGGGTGGGGACAGTGGAACGTGAAGAGGACAGGGGGTGTATTAAACGTTTGTACCGAGATAAGGGATGAATGGCAGAAGGGAGGGGGTTTGGGAAGGTACTGTTTTCACGACTGGTAATCCGCCAGAAAACACCACTAGTTTAGCACTATGTCATTACGACTAGTATTTCCGCTAGTAGTCCCTCTGAGGATCCGCCGTGTCATCAAAAGAAAAGTTTATAAGATGAACCTAAGCCCCTCTGCGAGCAAGTCACCTTCAAAAACAAAACAAAAAGACTCTTGAAAACACAAAGCTGTGTAAGATGTGCACACCTCTTTCACCATGTATCGCTGTGTGTTAACAAAAAAAATATTGATGATCTTAGAGGTGTCGTGCACGCGATTTCCCCTTTTTTGTTTCAGTGTGCACCCACGGTTTTTCGTTGTTATTTTTTTCTTCTGAGACGACTGAAAAGAAAAAGAAAAAAAGATCGGGTCTTTTGTTTGTGCGCTCAAAGCCGGGAAAACAAAAAGGTGAAAAAATGTGTTAAACTGAAGTACGGTTGTTGTGGTTAATTGAGTACTCAAAGAAAACAAGCAAGCTTCTGTTTTTTTTTCAATCCGTTTTGTTTGCCCTGCAGCGCTGCCTCCAATCTTTTTAGAATTGTCAACAAGCTGTTTTATCAAAAAAAAACACGCCTCACGCCTCACTCTATAACCAAGACTACAGCCGTAGAGAACAGAAAAGAAGAAAAAAAAAAAGAAGGGAAAAAAAAACGTTACTTCGCCCTACCCTATTCTGGTTTTTAATAAAAACTGCTTTTCTTTTTACAATATATTGAGGGGGCCTGCCCTTCTCGTTCATTTTTTGTTATCATTATGGCAATCGACCATATCCCCAAAGGGCTACAATACTAACCATGACCGTACACTTCTTTATTCCCTTAGAGTTGCGTCAACATATCACTTCGTTAAACTAGAGTATACTCAATGTCGACAATTTCCCCCCCTTTTTCTTCTTTTTTTTTAATTTTTTTTTCAGAATTTTGCTGTTTTTTCCCCCCCCGAGAACAAAGATACCCTGGAAAACAGCCCCAAAAAAAAACAAAAAAAACAGGAAATTTGTATTCAGATTTTCGGAATTTGTCGGATTTAAAGAAATGCTTTGCTTTTCTTCCTCCACAAGAACCCATCTCTCTCTCTCTCTTTTCCCCATTTTTTTTTTTTTTTTTTTTTAAATATCTCATTTCTTGAACACAACGAGGTTAACGGTCATATTGTCTGTACCGATGCCCTCGCTTTCGATGCTTGGGGAGAGGCAGTGGTCGAGAAGCTCTGTACAGATGGTCTCGAGGGTGTGGGTGGGGAGGCGCGTGCGTACGAAGGACACGACCTCTTCGTCTGTGAGGACGTCCCAGATGCCGTCGCAGGCCTGCAGGAGGAAGTCGTCTGTGGGCAGCAGCGTGAAGGTCTCGATCGAGGGGTTGGCGGTGACGGCCTGCTCCTCCGCTGGGAGCGCGCCTGCCTGCTTGAAGTCGAAGTCACCCACCGCACGCGACACCGCAAGCATGCCCTCAACGCGCGCATCGCTGCTCACACGGCTCCCACTCTTCTTGATGCGTGCAAGCTCTCTGGGGGAATCCGGCTTATGATCATGAGAAAGACGTTCCGCAACCCCTCCACGGGATAGGACAGACTGTTTTGGGGAGGGGAAGGTGGGGTTTGAAAGTGCTTTGGAGGGGAGGGGGGGGGGGGAAGAAGGGAAGCCCAACCACGGTTGTGTGTTTTGAAGTTTTCCTAAAGAGATGAATTTTATAGTTCAATATGAAGGTAGGTATGCGCTAAAAGGTTGAAGGTGAAATAAAACAGCCTGCTCGTTGACAGTGTACCTTGGTATATGATCGGTTTGTGGGTGGGGGGAAAACAGAGGAAAAGTTTATAAGATGAACCCTAAGCCTCTCTGTGCTTAGTCACCTTTGATCACATTCGTTATCGTGCAGCATCAGCTAAAAAAAAACATACCCTAGAATCGCCAGAATTCGCGACGATGAGTGTTGTGTTGTCGAGGATAGCGACGCAGTTGACTGTGCTTCCCGTAGACCCAGAGTGGTCTGTTGAGAGCTCGGCCTGGCAGTTGTCGTCAAGCTGGAGGAAGGTGGCCTTGATGGTGCTCTCTACGAGGGGCGCTGTGAGGGCGGTGCCGGCTGCGGTGGCGGCCGTGAGCTTCTCATCAAAGAGTGTGTGGAGGTGCTGACCTACGTAGTCTGCGACACGCCACCCGCCGTGACCATCGTACACACCAAACAGCGCCACATTCGCATGATGCGGCAGTGCCGCCAGCGCACAGTGCGCGTCCTCGTTGCTGGACCGCCACCCCTGCATCGTGCACGACGCACACGAGAGCCGCGCGTCGCTCACCGTCGCAAGGTGTTTATCAGTAACGGGCTCGACCATGAACGCACCCTTCGTGTCGTACAACACCTCGATAAGGTCTTCAAAGTGCTCCGTCTCCTCCATAGTGCACCATCTGTGAGGGATTTTGGAAGTTTGTTTTTGTCTTTATTTAAAAACTTGGAAAAATCACGTGTCGCAACAGAATATATCCACGCCACGCCCACCCTCCGCCCAACTTACTTCCATTTCGCGGTCTACGTTGAGATGTCCTACTCCCGCTACCGCTCGTCAGTCAACGAAACGGGTATAATTGGAACACAAGGGAGCAACTCCTTGTGCGAAGTAAGTGACTCGGTTTATTTTTTCCACTCTGTTTGTATTTGTATTTCACTGTACTAACTGTTGTAAGTTAAGAGGTAGGTTCCTGCTGTGGGGAAAAAAATGATAGTGTTATGATGACGCCAAGCCTCGTGTGTGATTAGTCCCCTTTTTGATCACATTCGTTATCACACAGCAACGTTGAAATGCCAAAAGCCCCTCTTCGTGTACCTTACCGGGACCAACCATGGTCCTGCAATCTATTTTTCGAGAAAAGTTTATGAAACTCTCTTAGCCAACCACAATCGTTATTCTAGGTCACTAAAAAAAATTTTATGGAGCGATGAAACAACCAAAATTTCAAAAAAAATAAATAAAATTCATACCGATCCATCTTGTAGTTCCACGCCACTTCACTGTAGTCCGAAAGATCGTAGCATATCGCAATACACTCCTCTGGGTGTTCTGCATGGTAGCGTACTGCCTCCGCCTCGCAGAAGGCTTTGCAGTGTTTCGGGAAGAATCGGCGGGCGGGACGGAGACCTGTTACTGAACACTTATGGAACATCTCGTGGAAATCAATGTTCTCTGGCAACTCGGGCATGCACGCCTGCAGCTCCGCCTCAGTGATGCTTTCCGGCTCATTAAAATCGGGCATTCCATTCGGAAACACTGGAACCGCTCCAGGAGGAAAAACCAACTGCCCGCCGTATCCTTCCTCTTTCGCCTCCGGAGACGCAATGGCAGGTGCAGCTACCGGGGAGGGCTCCATGGGTGGAGGTGACGCAGGGGGGGGTGAGATCGGTGGCGGGCTATTCGCCAAATCCCCTTGAGAGGTTGGGGAGTTGTCGCCTCGTGGGATGGACGCTGTGGTGCGGAGTGTTGTGTAGGATCTGGTCCTCGCGGCAACCTTTTTGCAGGTATTTCCCACAGAGCGAAGGCAGACAGTCATATACAACGGATCCTCAGAGAGTTCTGGAATGGAATCGGATGAGTTTTGCGGTGGAAGCGGGCTGTCTTCCACCAACGAATTTGAGGACACATTGCTTACAGTGCATAGATCTGTGTGCTCTGCCTTCAATGTTGCCACAACCAGAGCCACAGTACTCACATACCGGCCTTCCCCATGCAACTCCATCACCCCATCCTTGCCGATCCTCTCCAACACTGTCGCGAGCAGCGCATCATTGTCTAAATCCCCGCACGTAACTCTCACCATTATGCCTCTCAAAACCCTCCCCTTCCAAGGGGGGGGAGAGGGAAAAGAAGAAAAAAAAGGGGAAGGGAAAAGAAAGGGAAGAGAAAGGGGGAAGGGGGGGTGTTGTGTGTGGAGTGAAAACTCGTGTATATGGGGTTCTGTTTGGGTGTGGAGGCAGGGGGTGGGAGGTGGGGCACAGCTGAGAATAAGTCCCCTGGGTCGGTCCAGGTCCAGGCCCAGGTCCAGGTCCCAGTCCGGCTGACAATAAGCGGGTCCCCGAGTCTTCTTCTCATGCTGTAGGGTGGGAGGGGAGGGTGAAATAAAATAAAATTGTGGGAAAAGGTGGCGTTTTTGGCTTCAAATATGCAACAGTAAGGGGTGAAAAAAGAAATACTCCGGGGGTTTTTTCCAGCAAAGAAACATTCGAAAATATGGAAAAGGGGGAAAAAGATGATCAAGATAATATCCAGTCGAAATATGAAGTTTTTTTTTTTTGTCCATCAGCGGTTGTCTCCTCTTTGAAAAAAAATATTTTGTTTTTTTTTTTTTTGCAAATAAAAAATAGGGTACAGCCAGTACACCTTTCCCTAATAATAATAAAAAAAGAGGCTTGTAAGATGAACCTGGAGACAACCGCTGAAGCTGATGGTAAAACTTGACTCTTACAGTCGCCAACTGATCTTGATTACTCGACTAGAAAAAGGGGGGAAGATTATTTTCGTTGAACGCAGCCTGAAGCTGATGGTACAAAAAAACCCCTCTCTCTCTCTGCCATATATTCTTCGCTTTTCTTTTGTTATTTTTTTTAAAATTTCTTTGCTCTCTTTTGCGATGGATCGATTGTAGGGTCAGAATACCCTAGGGTGAGGGTGGGTGAGATAGGATAAAGTAAAGGGGGCACAATGAACGCGGAAGCGGTTCTGTCTTTTGTATCAAAGCAAATTGTCTTTTTTTGCTCTTTTTGAAATCTCCCTTTTTGTGGTTTGCGAAAAAAAAAAAAAAAACATGCTCGCCAAAAAAGGGAAAATGGGGAGACAAAAAAAGGGGGGGAAAGGAAAAAGGAGACAATGAAAAAATATGAGTCTAAGCCTTTGTTGTGCTGAGTCAAAATAAAATCTCAGCAAGGAAGACATCCAGGAAAAAAAGAACGTCACGTTTTTTTTTTTTTTTTGAAGCACGAAAAACGTATCGTCTTTTACTATCAAATAATCAAGAAAAGTGAAAGTTATCGATGGTAGGTATCACTCCGTGACCCACTGTGCGCCAGCCACGGATGAAAGCACAATCAAATAAGGGAGAAGAGAAATGAACCAGAAGAATAAAGCACAGAACAAAAGGACAAGCAGCGAGAAAAGAAATTGTTTCATATACTAACTATTCTACTGAATAGATGGTATAATAGAAGAAAAAAAAAAACGGGGGAGGAAATGTGGTGAACCTAAGCCTCGCTGTACTTAAGTCATTAGAACAGGGAAAAAAATTGTAATGGCACAAACCCCAACGTTATCCACACTCCGCATTTCTTTTTTTTTTGTTTGTTGTATCGAGAAATAAGCCCACCCGAGGTCTTCTGTCTCTTTTGGTCACTTTTTGACACTTTGTGACAAAAAAAAAAAATTGACAAAGTGAAAAATATTTCTTTTATTTAGGCATCCCTGCCACAAAAGGTTGCACAACGTTTGGGGAGTCGGGGTATTTTTTTTTTTTTTCTTGCTATTTTTTTTCTCGCTAAATTGCTGGAAATAGTGAGTTTGCCACCGTCGTGTCAAATATCACCTTTATTTCGTACAACAGGATAGCGATCGACGTTGTTTTTATTATCATTTATTTTCTTTTGAACACAGGGTGCTTTCCAGAGTTACAAAACAGCACGGTCAACTATCCTTTGGATTACAGAGAGAAACAACTCTGTAGGAGGAGCATTGACTGTGGTGGTGATGCTTGACTGAAAAAGATCTCCTTTTTACTTATTTCTCAAAAATGAAAACACTATTGTTTCCATACACCACATTAAAAGCGAGACGAACGGTCTCTGTTTTTCGCGCATTTGTTTCTTTTCTTGTTTTTTGAAAACTTGGAAAAATCACGTGTCGCAACAGAATATATCCACGCCACGCCCACCCTCCGCCCAGCTTACTTCCATTTCGCGGTCTACGTTGAGATGTCCTACTCCCGCTACCGCTCGTCAGTCAACGAAACGGGTATAATTAGAACACAAGGGAGCAAATCCTTGTGCGAAGTAAGTGACTCGGGTTTTTTTTTCATAATTTGTTGGAGTAGTGTTAGCTGCCATCTAGACAGGCCTTCACTGTCCTTTTTTAAAAAAAAGGTGAAGAAGAAAAAAAAAAGAGAAAAACGTTTGTAAGATGACCCCACGACATCGTGCTTGAGGCACCTTAAAAAGTGAAGTGGATAGTGCAAAACGCCTCTGGTACGCAGGGTCACCGACAGTCCGCGGGTTATCGAACCCCCCGGAGTGTTGCAAGCTGGGAGTTGCAACACTCCGGGGGTTCGAAAGGGAAAAAAAAAACAAATACCGACAGAAGAAATGCGTGTCTCTATGACACTCAGTACTTCATGTGGTGTATGGGCTTTGAGACGGTGTGTTGTGTGTGTGTGTTAGATAACAGATTTAAAGTGGGTAAACGCCTGAACGGAGTATAGCCCACTGTGTGTTTGTGTGTGTGTGTGTGTCTTTGTGTTTCTTTTTATTTGATAAATTGGTGTAGTGTAGTTGCCGTCGGTTGTGTTTGCCACAGTTGTACAATCTCCACTTTCCTTTTCTTCTTTTTTGAAGACTTCGCTTGCATTGGGTGCAGACAACCCGAGGATGTGCTCCACGATACAAAAAAAAAAAAAAAATACGCTTTTATCTAATCTTGTGTTGTGTCGACAATCACCTGCTAGTGTAGGATCTGTACTCAAATGTTGCCCGAAGGCTTTTCTTTTACGTTTTAATTTATTGTCAAGAGGAGGGAATGGGATGGGATGGGGTTGCAACGTGAACAGCGTTATTTTCTGTTATTATTCAGAATCGGCAAAAAAAAAAAGTTGACTTGAAATACAAAAATCCCTCTCGTGAACAGTGTACCGTTGGTACAATGATCATCATCAAAACAAAATGGGTGAAGTTGATAGTGCAAAACGCCTCTGGGACGTAGGGCACTGACACTCCGCGGGCTATCGAACAAATCGAAAGAGAAAAAGGATCGGGTCTTTGTTTGTGCACTCGAAGCCGGGCGAAACAAAAAAAAGTGGAAAAAGTATGGAATCAAACAGACAAATCACAAAAAACATGATTTTGTTTTCCGTTTTGTTTGCCCAAACAAAGCGCTGCCTCCAATGCTTTTAGTAATGACAACTAAATCATGTTGGCATTTTAAAAAAAAAGGTGAAGTTATTAATGCAGGCACCTCCGACTGACACACAGCTGGATGAAAGCACAAAACAAAAACAAAAGCGGAACCAGGCCCTCCTTCTCATTTCGAATCACAGGGATGAACTTCATCAGAAAATAACAGCGGGACTTTTTTGAGACATTTTTCCACGCTATTGTTCACTTTGCATTTTTTGAAGGTAGTCATACAAAAAAAAAAATAAAAGGGTAGGAAATATCACAAGTTTTTTTTCTTCTTCTTCTTAAATTATAGTTTCCGACCGCGCGAGGTGCCCACAATTGCACTTTTTTTTTGCCGCGCGGAAACTATGTTAAATGGTGGATGAGCGAACATCTATCACCTTTACTGGCCGCTAGATAGATCCTCAGCCCTCGCAAATGCTTTAGCCACCTATAGTTTCAGTGTTTCCCACGGTGAGATTTTGGGGTGAGAAATCTCACAAAAAAAAAAAAAAAAAAAAAAGTGAGGTGAGAAATCCAGGGATGTTGCTAAACCGCGTAGTGGAATTCCAAAATCCTTGAGAGGTCGTTTTTTTTACGGGAAATTTTACGTGGGGAAGTCGTTTTTTTTCCGGGAAATTTTGAGGAGTCTTTTTTTACGGGAAAATTCTGTAGGGTTGACCCGGGAGGCTGTACCTTCAATTATTTTTTTTTTGCCTGCGGCGCCATTTTTCATTTTTTGCTCCGCAAAAAGGGTTCGTTGAGTGACTGCTCTGTGGTGTAGTGTAAATGGCTATATTTTTACACCGTACCCTAATTTTTTTCGCCTGCGGCGCCATTTTATATTATTTTTTTTTGCTTCGCAAAAAAAATTTAGTTCCGTATGTTCCCGATGGTACTTGTTTTCTGAAGGAAAAGTACAAAGTGAACGTGGGGGCAGTTTGCTTAGTTGCAAACTTTGCTGCATGTTGTGACCCCACCAGTTGACGGACGGAGCACGTCGAACCCAAAGGAGTGAGAAAGAAGGATATGGCCAAAGAAAAAAGTAGCGTACCGTGCGCCTGCGGCGCAAGCTTGCATTACACCCTTCTTATGCCATAGTTTGGCTGTGAAAAAAGTGCAATTTTAAGCGCAATTTTGAAATGTGGCGTACCGTGGCTTCGCCAGAACGCGGTTTTCTCGAAGTTTTCTTGGAAAATGGGGACACTCTCGCACGGGTTTTGGAGGCTGCACCGGTCGTGCACTCCCCGTCTTTGGTTGCTGTTGAACAAGGATTCTCTCTCCTGACTACATCTACGCAAAGAGACGCCACTGCCTTTCTCACAGCACTATTGAGAAGCTGATGGTTCTTCATGAACAGGCACCGAGTTTAACAACGAAAAGATGGGGAATATTCTTGAACACGCTGTTGCCTTGTTTCTCAGCACAAGCGTAACAGGTTCAAGAGAAAACGGAGGTGTTCCTGCTGATGGCGGAGGAGTTGGAAGACTTCGCTCCCCGTATTTGCTTTCGGAATTGAGCTTCTGAGGACCTTTTTCGCGCGCAGCGCGAATTTTTTTTTTTTCCAAAACTGGTGCTTTCGGAAGTCGGTCAACGACCTGTCAATATCAGGGGGTGTGTGTACAGAGTCCCTGTGTCAGCGACCTGTCAATATCGACCCCTCCCGGAGCACCAAAAACGAAAGAAATTGGACGTGGGGTTCTCAAAATTTTCGGGGAAAACGGCATATTTAGCGATAAGTGTGTTCGAAACGTATCATGTGGGCAAAAAAAATTATGATTTTCACCACCAGACATGGACCAGGGTCGAAAAATGTACCTTTTTCCCGTGTAAAAAAACCCGTAAAAAAACCCGAATTCCAAGCCCAAAAAGTGCGATTTTCGTAACTGTTTAGCGTCAGGTCTGGAGAAATCTCACCTGCAGGAAAAAAAAAAAAAAAAAATCATGGTTGAACCACGGGAGTACCATGGGGAACTGGGTTGCTGACCGCACCATCCAGGCTGTACCTCAATATTTTTTTGCCTGCGGCGCCATTTTCCCTTTTTTGCTCCGCAAAAAAGGGTTAGGTGTGTGACTATGTGCTGTAAAAAAGATAGATTTTTACACTGTACCCTAATTTTTTTTCGCCTGCGGCGCCATTTGTTTGATTTTTTTTTGCTCCGCAAAAATCCCTATGTTCCCAATGTCCCTGGTCGGCAGTGCTGAGAAATTTTGGGCACAAAAACAAGCTGACCCCCCAATCTTCCAACGACAGTGACATTTATGTCAACAATTTTTAGAAATGTTGCGTACCGTGGCTTCGCTTGGGTGCCATGCCTGCCATGACTGCCGTTTATTTTGTAAATGTACTGAGGTTACTGATAATTCGTGTACCACGTGTGCCTGGTGCAAATATCAATGAAGTGCCGAACTCCGAGAAATTCTCACATTCCGCCGGAGGCCCCCAACTTGAGCTAAGGTGGGGACCCGGGCGCGCGAAGCGCGCCCGGGCTCGCCACACCTATACAAAAACCCGCAAAACCGCAAAATCTTACCTATTTTCAGAGTTAGGTGAGATGCTGGGAAACACTGTATAGTTTAAAAAAAAAAATGGTTCAGCAGCTGTTGGGATAGAGAGGCGAAAGAGAACCTAACAGAACCATACCTACACCTCTTCTAAAGCTAAGATGAATGCTTCTGCACAACACATTACAAAAAGTATTTCGACATATGCATTGAAAGCCTAGGTGGGATTCAACAAAAAATATGCCCATCTTTCCACAAAAAAAAAAAAAGGAAAATTTTGCAAAATCAATTATCGTTGCAATCTCTTTAAAAGAAACCATACGTCTCGGGAGTGAGCTGATAACCCTCACCTCTTCCTGTTACTGCTTTTTTTTTGTTGTGGTGTCGACAATCACCTATCCGAGGACAGATTCGTGTACACGAAGGTCGCCCGAAGGCTGAAATTTCAAGGGGCTTTTTCTTTCCTTTTACCTATTGATTCACCTCTTACATCCATATCCAGTTTTTGTTTGTGCGTAAAGTGTGCAATACATATTCTGTTGATATTTTTACTACAATCTGCTCCGACTGACTGGCCGTGAAGAGGACACCTCGTTGAGAAAACATTCCGTGACATTCATGCGCACTTCCCGGCCACCTTCCGCCCTGCACAGAGGATGAGGCCTTGCATGCCTATTTTACGCAAGCTCAGACACATCACTGCCTGGCGTCCTACTACCACCGCGAGAGCGCATATCGAGAGCGACCACGACATGATCGGGCGCGTCTCCATGTTCATTGTGCACAGCACATAGGCACCTACTGTGAACACTGCATTAGAGAGATTCATTGCGACGCAATACAGCAGTGGTCTGTTATGCAGGATATGCAGACAGTAACATGCCGACCCCAACTCCACACAGATCGTCACAATCGTACTGATCCTCCCTCCTTGTACACCTTCAATGGTACCAAGACATACCGTCAAAGCCATGACAACCAAATGGTGAAACAACAACAACACATCTGGGGTCTCATAACACAAAAAGAAATCTTTTACCATCAGACCGAACATGCCGCCGTGGATGAGGTGGTCCACGAACTCACGGCGGTTGAGGAATTCATCGGCGCCAGCATGGTGTCCAGGGAAGCATAGCAGAAATGAGAGGTACAACAGCGCTACAGGCGCCCAAAGAAAGGTGATCTTCGCAGACGCATCGTATGCCCAGGGTGGGGCCACCTCTGCGTATCCATCGGGGTGGTACGACCCTTTCCGCACCCAATCCTGCCTCAACAGGATGCAGCCTACAAGCGTTACTATACCCCATCCACAGGCGCTTGCAGTAAACTGCTCGCCAGCGATGGGATCCTGCACCATACTAAGCGACTCATTCACAGCGACGTCATAGACAGTGGAGAAGACCATTTTGGTGCAGAGGGGGTTCTCGAGGGGGGGGAAGAGAGAGAAGGAATGTAGTGAAAGTTGTGTGCTTCTCTGTGGAGGATTGGGGTGTGAGGAAAATGAATGTGGTTCTAATGTTTGTGTGAAAATAATAGGGTGAGACAAATGTGTAGTGTTGTGAGAATGGTTGAAAATTTGACCGGATCTATCCTAGCTTTGGCATATAAATCATCAGAGCAGAGAGTGTTTGTCAGGTTCAGGGTTTGTGAAGTAGGGGGAAAAGAGGGTGTGTGGGATGGAGGGTTCGGTTGTATTGTTTCTGTAACAGTGGGCAGGCACAGTGGCAGCCACATTGTTCGAAAATATAAAAGAGCATGGTTCCCAATACAATAAAGAAGCAGACAGATGGGAGCTGTATCGGTTGCATCATCGGTACAAAGCAATATAAGCACCTCTGAATGAAAATGACTGCAAACACCTCTGTGGGCGCAGACACGGGAAAGGAAAGAATGGGGTAGTTGGCATCTACACCCATATCTTTTTCAACTATAAAAAAGGTTGACTTGAAATACAAAGCACTCTCGTGACAGTGACTGGTTGGACCGTGCAGTCCAACATCCACTGCGAGATTGACATCTGAACAAAACAAGTCTAGAAAGTCATGAAATAAAAGTCCTGTCCATTCCAAAAAGAAGTGAAAAGTTAGCCGAGAATGAAATGAACAGGGAGAGCAAATAAAAGGGAAAAACCAAAACCAGTTGTTTTCAAAATAGGACTCACCATTGCAGAAAGCCAGACAAGACATGGCTGATTACAGCAGAAGAAGTGCAAGTCTCACACCAAAGCAGAGGCTGATGGACAGCCCAGAGATGAATGACATGGCACGGAACGGCTGGATGGCAAAGAGGTAGAAGAAGAAGTGTGCAAACCTGACGACGGCGTAGGCCTTGAGCATCAGGATGTCGTGGTCCTGTGCAAAGCCGGTGAGGCCCAGCATCAATCCCATCAGGAGCAGGAAGGGCTCGTTCTCCAGAATGTTCGACGTGATGCCCTGCAGACGTGTCTGGTCGAACTTCGGTCCAAACGCACCCAGCAGCAGCCTCATCACAGCAAGAAGGGGCCCAGGCATGCTTGTCGAGTCCTCAGCAGTCTTGTACTCCGATGTCATCAGGCGTGTGCGCACGGCAAGCATGTGTGTCACAGCAAGCTTCGCACCAAGGAGCCCGGTCACTCCGGAAAGCACTGTCAGGAAGGCTTCGTTTTGCATCTTGGCTTTGGGGTGGTGTTTGGGTGTTTATCTGTACAGAGGGTGTGGGAGAGGGCTGAGGGAAGAGATCGTAGTCTGGAAAAAACAAAAACGATCGCAACAGACAGTCTTTGTCAGGTTCAGGGTTCGTGAAGTAGGGGAAAAAGGTGTGGGAGGGATGGAGGGTTCGGTTGTATAGTTTCTGTAACAGTGGGCAGCACAGTGGCAGCCACATTGTTCGAAAATATAAAAGAGCATGGTTCCCAATACAATAAAGAAGCAGACAGATGGGAGCTGTATCGGTTGCATCATCGGTACAAGCACACAACCCACCCTCCACAGAAGGAGCAGTGGTGCTCATACCCAATGCAGCAGCTTCCCTCTCAGGCAGCAGTGTTCCCACGAGTGCAAGAGTGGTCCGTTGCTGAATGACAAACAAGGCGATACGCAATAAACGCTTGCTAGAAAGTTGAGAAGAGGAACGTGCCTCTCGAGCACGCACCTCTGAATGAAAATGAGTGCAAACACCTCTGTGGGCGCAGACACGGGAAAGAAAAGAATGGGGTCGTTGGCATCTACACCCATATCTTTTTCAACTATAAAAAAGGTTGACTTGAAATACAAAGCACTCTCGTGACAGTGCACTTTGGTTCATGACTGTCCGTGCAGCCTGGTGGACCATGAAGTCCAACATCCACTGCGAGATTGACATCTGAACAAAACAAGTCTAGAAAGTCATGAAATAAAAGTCCTGTCCATTCCAAAAAGAAGTGAAAAGTTAGCCGAGAATGAAATGAACAGGGAGAGCAAATAAAAGGGAAAAAGCAAAAACCAGTTGTTTTCAAAATAGGACTCACCATTGCAGAAAGCCAGACAAGACATGGCTGATTACAGCAGAAGAAGTGCAAGTCTCACACCAAAGCAGAGGCTGATGGACAGCCCAGAGATGAACGACATGGCACGGAACGGCTGGATGGCAAAGAGGTAGAAGAAGAAGTGTGCAAACCTGACGACGGCGTAGGCCTTGAGCATCAGGATGTCGTGGTCCTGTGCAAAGCCGGTGAGGCCCAGCATCAATCCCATCAGGAGCAGGAAGGGCTCGTTCTCCAGAATGTTCGACGTGATGCCCTGCAGACGTGTCTGGTCAAACTTCGGTCCAAACGCACCCAGCAGCAGCCTCATCACAGCAAGAAGGGGCCCAGGCATGCTTGTCGAGTCCTCAGCAGTCTTGTACTCCGATGTCATCAGGCGTGTGCGCACGGCAAGCATGTGTGTCACAGCAAGCTTCGCACCAAGGAGCCCGGTCACTCCGGCAAGCACTGTCAGGAAGGCTTCGTTTTGCATCTTGGCTTTGGGGTGGTGTTGTGTGTTTATCTGTACAGAGGGTGTGGGAGAGGGCTGAGGATATGTGCTTCATCAGGCACAAGCAAGATTACTTCCGTGGACGGACTGTGCCGCACTAGCAGCGAGGTGAGCAAACCGAGAACCAGAGTACACTCATCGGAAGAGCACAAAAACAACAACGGAACTCTGTCACTCCCTTTCTTGTGAGAGGAGGAGTCCTTACTCAAGAGGGGCACGGCCATGCCCACCGCCGTACTGTAAGGCGATGACCTGGATGAGTGTAACTGGCAGCGCACCACCGCGGCACTGCGCAGATGTGATCTGCTAATTGTTCTGGGCAGCTCTCTTATGGCTGAACCTGTGCGTGGGTTTCCTGAATGCCTTAGAGATATGGCCTATCTCATAAACAATGGGATGGGTTGAAATGCTGGAAAGAAATGAAGGAAGCGAGAGACACAGTATGTCAACGCAATGCTCAATAATACATTGCTTACAGTTGTTCTAAATCCCACACAGCCGACGAGTTGCTGGAACATTTGGAGTCAGCAGCGTGAAAATACAGGCAAAAAAGGTGATTGTTACAGACGGGGAGAGTGAAGAGGTCGAGCTCACCCACGACCTTGCCATCATCCTGTGGTGGAGAAGAAGCTGTTGTTGGGCGGGAGCGTAAATAGCTCCGCCATGCAGCACACCTGGAACGTAGCTACAGAGCTGAAGCGTTTCCTGCAAGTGGACACGGAGAAGTCGCAAGCCCTCATGGACGGCAGGATTAGTTTGCGGAAAAGAGGAGCACTTGTCCCACAGTCACAGACCACACTGCATCCCCATAGGTTCCGTGTTTCCTTCATTCCGCACAGGAGTAGCCCAGAAGTTGACATTGTGGGCCCTCTACAACACCAATGGTGTAGGTCAACATGTGAACGAAAAGAATGCAGGATGGGGCAGCCAATATGGTCGAATGTTTGTGTGAATAGATCATGTTGTCAGTTGAACTTTATCCTGACCCTAGCTTGGAAATACAAAAACCAACGCAACAGACAGTTGTCAGGTTGCTGGTTTGTGAAGTATGGGGGAAAAGGTGTGTTGGAGGGATGGAGGGTTCGGTTGTATTGTTTCTGTAACAGTGGGCAGCACAGTGGCAGCCACATTGTTCGAAAATAAAAAAGAGCATGGTTCCCAATACAATAAAGAAGCAGACAGATGGGAGCTGTATCGGTTGCATCATCGGTACAAGCACACAACCCACCCTCCAGAGAAGGAGCAGTGGTGCTCATACCCAATGCAGCAGCTTCCCTCTCAGGCAGCAGTGTTCCCACGAGTGCAAGAGTGGTCCGTTGCTGAATGACAAACAAGGCGATACGCAATAAACGCTTGCTAGAAAGTTGAGAAGAGGAACGTGCCTCTCGAGCACGCACCTCTGAATGAAAATGAGTGCAAACACCTCTGTGGGCGCAGACACGGGAAAGAAAAGAATGGGGTCGTTGGCATCTACACCCATATCTTTTTCAACTATAAAAAAGGTTGACTTGAAATACAAAGCACTCTCGTGACAGTGTACTTTGGTTCATGACTGTCCGTGCAGCCTGGTGGAACATGCAGTCCAACATCCACTGCGAGATTGACATCTGAACAAATAAAACAAGTCTAGAAAATCATAAAAAGGAACAATAATAAAAGTCCTGTCCATTCCAAAAAGAAGTGAAGAGTTAGCCGAGAGAATGAAATGAACAGGGAGAGCAAAAAAAGAAGAAGGAAAAATGTTTTCAAAATAGGACTCACCATTGCAGAAAGCCAGACAAGACATGGCTGATTACAGCAGAAGAAGTGCAAGTCTCACACCAAAGCAGAGGCTGATGGACAGCCCAGATATGAATGACATCGCACGGAACGGCTGGATGGCAAAGAGGTAGAAGAAGAAGTGTGCAAACCTGACGACGGCGTAGGCCTTGAGCATCAGGATGTCGTGGTCCTGTGCAAAGCCGGTGAGGCCCAGCATCAATCCCATCAGGAGCAGGAAGGGCTCGTTCTCCAGAATGTTCGACGTGATGCCCTGCAGACGTGTCTGGTCAAACTTCGGTCCAAACGCACCCAGCAGCAGCCTCATCACAGCAAGAAGGGGCCCAGGCATGCTTGTCGAGTCCTCAGCAGTCTTGTACTCCGATGTCATCAGGCGTGTGCGCACGGCAAGCATGTGTGTCACAGCAAGCTTCGCACCAAGGAGCCCGGTCACTCCGGCAAGCACTGTCAGGAAGGCTTCGTTTTGCATCTTGGCTTTGGGGTGGTGTTTGTGTGTTTATCTGTACAGAGGGTGTGGGAGAGGGGAGAGGGCAGAGGACAGAGGACTTAGGACATACACTTCATGATGTGTCAACCAATCCGCCTCACTGTGGTGGGGTTGCTCTGTCTCAATGTGGCTATGAAAAACGCCACATCTGACGCTCTGTGGATCATTTGAAAGCCATACTACAAAACCACCCCTCTTTTTTTTACTACAAATATCTAACATCTAATACAAAAACTACTTGACTGCCATGGAAACCAGGTCTAGGAGGTAGGCGGTTTTCGCCTGCAACTCTTCTTGCGTCAGACGCGACGACGCTGCAAGCGAAGTATAAAACGCGGTGAGCTGCTTCATCACCCACGCCGACGTCCGCGCCACCGTCGCTAAATCCGACGCAAGCGATGATGTATGCTGACTCGGCTGCACCACCGCCACCGGCCGCGTCCTCTCCAAATCCGCAAAGGCCTGCCGAATCGCATCCACTTCTTCATGCGCACTCTCCTTATCATCGATCAACCTCGCCATCTTCGCCTCCGTATAAGCCTCTGCCTCCACCAACTGCAACAGCACGGACTCCCTCTCGGCATCCCTCATCGACAGAGCTTTGTTCGCAGCCTCCAAAGACGCCACCGTACTACGGTTCCCCGCCAACGCGACCTCATAGTTGGACGCAGCCGCCTCAAGCCGCGCGACGTCAGCCTCCAGTTCTGCGACTCTGCGGCTGCCCACAACGCTGACCTTAGCTACCTGGGCGGAGACGGAGCGTTCTTCGATGCAGGCTGCTTCTAAGCGTTGTAGCTTTGCGTTTAAAACGACCATATCCCCAACGAGCCGTTCTCTGTCTGTGATGAGTTCTGTCATGTCAACTTCGAGGCGTTCCCTTAACCGCCGTTCTTTGATGATCTCTGCATCGCAGCGCTGCTGCAGCACATCGGTTTCGCGTTCTCGTGCGGAGTTGGAAAGGCGGAGTGTTTCGCACTCCGCTGTCACCCCTGCAGCCATGCGGAGCGCTTCTTCCCTTTGTGAGGTATGAGTCTGGAGGAGCACCGCCTGCTGTTGCTGCGCCGCATCGTGGGTACTGCGAATTGCAGCGATTTCTGCAGAAAGTTGTGCAATAGTAGCGTTCTGCGCTGTAATAGTATCCTGTGCACTCCGGTCATCAAAAGAAGAGTCATGCCCAGGGCAGAGAGACAACACCTTCATGCGAAGCGCGTCGTTTTCCTGTTCTGTTAGTCTTAATGATTCGCGAAGGCGAGAGTCATTTGTTTGAGGCCCATGAGAGGTTGATTGGAGCAGTGCGTTATCTTCTTTGGATTGCGCTAATTCGTCTCTGAGAACCGCGATTTCTGTTGCATTCGCGTCTAGAGATTGGGAGGCAATAGAAAGATCGGATTCAAGTTGCCTTAAATTTGCGATAAGATTATCCCTTTCTTCGCATAGTTCGGAAACCTCTCTGTCATGAATCGCGTCGTGCTGGACACGCAGTTGGGTATGCGAGGTGCATTCATCTCGCAATGCGGACACCTCTTTTCTACTTAACTCATGCATTTGCTTTTCAGATTGGAATTCGACCACACCAACCGCAGTCGCCAGCTCTGATCGAAGCGATTCATTGCAGTGCGTCACCGCCTCGCACGCTTCAGTCATTCTCGCCACCTCTTCCTGAAGTTGTGTTACCCTTTCCGCTTTGGAGTGGAGCTCCACTTCTTGAATCCGACCTGCCGTTTCTAACGCAACCAACGCGGCAGTCGCTTCTTCCGCTGCTGCAGAGAGAGCGGAGATCTGAGACAAAGCGTCAGACAGAGCACTCCTATCCGCCTCTGCCCCCGCATTCACCGCAGCAATCTGCGCCTCCGCAACCGACCCTGCATATGCCATGTGTCTCCCAGCAGAGGTAGTCTCTTCAAGAGCTGTGCTAACATTCTGTAGCTCCTGTTGTAGCATGACCACGAGGCGGTCTTTTTCTGCAGAGTCGCGGGTTAATGATTCGCAGCGTTGTGCCAATCTTGATTCGTGCACTTCATGGCGTGCGGTCGCGAGAGAAGCGATGTCGGCACAATGCTGTTCCACAGCATAAGCCATGCTCTGAGGAAAGCTTGGTAGAGGTGATGCGGGCTGGTGTTCGAGCGCCTCTAGTCTGGTTTGGAGGGTGCGGAGAGTGGTTTCGTTGTGTTGTTCCTTCTCAAGGTGGGTCGCAAGCATGCCCGCACGCTCCTCCCCTGCAGTGCGCACAAACGTCGCAAGGTCTGCCTCGGCTCGTTCACGCATCTCCCGCTCGACCACAACCTGGGCCTCGAGAAGCGCCTGGTTGTTTGCTGCAACTGCCAAGGCGCGTGTCCCATCTGCAACAACAGCCGCGACAGAACTCTCCCTATCCACCCCGCATCCATCAGGAACCAAGTAGGCTGGGGTGGGGGAGAAGGAGGAGGGGGAAGAGGTGGAGGTGGTGGTGGGCACAACCCTTCCTGGTGTGAGCAGCGGAGAGGCCTCGTTGAGCAGTGCGGTCTGTGTGTGTGGGGGGGGTTTTTTTTTTTGCAAGGTGTTTTGGAAGAGAAAAGCAGTTTCGTTGCCATACCGTGACGGCGACTGCTGCTGTGGGACTGTAGTAAGGAGGAACGGAGGTGGTGGTCGAGGTGCAGCGTGTGGGGGTGTGCGACGGGAGCATTGTGGAAAGGGAAAAGGGGAGGGAGGGGAGGGGAGGGGGAGGGTCAGTGTGGCCGGAACTTTCCTACAAAGCCATGAAGACGCGGGGTGGGAGGTGGGGGGTGGGTGTGTTTGAAAGGTATGGGTGGTGGAGCACTCCCCCTTCTGTGGTTGTGAGTGTTGTGGGTTTTTGCCAATTGGTCTAATAATTGGTCTCAATTAGTTTAAAAAAAATGTAGAGTTGAAATACAAAGCCTCTCGTGAACAGTGTACCTTGGTACAGGACTGGCTGTACCGGGGGGGTGCATCCCAACCATGAAGTGCTACATCCACTTCGTGGTTTACATCTGATATGTGCTACTCCCGTTTCCACTCATCAGATGACTGAAAGGATCATTGCAAACACAGGGACGCGAATCCTGTGTGATGGTCCGGTTGGGGTACTCTGCCCGTTTCCGCAGAAAAAAGTCTTGAAACCTCAAACCCCTGATCCTGCCCTCCACCTACTTCCTCTCATCAATCCAGATGACGATCATCGGAGGGTCCCTGCGTGATGTACGGTTCTGCTGAGGAAAGAAAAAGAGCACAAAAACTACCAACTTTCTTTTTAACGTTTTTTTACATGAAGCAATTGATAAGAAATACACAGAAGATGCTCGGTTCGAAGGAGAGGATGGGGGAGGGGGTTTTGGGGGGTGTGTGTCTGGAAGGAGAAAGGAGTCTGTCTCTCTTGAATGTTCGATCTGACATCCCGCACGCCCCCACTCTCCCCCTCGTATACTGTACAGTACGTTTGTTTCCCTTCTTATTCTCATTTAGGGTATTTTTCTAATCCACGAAGCTGGAGGCGTGAAGAGAAAGCTTACAACAAGTATTTCAACATATGCATTCAATAAGTTGAAGACATAAGGCCTAAGGTATAGGGATCAAAAATGTTCCAACAAAAAAAAAATACACACAAAAGCATCGAACGATAAAAACAACACGGGGTTGGGGGGGGGGGATATTTGAGTAATCGGCAACAAAAGAAAAAATGTGCAACACTGCAAAGGAAAAAAAAACTACACTACAGCGATTGTGTTGTGTAGTAATGATTTCCGAGAAAGAAAAAAAAAATCAGATAATGGTGTGATCACCCAAACGGATTCTCCGTGGTTCTCCCGAAGGTGCTCCGCAAATCTTAATATAGCCCCTAGCAGTTCTCCGTGGTTCTTCCGTGGGTTGTCCGTACCCCCTGAATCACACCAAGATACCTTTTTGTTCTGTTCGCGTGTTGTGCTCTCTTTTTTTGAAAACTTGGTTGTATTAGTGTGGCCCTAGAGTGTGCTCCACTGTACATATTTTTTGATTTTACTGGGGTATCAGTGATGGATGCAAAATCAGTTATTGTGTTCTGTGAGTAAGGGGGGGAGTTTTTTGTGTCCTAAGACATATATAGGAGGAACCTCTGGTCTAACCCCGTAACGTTTTAAAAAAAAAAATTGTTTTTATACCTACAAGCGTAGCTTAAAGGAGAAATAGTTCCTCAGATACGGTCGCCAATCACCCCTCAAACAGGGTAATTGAGCAATCAACGAAAAAACCTTTTTTCCTTTTACTTACCTATCAGAGTTACTATTTTTTTTGATAAATCTGTTTGTAGTAACCGTAGGAACAATCATCACATTTTTTTTTGGTTTTTTTTTTTTTGATTTTTTTTTCTCTTTGCTTTACTTTGAGATCTGTTACCAGGTTGCCTTTTCTTTTTGTGTTTTGTTTTTAATTTGTTGTTGTTTGCTTTTATCAGGACTTGACACAGATCAGGTGGCAGGACGCTTTTGGTTCCATCTCTAACTCCACAAATGGAGTGGGGTTACGGAGTACCGGGAGCGGCTGCCATTTTTAGTGAGAGGGGGTTTTTTGTGGTTTTTTTGGGTTTTTTTTTTGGCTGTTTTTTTTTTTTTTTTTTTTTTTTGATAATCTGTAGCTGCGCAAGCAGTCTTGCACCAGTTGTTGTTTTGATATGTTCATAACACACAGAGGCATCTATACACGACATCGAAAAATTTCTCTTTTTGAGAACCTCTTTTAGTGTTTTTTTTTGCACCTTTTTTTAAAACTCATTTTCGAAAAACTTGGTCGGATAAATAGCGGACACTTTACCCCCCTCCCGAGAGAGGCGACACAGTGTATTACCCCCCACTATCCGACACGAAGTCTGTCTTTCATCTGATTAGCATTGATCTGATCAGCAAGAACGCTGTTACTGTTTCCTTCACGGCGGAGCCCATAGAAGAAGACAGCTACACTTTTTTCAAAAAAAAAAAAAAAAAAAAAAAAAAAAAACCTGTGGTCTTGCAAACAAATGAGGCCTTTTTTTGTAAGAGTTTTTAAAAAGGGGGTAAAGTTGGTAGTGCAAAACGCCTCTGGGACGCAGGGCACAAAAAAGAAAGCGGGGTGGGATGGGGAAGGAAAAAGCAAAAGTATATAAAAACCCCGCCTACTATTTAGCTTTGTACCTACTAAGCACTGTAAATGGTAGGCGTGTGATGGGGTTAAAATATACTGGTGTATATAAATAAAAAAAGAAAGCTTGTGAGATGCATGTACCTCTTGTGAACACACATCTTTAACAAGCTATGGTTCCTTCTGATAGCCCCACCCGAAGGAGGAGGAGGATGAGGGCAGGGCACTAGCTAGGTGCTTTTTTGCGGTTTCAAAACCGCAAAAACCCGGTTTTGCGGTTTGGCGGAAAAAAAAAAAAAAAACGGAAAATCTCGGGGCAGGAAAAAAAAAATGTGGGGGGTTTTGGGCACTGTTGGGGCCCCCTCGCCCGACCCCCAGATGACTGGCATGATAGCACCTTATTTTTTTTCTGCTCGCTGCGCTCACGGAAGTACACCCCAAAAAAATTTCCGCTCGCTTCGCTCGCGGGGTTAACCCATATTTGTTTTGCCTGCGGCGCCATTTTCCTTTTTTGCTTCGCAAAAAGAGGGTTTGTTGAGTGACTCTGGTGTAAAACCGGCATCTTTACACCGTACCCTAATTTTTTTTGCCTGCGGCGCCATTTATTATTTTACAATGTCTTCGGGAATCCCCCTGCAATTTGGACAGTTGCATTTTGCAACCGAAAATGCAATCGTTTCAGGTAGAGGGGTGGTCCACGATCGGAGATTAAGTCAGAGCATAGTGAGCCGGCGTGCCACCGCGGACATGGAGGAGTATGTGATAGAATGGTCGACAGCAAACAGGAGACTGGGGGGAGTATGTGCGAACGTCGGAAGCTGTGCAGACCATGCGGCAACACATGCTCACGCACAGAAGCATTCTGATACATGCAATGAAATTGGCAGGAGATTCCACCAGGGGTCAGTCGGGTTTAGCCCCGTAAAAAATGCCCTGTAAATAACCCCTTCCCAAATATCCCCGTCCCTCATTCGTGTGTTTTTCCTTCTAGTTTGTCGCCGCGCGAAAAAAAAATTTGAAACCGCAAAACCGCAAAAAAACGGAAAAAAAAAAGTCTAGCTAGTGCCCTGGATGAGGGGCAAAAATAAAAAAATAAAAACACCTCCCGCTGAACAGAATCTCGAAGTTTTTTTGAAAAAAAAGGGGGTGATTTAGTTTGGGGGAACACATGGAGAGGAAAAAAAATTCCGCAAACCAGGGCAGGGATCTGCAAGGAGTGAAAAAAAAAAAGGGAAAAAAAAAAAAGAAAAAAAAGGGCAGCTGTCTCTCTCTTCTTTTGAATGTGAGTTATCGAAAGACGCACGGTTTTTCTTGTTGTTATTTTTTTCAAGATCTCCCTTAGTGTCAATGACAACTTGGGAGGAAGGGTACGTTCCGTTTTAACATTTCACACAAAAGAGAGGAGAAATGATGGAAATGGGGTGGGGGATGGAACCTATATTGTCAAAACACGACGTTGTTTTACTCCACTCCCTACCGCCCCCTTGAAAGGGTTGTACCGAAGTGAGTGAGGAAAAAGAAGAAAATGATTAAGATATTTTCGATCGAAAGATGGAGTTTTCCACCAGCGTCGTCTCCTCTAAGAAAAAAAACACAAAAAAAAAAAATAGTTGACCATAATCCCCAAGGTTGAAGTGCCTTATGTAGACGATGTCTAGGCTACTCCTCGTATATGGGAAAAAAAGAGAACGGTTTTTTTTTTTTTTTTTTGATAAATTGTTGGAGTAGTGCAGTTGCCTCGGTTTGCGTTGCCCACAATTTTTTGTGACAATCCTCACTTTTCCACTTTTAAAAATGATCTGTTTTGTCAGAGCTGTCTTAGCAGTCTCTGTTCACCATTCCTTTAATATTTAGTGCAAAAAACACCCCCCAAAAGGTAATGCTATGTAACACTAAGTGACATTGATTATTGTTTTTTTGATAAAAATGTTGTAATATTATTGTACAGTTTCTTTTTGCTCACTGTGCAATCTCCACTGATTTATTTTTTTTATAGATTTGACAAACCACCCCCAAAAAAGGTAGGTTTTTTTTTGTCTTCAAATGCCACCCAAAAAAGGGTGATGATGCGGACAGAGTTCTCTCTGGTCTTGGTAAAAAGATAAAACCAAGCTTTTTTTGTTTGCTTAGTTATCTCTGTGAAAGGGGCAAAAGGTGATCGAAGAACGGTGATAAAGAAAAAGCTAATGTGCGTCTGTCTGCGCACAGCTGTCAAAGTGGAAAAAAAAAATAAGGGGGGGAAAAGAGAGAGAAAAAAAATCCCTGCCGCACGAAGGAATCGATCCGACGAGGTCCGCTTCGCAGAGCTAAGGGGCTGCTAAAAGAAAATGAAGCGGAACAAAAAAAAAAAAAAAAAAAAAAATCAATTTTCATGTACTTTCCATGCGAGAGAAAGCACATTTAAGACGTGAAGAAAAAAGATAAAAAGGAGAAACGTCTTGCTCAGATAAAATGGTTAAAGCACAGACAGATATAGGGGGGGGGGAAAATGTGATTCTCGTAATGACCTCATGTAAGCTACCTGAGTACAATATAAATAAAAAATAAAAATAAAAGAGATGAGATGACTTCGTGCTTGACCATCTTTAAGTCACCTCCACCTAGAGATAGAGAATGGAGAAAGGAGCAGAGTCCTAGCTTGCCTGGGTCAGTGGGTCAAGCTGACCCAAGTGCCTGGGTCGCGACCCACGAAAAAAAAAAAAAAGGGAATTAATTAATTTGGAAATTGGGAAATTCTGATTTTTCCCCCCTCTTTGGGGGGCCCACCACCTTTTCTGGGTAAGAAAAAAATATCGACAAAAAAATCCGGCACCGTCCAGGGCTGGACCCAATTTTTTTTTTGCCTGCGGCGCCATTTTCCCTTTTTTGCTCCGCAAAAAAGGGTTCGTAGAGTGACTCTGTGGTGTAAAAAGCTACATTTTTTCACCGTACCCTAATTTTTTTCGCCTGCGGCGCCATTTTATATATTTTGTGTTGGGTGATCTATGAACGGGAGTGATTTTTAAGGTTATAGTAGCGTTCCATTTAACGTTGTGAACAACTCACGAGTCGTAGTGACCAAAATTTGTATCAGTCAAGAACTTGTCCATTTTTCTGAAATGACCCCACCACAGTGAGGGTAGAGCTCGGAAAACCCAAAAAAGCCAAGACAAGCCCCCCAAGGCCCAAAACCTCTGCTGACCCAAAAAAAAAATTCTGACCCAGATTTGGCATTTTTTTTCAAAACCAAGCTAGGACCCTGGAAAGGAGCAACGCTCCAAAAAAAGAAAAGTTTATAAGATGATCCTAAGCCTCTCGTGCTTAGTCTGATTAGATTACTTAATGTTTTGAACATTGGTTATTCATAATAAGCCTCTCGTGCTTAGTCACCTTGAAGAACCAAAAAAGAGGAGGAGTAAAAATAATAAAACCTACATTCTCGAACTTTTCTACTGACGTGATTTTCATTGGACGCATCCCGCAAACCGTACGCGTACCGCTTCGTATGTTTGTATACAAAAAAAATTTTTTTTCTCTTTCGCAAATGCTACACTTGTATGCCTCTGTACACAGATTGGAACGTTTTTGTTATATTTTTTTGTCGTTTTTTATTTATTTTAGATCATCGTCTGTCGAAAGGTTCGTTTTGTTTTTGCTTGCGTTAAAAAAAAAATGCTATTTTTTTTTGAAATGTGTTCATAGTCACACCGTCGCATTCCTCTGAACCCATTATCTTTTTCATTATTTCTCTACTGTAACTACTGGTAGTTCTTTTTTGTTTTGGCAGCCGCATCACTGATACGTACCGCCTCTTCATATTATTTACATTTTTTTCCCCTGTTTGTATCTATTTGGAAAAACCCCCCAAGAACACCGATCTCTCTATTTTATTGTGAAAAAAAAAAAAAAAAAATGTGGAAATAAAGTGAAACTCCCATCTTCAACTAAATACTTCCACCCTTTTTTTTTCCCACCGATTTTTCCGAATGTCACGTAAAAAAACGCTTCCTTTTTCTTTTTTGATAAATCTGAATACGGGCAGTCACCATGCGGCTATACCTCCCCATTTTTTTTTTGATGGGGTATTTTTTTTTGATCATATACAAAGCTTTTTGAAGATACACTGTGAAACACAGTGGATTCTCTTAAGGGGAAAGGGAAGGGGCTGGGGGAAGGGAACTTGATGGTTGTGTGTACATAAAACAGTGGCCCCTCTTAAAAAAAAAATTTTTTTTTTGAAGCGCATTTCGTACACCTCACAAACTTTTATCCGAAGGAGATGCAGTTATCAAACCCCCATCTCTCTGTTTGGTAAGTTTCTGAAAAGTCGTTCTGAAAGACATTCATTCAAGTTAAAAGGGGGGAAGGTTGGCTAAAAAAAAAGATGAAATATGTCTCACGTGCTTAGTCACCTTTTTTTAAAAAAGTTAACAGCGCCAACGTCTACCAAAAGGTGGACGCAGGCACTTCAAAAAAAAAAAAAAATCTCATGCTGTTCATGCAACTCCGTGTACTCCGCTAGAGGGTACTATGGGTAAGCAATAGAACATGGTATTTCGACATGTGCAATCAATAAATTGAAGCATGGGTATAGGGATCAACAACAATGTTCCCAACTTTCTTTTTATGTGGTATGTTTTGCAGAACATAGACCAAGCTTATAAGATGCACCCTAAAAGCTTCTGTGAGTATTCATCTTAAAAAGGACATTCAAACAATAATAATGGGGGGGAGCAATTGAATGTAAAATATAAAAAAAGACAGAACAACGCTTTTCGAAAGGAAGGAAAAAAAAACACCCCCGTGCGGAAAACACTGCACACAACCAAAAGGTAGAAGGCTGTGTCGTGAATCACAGCGAACATAATGAGGGTGTTGGGGACAAAAAAAAAAAAATACACAGATAAAAAAAGGTTAAAGTATGACTAGGTGGGAATGTTTGACCTTCATAAGAAATTACGAAACACGTGCGCACACCTTTTTCAAGAACAGGTTTTTAAAAAAAAATATTTTGACTTGAAATACAAAGCCCCATCATGTGACAGTGTACCTAACAGAAAGACTGTATCAAAATAAGAACAGCTCCTCAACCCTCAGACGTCTATGGCTCGTCCCTCATCTCGGTCTCGGTGGGCTCGTGCTCGGCAGCTCCCGACTGCGCCCCGCCGGGTGCAGGGGTGTAGTAGATCGGCTGTAAAAAAAGACGAAGAATTTATTTAGAAAAAGATTCATCAAGAACACAACTTTTCTGGTCGGTGGAGGAAAAAAAATAGCTATTATGGTGTGATCACCAAACCGATTCTCCATGGTAGTGGTAGGGGGTTATAGCCCCTAGCAGTTCTCCGTGATTCCCCCGTGGTTTTTCTTAGGGTTGTCCGTACCCCCTGAATCACACCAACTATCATTTTTTGTTGAAGTGGACTGTGGTGTGATTTTCCCAATCTCCTTCGGCAGTTTTGCAGTGTTGATACTACATAATGTTTACATACCTTACCAGCCTTCTCCTTGTAGATCATGAAGAAGATGCAGAAGAGGGCAAGCGCCGCAACCAGCGCAAGCACGATGAAGAGCACAATGTACTCATCCTCGAGGTCGTCGCTCGAGCTTGCTGGCATGGCGGTCTGGTTCTTCTGGAGGTCGTGCTCCTTGTACTTGGCGGCGCACGAGAAGTAGTCGCCACTGTCCTCTGCACAGAAGAGGTCGTCCTGGCATGCGGTGTACCAGTCGTCACAGAAGCTGGAGGAGAGGGGCATCTTGGAGATCTGCCAGTCAAAGGCACGTCTGGCCTTGAGAGCGTCGAGGGTGGTGTTGTCACCGCTTGCAACTGCTGCTGCTTCGACCTCCTTCAAGTAGGCGTCGCTGCGGTTGAACCAGTCGGGGTGCTCCTTCGCGCTGTCGTGGTCGAGGAAGGTCTGGAAGAACGCAGCCGCAGGGTCACATTCGTAGAGGCAGGCCTCCCACACGAAGAACCTCTGGCAGTTCTCCGAGAGCTTGCCGCAGCGGTCCCATTCGTAGCCCGCGTAGAGGTTCTTGACAATGTCGTTTGTCTTGAAGTTCTCAGATTTGCAGCAGCTCTCACCCTTGTAGGCGGAGCAGGCGGAGATGCCCAGGCCAGGGTCTTCCGTGGGGACGTCGAAGTGAAGGCCCGCTACAGCAGTCAGGCAGTTGTTCGGCAGGCGGGTCTCAGTGTTGTAGTCATAGAGTTTCCTCCCAATATTGTTGTTGTGGATGTGTTCCGTGACCAAATGGCTGTTCCTCATGCGCGGGTCATAAGCTCTGTTGAGGTCGGTCTCATACGTGAACGCGCTTCCCCACATCTTCTCGCACACATTCTTGCCCCCATTGTTAGGCCCGTGTACTCCCTTCCCGTAGATCTCGGAGAATTTCTTGCACTCCGGCTCGGCCGCAAGGGCAAGCCCAGCGCATGCAACCACCAAGGTGAACTTCATAATGAAAATGAGTTTTGTCGTTATTGGGATTTTGGTGTACACTGTGGGGGTGTAGTGGGGGGATGATGTTTCGTGCAGTCACCTTGATCACATTCGTTTTCGTACAGGTGGAGGGGAGGGATCAAGAAATAAATAAAAAACTGTCCAAGAAAATGAAATACCCCCTCTATTTTATTCGTCGTTTGCTGTCTGTTAATCGCATCCATCCTCGTCTGTACTTCACGAAAAATGCTCAGACGCGCGACTTTTCATGAGTGTCTCGAGCATTTTGTCAAATACTGTGTGTTAACTAAATAAACAGTTCTTTTCGATGGTTTGTAAAACTTTTGGGGAAATGACCGCATTAAAGTCACATCCCACCTCTGTGACCAAACCCCAAAAGACCCGAAAACCCACGTTATGAAGTACAGTAAGTGTAGTTGCAACCCTTAAAAAAAACACACACATATGCACGTGGCAAATCGCCAAACCGCGATATTCGGAAATCCCAAAAAATAAAATCACCCTGATACGGCTAAATCATAACCATTAGGCGAGCGCGAGGCGCGCACAGTGTATTATTTCGTTACTTTTGCTAACACAGCCTTGCTGCATCTCCTCTTGCCATAGAATGGAGGAGAGCATCTACCAAGGAAGTCCTCCCCTACCTCCACGACATTACGCAAGGGAGAGAGATCAAGTTCTGTCAGCGAAGAACAGCCGTGCAGGAACTTTTCCTTAATCACTCTCACATTGAGCAAGCCAGAGAGATTAAGCTCTTCCAAAGCTGTACATCCATGAAGAAAGAGGGCACCAATCGCAGGTACTCTCACAAAGGGAGAGAGATCAAGTTGTTTCAGCGAAGTGCATCCGTTAAGGAATGACTTCTCAACCGCTGTGATACTGCTCAATGGAGAGAGATCAAGTTGTTTCAAAGATTTGCAGTACAAAAGAAAGCAGCTCCCAACTGAAGTGACACCACTAAAGGGAGAAAGATCAAGTTGTGTCAGAGAATTGCACCGGCTCAGAAACTCATCCTGAATCACTGTGACCCTGCTCAAGGGAGTAAGATCAAGTTCTTTCAAAGCCTTGCAGCCCCGAAGGAAGTGAGTCCCAACTGAAGTGACACCACTAAAGGGGGAAAGATCAAGTTGTGTCAGAGAAGTGCACCGGCTCAGGAACTCATTCTGGATTACTGTGACCCTGCTGAAGGGAGTGAGATCAAGTTGTTTCAAAGCTTTGCAGCCCCGAAGGAACTGCATCCCAATTGAAGTGACACTGGTCAAACCAGAGATGTCAAGTACTTCCAAGCTGGTGCAATCCTTCAGAAATCCATCCCCAATCGAAGCAATGCCAGACACAGCGCTGAGATCAAGACTCACGAAAGCTGCTCCTGAGAAGAACTCATTTGGAAGCGCAGTCGCAACACCTGCCTGAAGAAGCAAACAAGCCACCGCCACATCCGTCACTTCCTCCAACCTCGCTGCTGTCAGGTTTCTCTCACCCAATGCATCAAGTGCTGCAATGGCCACCTGCTCCTGCGTCTGCTTCTGCACAATCCTGTCAGCACTCAACTGTGTCATGTCCTCTCCTGCTCCCATCAGCTCAACCCTGAAACATATCCCAAAGATGTTTCCAGGCTGGACAAGAGCGTCGTGCACGTCCGACACAGGCAGCGTCAGGGAAAACTCTGCGTGTGGGTATGCAGCACCCACAAGGCGGTGTCGGTCTCTGCACGCTGCCATGCTGTCGATGCTCCGCACAACGGCCTGCGACTCTGTTGCCGCACGCAGCGCCTGGTCGTCCCCAAGCAGGCACACCTGCTCGCACTCGTCAATCATGTGTTCTGCCTTCGCAACAAACGTCTTCAGCGCACACACCTGCCCTGCAGCACTCAGTGCCTGTGTGAGGAAGCTCCGTGCCAACACCTCCTCACACACGACGTTGCTGCGCCACACATCCTCACCCATCAACAGGTGTCCGACGTGTGTCTGCAGGAGAAGGTCTTTGTACCTGGCCTCTTGGGGTTCGACTGCCTCAAGCACACGGCACTCCTCATCTGCAGCAGCCCGCTGCTTCGTCAGGTCTGCTGCGTGTGAGCGCAGGATGCAGCGCTGGCGTGCAACGTACTCAGGGATTTCGATTGCGTTGTGTCCCGCATGTTCGCGCGTCACACAGCGGACACAGATCATTGCGTCTCCACACGCAGGGTCTTCACAGACAAGGTGCAGCTTGAACTCTGGGTGCAGTGCACAGTTCGACGATGCCCCGTACGAAGTGACACAAGCAAGATGCATCTCACGGTCGCGTGGCCTTGCCCCTGGGTGCAGAGCTTCGAAGCAGGCAGGCTTGTCGCAGAAGAACAGTTCAATACAGTGTCCACACTGCAGCTGTGCATATGCCGAACAGTTCTCACACAAAGGCATCTGTGGTGCGGTGGGCTCCATGTCACAGACCATGTTGTGTCCTTCAAAGCAAGGGGAGGGGAGGGAAGGGAAGGTCTCTGTGGGTTGTGGTGTTGTGAATGTTATGAATCCCCCTCGCCACTCCAGGGAAAGGTGTGTATTTCTACTGGACATTAGCTGTGGCTTTGCGTCAGAGGGTTGCCGTACATAACAAGAGAGAAGAGATGAAGCGTGGGTGTTAGACGTAAAACATCACAGAAATCTATTCGTGATTCTGTCATGTGTGCATGCAGCAAGAAGGGAAAACACAACCCACCTGCGGGTAATGAAAAAAAGGGGTGAGGCAACACTTATGTCCGACGTCTTCCGCGACGAATGTGTTCCCTCCCACGTGGACTACAACCCGCGTGTTTCTGTGGACAATACGATTGCTTTGGGGAAATAATGGGCAGGGGGGTGGGGAGCGCGGGGGTCTTTTCTTCTGCTGATGCCTAACCTGACTGGTTAGGTAATCCCGGCGACCCGGGGGGAAGGGGGGAGAGGGGTACGAGAAGAAGGCAGGGGTGGGAGATTTCTTTCGCTACCGAGGCATCACTCAGTCTTGGTCCAGGACTTGCGGGACTTCCTGGTGAGAAGGCGGCGGAGGCGGGAGGCCTTGGCCTTCAGGGAGGTCTTCAGGTCCGAGCGGGATGTGCGTGCAAGACGTGCGGCGGCACCAACCTTCTTGGCGGGCATCGTGGTCGTCTTGTCGCTGTGGTGATGTTGTGTTGTTGTTGTGTTGTGTTGTCAAATGCATACTCTCCAAGCACCAGAATGGCACCGTCCTCACCGATCTGGATGTTGGCACCCTTGTGCACAATGCCGGAGTGCTTGAACGCGTGCCTGTTGGAAGCGTTCCTGGGCTCCGAGGTCAGGTGCACACCCTCGCGTCCTCTGCCGTAACGCTGCTTGCGGCTGAACGCGTTGGTTCCCTTCACCACTCTCCAAGCCAGATCGGCGGATGCCTGGGTGGTCATTTTGTAGGGTTGTTTTGGGGTGTGTGAAGGTGCGCTGCAAAAGTAGTGTGTGTGTGTGTTTGATAACTAGTAGGGGTAATTCTTGCTCAGAATATGGCCCCAAAAAGGGGGGGGGGTGCTCACGTCACGGCAGACGCCCCCGAAGGGTCGTGACGGTGATGCAGTGGTTGAGTGCCTTCCTGGGCCGCTTGCTTGAATTGCGGGTGGCAGGAGTGGCAGCACTCGTTTAGGCTTTTTCTGTCCAAGTGGCAGGCCCCACAGCGCGTCAATCTGTGGCTCAGGCAGAAGTCCATCACAAGCTCAAGGCCATCATCCTCTCTGTGGTGCAGGTTGCAGCATGTTTCCACTCCGGCTCGCACTTTCACACAGGACACACATCTGACTTTTCCGTGGCTCTCACATGAGATGATCTTGGCGTTCTTGCGGGCCCCCGCGGGGGCTGGTCGCGGGGGTCTGGACCTGAAGGCTGCAGTGTCCACCGCCGCTCTGCCCCGTACCTGGCTGGATGCCTCCGTCCAGTTCGCGGCGTAGTGGTCCTGGGGGTAGAACCGAGCTGCCCATGCTTGGCTCTCCTCATACAGGATGGAGCTAGGGCCATGCGGCTGTTCGCTGCGGATGTTGTGGGTGTTGTGGGCGTTGAGGTGGCGGAGGACGGCCTCTGTCTTGGCGGAAAGCACAGCTCGTCGGTTTACCCCTTGCACCACTGTCCCTCCGAGCGCTGTCAGACTGGTGACACCTCCCTCTTTGCCTCTGGTCCAACTGTCGACTTGGACCACACTGCGTAGGTCACGGGTGAGGCTCTGCAGTGACAGTGCTTTGGCCCATACGCTCTTTTGGAAGAGAGGGTATTCTGCAGCTGCCTGGCTTAGCTGCTCCGCCCTCGCAACTTCGACCGTATCCATCGCTTCATTGCTGAGAGCGTCAGCGTCAGTGTTGAGGTTCCTCTTGACGTGGCGCCATTCGATGACGTAGCGGGGTTGCAGGTTTCGGATTTGGGCCCTGATGCGGTGGAGGAATGGCTGGAGGTTCTCTTTGCATGTTGTGTTCCCCTTGATGTGCTCGATGATCAGTTTGGAGTCACCGTATATGGTCGCCTGGCCACACACTTCTGGGGGTAGGTCGCGAAGAAGGCAAAGGCCACTGCTAGCCCCTTCGTACTCGGCAACGTTGTTGCTTCTTGCAAATGGCAGGGGCGTAGCTACGGATGCTGCCTTCACCCCGTCGATGTATACCACTGCTCCTGCCCCTGCCCTCGCAAACACCGTACCGTTCTGTCTAGCACCACCATCAAAGAACACCTCTGTGCCCCGGCGGCCTTCTATGGTGTTGCGCACAGTGCACACGGTTTGAGACGCACAGTATGGCTGGTATCTGCGGTTCTTAATACCCGGTAGGGAAAGTCCCGTGGTCAGCTCGAAGTCTATTGCGAGCTCAATGTAGCTAATAGAGTTGTGTGTGTGTGTGTTAGCGGCAGGTTGAACAAACTCAATGTGAACGCACAGCAAAATCAACACTGGCGAAATAAAAACGAACGTCCACAGGAGGACCGCAGAGAAAGCGATTGACACGAAGTCCTGGGCGGAGTTCGAGAAGACCGATGTGCCTCAGACATCTATGCAGTATGGCGGCGAACCCTCTGAGGCCGGGCTGATACGGCACCAACCATGAGGAGGAAGACGTTGAAAAAACAGCCTTTTGGCTACCCACCAATTCTGCATTAGACAAAAGAAAAAAGGGTATGCAGGAACAGTGTAGTTGCCACCTATGTGCCAGCTCCACGATTCTTTCGGTACAGTTTTTTTTTTATTGTTTTCGTTAGGGTTGTTTTCTTGATGGTATACTTGACGTTGCTGCCTTTCCGCCGCCGGCTCAATGCGGCCAACGGGGATAGAGCAAAATTCACCGTTGAAATCCCTCCCCCCTCCCCCCTCCCCTGACACCCCTTTCATTTGCCTAGTCCCCAGTAGGGGACCCGCGGCACAACGAGAACGTAGGATCACTCAGTCTTGGTCCAGGACTTGCGGGACTTCCTGGTGAGAAGGCGGCGGAGGCGGGAGGCCTTGGCCTTCAGGGAGGTCTTCAGGTCCGAGCGGGATGTGCGTGCAAGACGTGCGGCGGCACCAACCTTCTTGGCGGGCATCGTGGTCGTCTTGTCGCTGTGGTGATGTTGTGTTGTTGTTGTGTTGTGTTGTCAAATGCATACTCTCCAAGCACCAGAATGGCACCGTCCTCACCGATCTGGATGTTGGCACCCTTGTGCACAATGCCGGAGTGCTTGAACGCGTGCCTGTTGGAAGCGTTCCTGGGCTCCGAGGTCAGGTGCACACCCTCGCGTCCTCTGCCGTAACGCTGCTTGCGGCTGAACGCGTTGGTTCCCTTCACCACTCTCCAAGCCAGATCGGCGGATGCCTGGGTGGTCATTTTTCCTTCTTTTTTTTTCTGATGATCCTGAGTGATGGAGCGGGAGTTGACACTTTTTGTGGGAAGAGAGAACGACGGCGACGTTGTCAGAACCCAAACAACGAGAGGGTCTTGCCTTACACTCGACAAACTAATTGCATTCGAGGAAATGATAGCATTCTAGCATTTACCTCTTTGATGAAGTTAGGTTTTTACAAAATTCTTTTTTTTTTATATCAGTTGTGCGCTGAACAAGCACATGCAACAAACTGCTGTGTCACTATTTGGCTAGAGGTTCGAGACATAAAAAGGGGGATAGAGAAAAAAAAAAACACTGATCTGCCAACCTAAACCAACAGGGCACATACCCCCCACCCAAAATCCAAGACTGAAACTAATAACTTGATTTCCCAACACACCACACCCCACTCTTTGCAAACGGTATCTCTGCAATGAGATTTACCCTACATTTTTTAAAACCACAATACTGGAGAACAACATCTCCCCCGGGGCTCTTTTTTTTAGGTTTTTTTTTTTTTGACAAACTGTTGCATTATGTGTAGACACGGTGCACCCAGAGAATGCGCTCCACTTCAGGTTTCTTTGAAACAAACGACTCAACCAATCCTTCTTTTAGAAATTTCAATCCATATCCTCTTCTTCTTCAGAGTCGCCTACGTGGTGTGCCCCTGCTTCTTCATCCTCCATATAGTCGGAAAGGGGTTTGTCTGGGTCAAATGCTTCTGGTGCGTATCGACGGAGGAGTGGGTCTGCAAATTGATTCATCTCCTCTAAGCCTTGCCAGGGGCTCGAATCGTCGTAGTCGCAGCCGTTTACAAAATCTGCGATTAGATCGTCTTCACCTTGGATGGGGTCAAGTCGGTAGCCGTTGTGGTTTTCGGTTTCGTTTTCATCTTCAAAGAGATCCTCTTCTTTTTCTTCTTCGGAATCATCCGAAAACTCAATCTCATCCGGATAATCAAACCGAGGGTGTGTTTCATCTTCGGTATCTTCAGAGTCGCCATCACCACGCCAGGTCTCATTTTTTGTTTCCAACCCATCCAGAAGCGCTTCGACGTCAAACTCTACCTCAAACGTATGTGTATCCACCGGGGCTACTTCCGCCTCCCCTTTCACCTCTGATGCGAAAACGGTCCGAGAAGACACCATGTAAGTGTCAATCACATATTGTCCCCGATCCTTCTCTGCTTCCCCTTCCGCGGTATGCTGCGCCATGAGTTCTGGGTAGGCACTCTGCATGAGATGTTCGTACCCTGGAGGGACCTCGATTTTAGGTTTTGGGGGGTTCTTTTTGCGTAGCTCTGCTTGATTTGTGTCGATTTCGATGATAGTATGACGGCCTCGTTTGCTGACACGCGGGGCACCGTAAGAAGGGGTAGGATCCTCTTCAGGGCGTTTTCTCTTTTCTGCGCGTTTTTGTGGTATTTCCATAGGTTTTCCCTGTTCACTAGTAGTCATAACTCTCTTAAAGGTGCGAAACCCTTCAGTATCGTTCTCATTACGCAACATATCCTTCATCTGCGCGGTAAGCGCATCGATGCCACTGCCTGCCGCATCGATACGACGGCGCTTTCCGATAACAAGCTCACCAAGGGGGTGCTCATCAGCACGGCGCTTGACACGAACAAACACATTCCCTTTCTTCGGTGCATCCTTTGATGCTTGCATAGTATAGTGTTATCCTTAAGGGGGGTGTTTGAGAAGGGATGAAGAGGGGGAAGGGAGGAGGGGGGGGGGGCGTGGGCGCGCCGCACTGTAAAAGTAACGTTTTGGGGGAAAATAGTCGGGTCTTTTTTCTTATTTAATCTCGCGTGCGGGGGAGGTGGTGTGTTTGTGGGGAAGGGAGCCAAAAAAAAAAAAAAAAAAAAAAAAAACAGAAATTCTGCAGATAGGTGACGTTTTTTGTTTGTGAACCCTCCCAACCTCCTCCCCTTCCAACCTTTTACTCAAAAGTGGTTAAAGAAAATCAAGGGGGGATAAGCACTCCTTCATTTATATTCTCTAGACCTCCCAAGACGTAGCTCGCTACGCTCACTACTTACTGCGTACTTATGAAAGAATATGATCTGTGGTGTGGTGTGTGTGTAGGACGACCTTCAAATTTGTTCAAAACTAATCCATAAAAAAGGAAGGGAGTGGGAAGGGTACCGTTTTGTGGTATTACGTACGGGGGAAGAGAGAGGTAGGGAAACCAAAAAAATGCAAAATTTTCCTGAAAATTTGTGTGTTTTTGTTGTGAGTTTCCGTGCCGTCTTTCCCCTTCCATCCTTGCCGCACTTTTTCCGCACATATTCCGCACTTATTCGCACTTTTACCATGTTGGCTTGCTGACTGTGTCTGTGTACCTGTGTACCAGATACACATACACACAGATACACAGGTACACAAGACGCAGCGTCACACCCACACGGGAGTCATTCCAGCAGTATCCCCAGGAGAGGGTCCGGTAGATTGCAGCGCAGTCGAACCTCCTGGCCAAACTTGAGGTCCCTGGGCGTGTCCAGCACTTTGTCCACCACAGTGACAGCGTCCAACAGTAGCGCTTGTACCGCACAGTACCTACAGTACACAGTGTTCAACTTTTACAAGGCGGGGACATTTTTTTGGGGGGCTGATTCGCACTTTTTCCGCACTTTTCCGTACTTTTCCGTACTTATTCGCACTTTTTCAGCACTTTTCCGTTTTTGCTCCTCCCCTTTCAGCCACACCAAAAGAAACTACATTTTTTTTTGCTATTGTTATGCTGTACCAACCCAACCCGAGAATGGCAAGAAAAGAAACGTCCCCCACAGTGAGACGAGGGGGCTCCGAGTACCGCGATTGCCCTGTTGTTGAGGGTAATAATATTGCTGTCCGCGTTGGTCGGAATAACCTTGATTGGGGCACTCTTGGGGCTGTTGTTGGTGGGGCTGGTGATGGGGGAGCTGTTGGTATTGGAGGGGCTGCTGGTGTTGATCGCGTTGTTGGTGTTGTTGGTAGGACTGGCTGCGAGAGTGTACATCCTGTTGGTGGTATTGGTGTTGGGTTGATTGTGTCCGTGGAACGGGCTGTTACCCTTTGCCTGGTTCGTAGGGGACGGTGAGAAGCCGATACTGCTCATGCTATCTTTACCCCACTCACGAGGGTTTGAAGCAGCACTGCTTTTGTAGCCCTCCGGATTGTCGCTGTTCACAAATTTCCTGGGCTCGGTCTCTAGAGTGCGCTTTCTTGCCGTTTCAGCCACGATGTTGGATTTGTTAAGCCATGCCAGAACTTTGTGGTCGTTCCTTTCCTTCCAAACCTTGGTACACAGAGTGAGGTGTGCCAAAAGAGAACTACGGTGCGGCAACGTTGATAACATCACTTCTTGGCCATGATTTCGTCCCTGTGGGAAACACACTCCGGCTTGTTGACCAGAGGTAGGACAGACAATAACCCAGTTCAGTCGATCCGTCGCATCGGCATCAGGAGGAGGAACGAAGGACATGAGACCCATGCGGAAAAGCTTGTGGCACGACATGCCAAACATACGCTCCCCACCTCTTTTGAGGACCTTACCAGACTCACCACTTCCATCCTGCAGAGTTCCGCACAGCCGGAGGAAGTTCGAACAACCTCTTTCTGACTTGGCAAACCATTCCACACCAAATGCCTTACATTGAATTGGGCTCTTGTAGATATGGGCAATCGTAACCTTCTCATGATCTTGAACGAGACCTTGAGGCTGTTCCCACCCGCACCCCATGCACTTAGTACTAGCAATCATCGTTACATATGCCTTTTCCCCAGAGGATAAAGACTGGGTGCGGCTACGCACCTTATCCTCTGATGACTCGTCAACGTCTGCTGAGCTGTCAGATTCTTCAAGTTCTCGCGCGCAGTCGACAGATCTTTCTGATTTATCTGCAAGTGTGTGTAAAATAAAAGAACAAAACTAGAAAGGAAAAAAAAAAAAAAAAAAAAAAAAAAAAAAACAACAACAACAAAGTTGCACCACACTGTGCATCTCCAGTGCCGACAATTGCAACCCCAACACACATGTTGCAAATAGGCCAGGGGAGTTTAAAATATCGGTTTACCGGTTTCAAAAACCGAAAAATTCGGTTTGAGGATTTTGAAAAAAAAAAAAAAAAAAGCTATGGAAAATCTGGATTTTTGAAAAAAAAATTTTTTTTCCTCGTAACAGGGTTTCTGGCCAGAAAAATCCTGTTTTTGCAGATAATGTGACCCCACCATTTGACGGACGGAGCTCGGAGAAGCCAAACATGAGTGAGAGAGGAAGGGGGAAGTGAGGCCCTGAGGGATAACCCCATCCCTCAAAAATTCCTTAACACTCTGTATTAAGGTTTTTAAGGTTGCTTTTGCTACGCACCCTGTACCTACACCCCCCCATACGGGGTCCACCAAAAATCGACATTTCACGCAGAGGCACCAAAGTGTAAGATTTTTTCGGCGTTGGAAAGATTGGGCCAAAAAAATGAGGTATTTAGAATACAGTTTTCTGAGAGATTTGTTTCTAATTCCTATTTTCGTGTCGCAAGTTTACGTGGGAAGCGCTTTAAAAACGTGCGTTCCTAAAGGCAAAACGGGCGTTTTTCACCGAAAACCACGAGTTTCAGCCCAAAACCCGGTTTTTTGGCCCAGACCCGTGTATGTGGCGCCGGAAACGCACTTGCGGGGTACCGAAGGTGGGCTGCGGTTTGTAACCACTCGTTGCGTTGCTTGGGTTCCGTTCGATGCATTCAGATCGGTTGCGTTGTGTTGGATGCGTTCGTTGCGTTCTGTTCGTGGGTGCCTGTTCGTTTCTGTTCAGAT